>WOVY01010468.1:600000-1145151 GCA_013436015.1 Rhipicephalus annulatus | reverse complement strand
GTAGACGTGACCCGCTTCGCCACAGTGGGTAGCAGAGTGACGGTTATCGAGAAGTACGCCACACGCTGGCCTTTGTGGCGTTCTGCCGCGATCCAGACGGACGATAAGTTGGTGCACTCGGAAACCTTGATGGCGGTAGGGCGGAGCCGAAGAGGTGCCCTGGAATCGATGGCTAGCCTGATCCATTCTCCCATGGTGGGATCAGGGCCATGTGGTGCAGGAGAGCGCAGAGCCGCCGCATAAGTCAGTACAGGGGCCTCAGGCCTTGTTGGCGCGAGTGGGGTGACCACCTGTCGGATCTCATTTCGGATCAAGTCTGTGAGAGCACTTACGGGTGGTTGGGGTGCCGCTGCTTGGAGTTGGCGCAGCTCGTCCCGCACGATGCTTCTTATGAACTCGGCGAGGCATGCCTCTCACTGTCAAGCCCCGATAAAGCATGCAGCAGGGGGTCACGCCATGGCGTTCATACTGTGACGACCTATATTGGAGAGTACGCTTCATTGTGGTTGCCTCATTTATGAACTCTGCCACAGTCGTCGGTGGATTGCGCACGAGTCCGGCGAAGAGCTGCTCTTTTACCCCACGCATTAAATGCCGCACCTTCTTTTCTCGGACATTGCAGGGTCAGCAGCAGTTGAAGAGTCGCAGCATGTCCTCGACAAACATCGAAACTCTTTCGTTGGGTCGTTGGTTACGAGACGAGATAGCCTGCTCTGCTCTCTCTTTCCTTTCAGTGCTGCGGTACGCATCACGAAACTGTCGGCTGAACTCATGCCACGTCGCAAAGGAACTCTCGTGATTCTCGTACCACGTTTGGCAGAGTCTTCTAATGCAAAGTAAACTCTCCGCAGCTTGCGAGCTTCATCCCATTCGTTGATGTTGGCAACTCGATTGAAGTGGTCAAGCCAGTCGTCAACATCTTCATAAATGCCTCCATGAAATGAGCGTGGTGTTTGCGGCGCATGAAAAACATGCGGGAGAAAGGAATAGGCGTCGTTTGTTTGACTCGCCTCTGTGTTGTTATTGAAGTTGCCATCTCGTCTTGAGAGAGAGGACCGTTACTCGGGGGATAGTCCTCGCAGGCGGCGACTGCTTCTTGCCGTGGGAGCTGTAAGCTGTCTCAAGTAGCTCGGTGTGTGCTGAAAATCGCCGCCGAGCGTGCATTTACCCAGCACCTCCACCAGTGCCGCGAACGTAATAAAAGACAGCGACGAAACGACGTCTTGCTTGCCCTCAGACCAGGACGCAAAAACCCTCTTCTTTCTTCACTTCCAAGGGATTCCACCTACAGTTGATGGCTCATACCCATTACCTGTGACAATTTATATATAATAATATATATATATATATATATATATATATTTGTGGTAAACTCTTTCGTCAGTTTCCTTTCTTTTTGCTCTATATGCTGGTTTGTGCTTACTGTCAATTATTTTTGCAGTTCACTTTTTGCCTTCACATATTACGACTTACTTTCTGGTATGTATGTGCTTATATATTCATAAGTTTAATTGTATTTTCTATAGTAATATATATATATATGCCACAAAATTTCTCAAAGTGTATACGCTCACGTGGCAAACCATGTACGAAAAAAATTACTAATACCACTTCTGCTACTTAGTCAATGAGGTAATCAGATTGTCACACAAGTACTCTCTGCCAATTGAAGTGATCGAGCTTGAGACCACAAGTATATTGTCTCCCATTGTCTCCCAGGTATGTTTCTGACGTTAAATAAAAACCCGGTGTTTATATTGATACGTATCAAGATAATGATAGTTAAAATTGCGCAAAAATATATTTTTAGGCTACGATAAATAAATGCACGTTACTTTACTATGCTCATTCAGCAACCGAGGCCAGCCCGTTGTGTTGACCGACTGGTCACAACCGACGAGTGTTAGGCACGCTCGGCGTTCACCTCGGCCACTGACGTGTGACCCCGATCCACGCAGCCGACCAAGTGCCGACGTAGCCAGCAGCGCACCTCGGGCCGACCATTTTCGAATGTCTGGGGGCCAGTGAAGTCCGCTGCCAACTACATGCCAGCCATCCGCCAATCGTCTGCAGTCGGCCAAGGTTGCTTGGGAAAATCATCGAATTGTCGAGTTAAACTCAAAGCGATATTTACTTATGCATGACATTCACTTCCCGAGGTTTCTTAAATATATACGGCCGTGTCGAGTGACAACCACGTTTTTATAATTACACATCACAAAACCACGGCTGATCTAGGGCCGTCGAGTACAGGTGCACGCCTTCGTTGGAGTGCAGCACAAGTGCCAATTCGTCAACAATACCTAGTAAGGACAAAGGAACAGTAAAGTCTGACAGAACTGCATGACAGACACTGTCGGACGACAAGTGGGTTGGAGTGCTATGGGGACTCACCAGTGCCCGTGGAGAGGCTAACATGAAAAGACCGAACGGATGGTTTATAGTCGATAGACACAGAAGCCAAACGTTGGGTCCACAAGATGGATGCAGAACAAAACAACAATAAACAAATAACATTAAAACTTGACAAAACGAGTATAGCAGAGCGGTAATGACATTTTTTTCTACCACAGCTCACTAAAACGAGCCTCGTCACTCTCTCCCGGCGAGAGTCTCCTCAAACTTACGTGTGCGTCGGCTGCCATGGATAATTTTCCTTAACGATAGCAGATTATGTTCCTTCTTATATAAATATATATAATATATTATATATATATATATATATATAGGTTCCAATTATATATATATATAATAAATATATAATATATATAATAATATATATATTATAATATATTACATACATATATATATATTAATGCAAAAAGGAAAGAACCCAGAAAAAACTGCTGCACGCAGAATGGAACTTGGGTCCTCTCAACCGTGAATGGGAGGCGTCAACCACTATTCCACCAAGGAGCACTTCCTTCACCTATGAAATTGCAAGCTATACATAGTGTTCCTGTGATGTCACTTCCATCATTGTCGCCCTCTCTCCGGCCATTCCCGGGTACCTCACTGGGTACCTACAGCAGTTCGCGTGCTGCCAGCGTGGTTTGTTGGTGGCTCGTCATCAGTTGCTGCGTACGATGTTGAAAGGGAAGCATTGTTGTTTTTTGTTGTCATACTTTAACGCGCTCACCGGATCAGGAAGACTCGCTTGTTCACTCGATACAAGACCAGAACATCAAGACCAGAAAATCAAGATGTTGCGACACGTATACCAGCCACCGCGTACACCGGCTGCCTTCCACGACCTCCGAGGGCCCGTTATCTCGGTTTCACTTCAAACACTACAAATTTTGTAGTCCAAGAACAAGTGAAAGCCCATAGTCCCCCGAGCCACAATTTTAAGAGTGGATGATTGAAGCGCAACAACTCCCGTCAAAAACGAGTCGTGCCGAGCTGGGCAAGTTTACAAGAGATATAATATAAATATATTGCTGCGGCCCACACCACATACGTAGCAGCGTCCCCCCCCCCCCAAATGTTTTAAACTGTGCTGAGGTTGAGCCTCTTTGATTGAAATTTGTGGAAACAGCCGAGGAAATTATAATGCGGGCAGATAGACACTTCGCGTGGTGCGTGCCGCGGAAATGTCGGTCATCATTTTTTTCGCGTATGTTTTGACACCTTTTTCATATTGTATTTTAACTTTTTTGTGTGCTAATGTACAGTGGAGTTCCTGAAAATGATGAAGACCGTGTTAGGAAATTAATTTACCAATTTTTCAAAATCCTGACACCCTAACTTGAACAATCAGCTATACTTCAAAATGAACTAATATTGCTTCGCACCCATTTTCACAGTTTGTTTCAATGCAATACCCAATTTCCGCTATCACCATCACAATTTTAACCGCCTCCCTGACACGCTGATTGTGCACGCAGTGGTCGTGCATAAGTTTCTATGTACAGAATCTTGGTAAGCTATCTCTGTTTGCAGGTAGGTGCTTGGCTATAGCACTTGCCCGTAATGAAGTCACACCTGAAGACGCAAATATCAACAAGTTTCTTCAAGTAGCTTTTTTTGTTAATCCGCGCCAGCAAAACGCGCCGGTACTTTTCGGAAAATCGCAACGTGCTTTCTCAATATTAGGTAATAACTTTCAGCGAAAAAAACACCCCGAAGCTCTGCTCCCTCTTTGGAGACTACTAAATCAACTTTCCTCACTAGCAGCCCTCAAACTTGCATCGCGAGGCAAAACTAAACGGGCGCGAGCACGAGGAGACAACACGGCAGCGGTAGGCGACGAAGTCGGTAGGTACCCGGGCATGTCGGTGGCGCATTTTGGAAGCGACGAAGGGGTGCTGCGTGAAGCACGTGCACACTATGTATTCATATCACGGAGGAAGGAAAGGTAAGGAGAGGCCCTGACGTCACCCGTTGTGAAGCCGCGATGAAGCCGGAAGTCGGCCATATTGACTGGGCAAATTCTCCTGTCTTGTTTACATATGTATGCGAAGCAGAAGGCGCGACTCCCTCTCTGTCTCAAAAAGCACGCGGCCTGCGCGCCGCGTGCGCCGGTGCTATCCGAAACCAACGAAACGGATTTCAACACGATGTCTTGGCCGCGATACGGTTGACGAAATCTCTGCGTATGGCTGTTGTACTCTTGCACTGCTGGCGTTTACTATAAACACGGCAAGTTGCACGTTAAGCTTTCTTTTTATTTGATGTGTTCTTTGTGAAAATAAAGATGATATTTCAGACATTGCCGCGCGACGAACCAGGCACCGAAATTTGTACAGCTTCTTTCAGATCACTTTTTCCCCCTTTTGTGCTTCTCTTTAGGCTTTATAAAATTTTAGGTCAGGCTGTGGGCTAGACACAACGATAAAAAAGAAAAAAAGTCTTCCCTGCAATAAACCCGGAGGTCCGTAATTATGCCAGTAAAGTCGGCGTTGGTGGAGTTTGTGTGCGTGGCAGCCCGTTGAGTTTGCGCCGGCCTCTTTAGTTTTCGCCCCTCTTTTGTCCGACGCACACTGGTTCCTACGGATATCCCAAAGGCCATGATTTCAATAGGACGAAAGCAGCGAAGACCACCCGAAAGTGCGGGGGACACGTCTCTAGTGTGATTCACCCACTAGTAGTTACAGAGAACGGAGACCAGGATCCCGTTAGGGCGAAAGGTGGGAAAGTTAGCCGAAGGAATGCGTGATAAACGTTTCACGCGTTGACACAGCCGCCAATGACGACAGGGAAAGCCAGCCAAATGCGAGGGAAGATGTATCCGGGATAATTGGCTAGTCGTTAGAGGAAAATAAAGGGAAGGCGCTTGTTTCTGTCTTCCTTATCTGGAACACAGCTCAGCGCCAAACAAGAACATGAAAAGCAAGATTAGATTACAGTCTTAATAAGGGCCTGTGGACCGCAAATGCATCGGCCGTTGTCATAAGAAGCAACACCGCATAACCATCACTAACCTGCAAGACATTCATTGAACGAATTCTTGAGCACAGTCGTCATCATCTATGATGGCTTTTCAGCATCATTTTGACGGACGCTGCAAATTCGGAGTACGTATACGCGCGCTCGTTCCGTGGTTTTTAGTTCAGACACCTGGTTACAACCACCAACGGAGGAAAATCGCATAGCTAACAATGCGGCACAAAGAATGTATGCTGTCGAACACCTGCAGTACGCCACGGTTAGGTGCGAGGCCCATGCAAACGTGCACACCGCCACTGGACTGCCTGAACGGTGCCGCACCGCGTTACATCAACAATAACAAAACGCCGCCATTGTGCAAAATGAATATGGCCTCACGTGACGTAATTTCCGCCGCATTTTTTACGCCCTATGCCGGCCAGGCATGCTCTCTCCTTACATTTCCTTCCTCCGTGATTCCTATCTACCACTTACCGCTACTCACGGGCATCTCGAGGGAATTTTTGTGTTTTCAGCATTACTAGCTAGATGGCGCAATTAGCTCGAGTCGCGTAAGGTCCCTAGATGAAACAAGTTTCCAAGGTAGCGACACCTTTCCCTTTCCTCTTCGGATGGATGGATGGATATGGCTGTACCCTTTAGATCGGGTGGTGGCTATCGCCACCAAGCCTTAATACCTAATGAACCAAAAACTATAGTTATTTTTTTCCTTAAAAAGTGAGTTTGAGGATTCGTACTTTGAAGTGAAGAGTTTCATTTTCACTCGTGCCTTGACTTTAGCCACCATTCAGATAACCTCCTTCTAGTTAAGTCTACCCGCTTAAAGTTTATTTTGCCCTCCCGGTCCCTAAACCACAGTGCTTTGAAAAACTCTGCGCCATCATCCTGAACTATAGGGTGAAGCCCTTTACAGAACATTATCAAGTGTTCGGCAGTTTCTTCTTCCTCTCCACACGCACTGCATACTGTGTCTACCCCTTCGTATTTGGCCCGATATGTCTTGGTTCGCAGTACTCCCGTCCGGGCCTCAAACAGTAGAGAACTACCCCGAGTGTTATCATAGATCCTTTCCTTGGCAATTTCCTGCTTAAAAGTTCGATAGATCTCTAGTGCGGACTTCTTAATTATGCCCATTCTCCACATGTGAGTCTCCGTTTCCTTCACTTTCTTCTTAACCGATAGTTCTTTTTGGTTTGGCCACCTGCTGTTTTCTAAGTATTTACCAGTCAACTTCCTGGTTCGCTTCCTCCATTTTGTATCGACATTCTTCATGTACAAGTAGCCGAAAACCTTCCTAGCCCAACGCTCTTCCCCCATTTCTCTCAATCGCTTCTCAAATTTTATCTTGCTGCTAGCTTCCCTTCCCTCAAATGATGTCCATCCCATATCACCTTGTACTCCCTGATTTGGTGTATTCCTGTGAGCTCCTAAAGCAAGCCTACCTATTCCACTTTGCTTAATTTCTAATCTTGCTTGAACTTCTGATCTCATGCACAAGACTGCATTGCCGAACGTCAGCCCAGGAACCATGACCCCTTTCCATATTCCTCTCACAACATGATACCTATTGTAATTCCACAGTGCCCTATTTTTCATCACTGCTGCATTCCTGTTGCCTTTAGTCGTCGCATATATTTCGTGTTCCCTCAGGTACTCGGTCCCATTGCTTATCCAAACGCCCAGATATTTGTATTTATCTGTTATCTCTAGCGTGACCTCCTGTATTCTAAGCTCACTACCTTCGTTGTCATTGAAAATCATGACTGCTGACTTTTCCTTACTGAATCTAAAATCTCACCTACCTCCCACATTACCGCCGATGTCCATCAATCTCTGCAAATCCTCCTTGTTGTTAGCCATTAGCACTATATCATCTGCGTACATTAATGCTGGTAGTGCCTGATCAATAAGTGTTTCTTGTTTGACTAAAGAGAGGTTGAATCCCAGTCCACTTCCCTCTAATTTTGCCTCTAATCCTTGTAAGTACATCATGAATAATAAGGGTGACAGGGGGCACCCCTGCCTAAGCCCCCGTTTTACCTCTGCAGGCTTGGATACCTGTTTTTCCCACTTTATAACTACCTTGTTACCTTTATAGATACCCTTTAAAAGATTAGTGACTACATGTTTCACGCCTACTGTGTCCAGTATTCCCCACAATTCTTCTTGAACCACGCTATCGTACGCTCCCTTGATATCCAAAAATGCTTGCCAAAACCTGTGTTCCTTTTCTGCTATTTCGATGCACTGCGTCAGTGAGAACAGATTGTCTTCCAACCTCCTGTGTTTCCGAAACCCATTCTGCAGTTCCCTCAGCACCCCCTCATCCTCTATCCACGCATGCAGTCTTTCCTTTATAATCTGCATCGCCAGCCTGTAGACCACTGATGTCACTGTTATAGGACGGTAGTTGTTTATGTCAGCTTTGTCCCCCTTTCCTTTATAGATCATGCTCATCCTGCTAAGTTTCCATCCATCGGGAACTTCACCATCGATTATTATTGTGCTCACTGCCTCTCTCAAAGCCTGCTTAGACTTCGGACCTAATGTCTTTATCAGCCTAATTGGAATGCTATCTGGGCCTGTTGATGTACTACTAGGAACCCTTTTCTCAGCCCTTTCCCACTCTTGTTGTGAAAATGGAGCCATTGCACCACTTGATTCGTCCTTGTCTATTGTGGTGCATAAAGTTCTTCTTTGTTGAAATTTTTCTGTCACGTACCCTTGTTTTTATATATTCAATAGCTTCGTCCCCTTCTAGCCTAGCACCTTGGGCTGTAGTTATAAAACTCTGCTCTAGGCTCGTCTCATTTCTTAGGGAGTTTAGATGGTTCCGAAATTTCGCAGCTGCCTTTCTATCTTTTTTTAAATACTTCTGCCAGCCACTGAGCTCCCTTCCTTCTATTCTTTTCATTGATCAGAAGGCATGCATCCCTTCTACAGCTTAGAAAGGTTGCCCATTTTCTTTCAACATCATCTGTCGGTTCACCCCGCTGCTTAGCATGTCTGTGTTCTCTAGAGGCTTCCTGACGTGTTGCTATGGCTCTCTTAACTTCCTCATCCCACCAACTTTTGGGTTTGTGTCTTCTTTTCCGGGGTTACTTGTCAGGCGTCTTAGCAAGCTCTAGCTCAAAGAGTCTAATTAGATTCGTGTATGTCCACACTGTCTTATTATCCTCCGTGATTACTTTCTCAATTTGTTAGTGGCTATTTCAATTTGCCTTTCTGGATAAAAATTTTCCTGTAGTTGCTCATCTTGTCTCTTTCCCACTTTCACTGCTCTTCCAAAACTTAGCTTGATACGTTTGTGATCGCTACCCAGACTTCTCGAGCCACCTTCATCTATGTGCGTTCCCCTGAGCTTATCCTACATCCTATGTGACATCAGTGCATAATCTACCGTCGACTGAAGCCTTTCTACCTCCCAAGTTATTTGCCCTTCACACTTCTCGGTACTGTTGCTAAATGATCAAATCAAGCCTTTCACACATATCCATGATCATTTTGCCTGTCGGGTCGGTATACACATCTATGTCTTCTATGTGTGCATTCATGTCTCCTAGTATAATTATCTCGCACTCTCTTCCTAACTTCTGAATGTCCTTTTATATACACTCTACCATTGCCTGGTTTTCCTCTCTGGCCTTTGCTCCCATCCACAAGTACACGAAACCAAGGAGTTTCATTTGACCTGGCACTTTCCCTTTTAGCCATAAATGTTCCTTGCACTCCTGCGTGACCCTTTGCCAGTCTGTACTTTTATGAATGAATGCCCCAATACCACCCCCCTTTCTGTTGCCTTCTGTTCTATTACAATATTCCCACGCGTAGTCCGGATTGTTCGGGGGTTGTTCCATGTCCCTGAGATGTGTTTCTACAAAACCGTATACCATCGGCCTCTCTTCCCTTAGCTGTTCTTCTATCTCTTCCCATTTCAGCCTGTTCCTACCACTCTGCATGTTAATATACCCTATGTCTGAATTGGCTCGGCTGCTCGTGGCTACGTCTATTTATTCCCCGGACTCTACCTATCTTAGATATTGGTGCCATTTCGGAATCGTATCTGTCCATACCACCTGTCGAAGAGTCTCCCTGGTTGTTTTCCTCGTTACTAGCTATCCTGCACCCGAAGGGCTCGCTTGCCCCCCAAAAAAGCTACTGCGCGTCCTGCAAGTCGCCAACCCACCTCATGACCTAGCCGCCCATCGAAGTGAATTCTGTCTCGTTGAAACCCCCCCCCCCACCTATGCACCTCTCTGTTTATTTCCACCACCTCAAAGCCTTTCTCTCGACTCATCCGCCATATCTCTTGGTTTGCGTTGACCACCGCTCTTTGCAGGTTGCTATCACGCACCGGTACCTCCGGTATCGTGCACATCACTACCTTTACCTTAGGAGAAGTGGCGCGCATGTCATCGACGCCTTTCGCCAGTGTGGCTGTTAGTCCTGCTGCATCTTCATTTAGGACATCGTTTAAACCGCCTGAAATTATCACGAGGTTTTTTCTATCAGCTGTCGTTTTGAGCTTTGCGCTCGCTTGCCTCATGACTGCTTCCAGCTTGTGTCCTGGGAACGCCCCTAATGCAACCCTCTTGTCACCTCTCACCCTCTCTTTGATGGCTTCTGTGCATCAATTTAAATTCAAGTCCCCGGCGATTATCACATGCTGTGACTTTTCAGCTGGAGCGTTCTGCACCTGGGGGCTACTTGCACCTGTGACGCCGGCTGCTTTTTTCCCTCCCTGCCCCACCACTACCTCGCTGAAGCTGGGCCTTGTGACAGTTGAACCGGCTAAACCTGTTTTTTCCAAACTGGCTTGCTTTTCCTTCTCCACCGTTCTGGTTGCCGGTTCCCTACTGTTCTCTCGGTATGTCGCTTCTTTGTTCAGCTTCGCTAGCGCTTCCTCGGTGGACTTCAGTCTTTCTCTCCATTTCCCTCGTTTTCTCTTGCTCTGTCGCCAACGCAGTCTCGAGCTCGGCGATTCTCATCAGCAGTTCACTCTGGGCAACCATCATTTTGTCCATTTTTTTCCTCGACCTCACATTGCCTACACTTCGCGTCAGCCTCTTCTCCATCCGCTTCTACGCTTGGGTCCACTTTCAAACCCACTCCACATCCTGAACACTTTACAGTCTTTTTAACCATGCCTTTCTGACACCAATTGTCCCTATACTCGATAATTACTAACTCGAGCCCTGCACTACGAAAAAAAAAGAAAGTCTAAGCTCTACTTCAAAAATTTGCGTGTTCAATGTACGCGCACCTCCCCCACGAGGTGGCAAAAGAAAACAAAAAAAACAACAAGAAAAAAGTTCAAACACACACACCCGCACTAACTAATAAATACCTGGTGACAGGCCCCCGAAAAAGCCGTACCATTAAATAAGGGCTATGAAGATTTCAACCGCTGCCTTATAATTATAAAGACAAGCTCAAAACATGCAAAAACATTTATCTGCGCAGTCGATCCGGAGCGCTCAAAAAACACGTCCATCCACCTTGACAGCCCGAACTGAACTATGCCTATGTTCCTGAAGCGCCCCCTAGAAGGTTTAAAACTTTCATCCAAAAGCGAATGTTTCGGTTCCGTTGCTACGGTGAATAGATGTAAATGAAACAAAATGGAACGAAATAAGACGTAGAATAAACAGTTACGTTTATGAACATAAACGGCGCAACACAAGAGCAAGCGGGATGTGCGTTACTCAACCGGCAACGTTGTGCAGTTCTATACTTTACACCACTAGCCATGGCGTCTCGCATAGTACATCGTAGTTCCCCATAGTTCCACAGCCGCGGTATTTCGTCCAGTTCTAACTAGTCCACTTCTCCGATTGTGTTTTGTTCGTGCTGTGACACAGTGAACGTGCTTCTTGCTGGATCCTGTAAGTGGCCACAGGGCGTGACGTTGTGACGAGTGATTACAACCGGCTTGTGCACACGCAAGAAAAGAAACTACGACCAGACTGGTACGAACACTCGTTCAGCAGCACTGCGATGACGTTTTTTTTTTTTCAATGTGCCCATTTGGACAATCGTGAATGCCAAGGGATTCTGATGCGGTGCTGGGAACTTCCCGAAAAGTGAGAGTTCTACTGGTGAGGTGTCTTGAAGCAGCGCGTTTCGGCTCAAGCGGGAACTGGTCAAGAGTGAAATGTATCTGAAGGTGCGTTGATTACAACCTACAGCTGCTCTGTATACGTGCATACCCACATGTATTTGTACCAACTGGCATGCACTAGACACGCATTAGACGCGCGCCTGGCGTTTCAATAAAAACCGACAAGTGAACTCGCTTCGCAGATCCGCGTCACCATACGTTGACGGAGTTGCACGAAAGCAATCGCGTGAAATGGTGCATAGTTGCACTTCATGGTGCGCTTGATCTCGGAAAGCACGAGGTAAATTGAAGAGAGCGAAACCATTTTCTGTTGTTAACGGCAACGCAGCATTGCTGAAAAACGCAGATGTTGCATTGAACGAGCATGGCCAAACAATCTTGGTCGACTTAGCGCCTACCGAAACGCTCCTCCCCTTCAGTTTATGTTTTGGCTACGATTTTGTCTTTGGTTACGGCGAGAATCCGGCTGGAGCCATATGCGCATGCGTACTCGTTTTGAACCTTTTGCATAATAATAAATAACACCACCAGCCATTTGCAAGATCACGTGCAAGTAATGCGCCAATTACAGACGCGGCTGGCAGAGAAAAAGAGGAGTAATCGAGAGAGTGAGGAGGACGGCTCGAGAACAATGAGTGACGCTACCTTGAAAACTTGTTTCATCTAGGGACCTTAGCGTCGCCTAAAGCCCCTCATTGTAGTTGTTAGTGGTTCATGAGGAAAAGGAAGAAGGCACCTAATTTCTGTCTGCCTACAGGTGACACGGCGCAGTGCCTCCCCTCGTTCTAGGGAAAGTAACGACAATCTCCTCCACGTGCGCGTTTCCTCCTCGCTTCCCCTCACTCGCTTGCCTTACGTGTGGCGCGCAGCGCCATTTTTTGCCGGCGCTCCCGCGGGCGCGTCGCAGAATTCAATGAAGGTGGGCTACTTGAGGCAGTTTGCGCGACACAGTAGTGCTGAAATTTTTCTAAATGGTGATAACAAAATAATAACACTTAGGCAACCGTTTATTAAAAAATTAGTTTCTTCAAAAGGCTGTATAGCTTTTTTACAAAAAATGGAGATTACTACCACATGGCAAGTGGGAACGCATGACTCCGCAACGTGACAGCGTTTGGAAATAACCGGAACTGATGACAAAGGTATCAAGGGCTTAAAAGCAGGAAAAAACTAGCGGTAAACTATGAATGAGGAAAAAACTACAGATAACATTAAACAGGAAGGTGGTGTACGACTTCTGGATGCAAGAACGTACGTTCGCAGCCAGCAGATGTCGTGGTGTGAACGTAAACATATGCTTCTCGGGTGCGGAATGGAGCATATTTTGTGTGTGTCGCCAACTAATATGCACAAGAGCTCACTCGTGTTGATTATTTTTCACGTTCTGGGCTGGGACAAGGAAACGAGAAAGAAGAAGAGCGTGAGCGAGAGGAGAGACGCGGGAACTCTGATGAAAAGGTTGGGGCAGTTATATTCTCACGTTCCCTTGAGTGGTCCTTTTTGGTTAGACTTCCAGATTACACAGCAATATTCATAGCAGAATTATTTGCTATTGTACTGGCACTACGGAAACTACCTTTGGGCGAATTGGAAGCAGTCGTAATTACAGATTCTTTTTCAGTATGTGCTGCTCTGTCTTCAAGAGCCAACTTAACACTTATGCACATGTTTCGACAACTCATACCGACAAACTTGCAAAAACTGCAGCTCTTATGGGTACCTGGCCATCGTGGCACATATCTCAATGAGGTGGCGGATGCACTAGCCACAGTATCTTTTAGCGGTCCCCTTATCCCGATTTTGCCTGATACGGCTTACGTAACAGAAATAAGGTTTAGAAACCTATGTTTGCATGAATCCAACTGCTACTCATTAGATAAATTTCGAGATTTCGCACATCTAAGATGCTGCTGGAATAGACAGTGGTGCGCACCGCGGCAATTGGAAGTTACTTATACAAGATTGCGTTGTATAATTCCACAGCTAAATTATTATTTGCATAAAGTTGGTCCTAAGGCGTCACCTTTATGTCAGGTTTGCGAAGAAATGGAAACGATAGATCATTTTTTTTCGCCGATATTCTTATCAGCGGAAAAGATACCTGGTAGCTTCACTTGAAAAATTAGGATTAGAATTAAATGTGTCAGTATATTTATCGTTTGGCAGCATTAAATTTGGCTATTGCCACAGGGACGTGTGCTCTGCGGTATTTGATTTGATAATTGAAACAAGATTGCCATGTTAAACTGCCTTTATATATATATATATATATATATATATATATATATATATATATATATATATATATATATATATATATATATATATATATATATATATTGCCACTAGTACAAGTTCTGAAATCTGAAAGTATTATTTCCATAGATGCTGGCAGGCTTTTATGTGCCGCTGTTCAGAAGATGACGAAGATGCGCGTGCAGAGAAAAACGATAAAGTCGTATTACCGTTGTTCAAATCAGTTTGATGTCCTTGTGTGTCATTACCTACAGGTTACAGTTACATTGTAACGTGACAACTGGTGGAGGCGCTGTGTAATAGTCTATGCACTGTTACCACGAGGAAGATCTCGGCCCCAACATCGACGCCTTGGTAGAAACAGCCAACCTTCGACGCAGTCGGTGGCAACTAGGCCTACCACCCCAATTCAGCCCTCTTCCGGAACGCTCAGAACCATGGCATATGCGACAACTGCAAGCCAGGCTGAACAGACCGCGACTCCGCCAGCTCCGTGGCTGCCAGCCTCTCGAACGATGAAGCCCTTCCATGGGGAGCCCTAAGAAGACGTTGAAGACTGGCTGGACCAATACTATTGAGTCGCCGTCGCCAACGAGTAGGACGAGCACCGGAAACTGCGGTATGTTTATTTCTACCTGGAGGACTCGGCACGTATTTGATTCGAGAACCACGAGGCCACCCTGACAACCTGGCCGGTGTTTTGCACTCAGCTGCGGAACACGTATGGTAGCGCCGACCGGAAAGAACAAGCCGAACATTTCCTCGATTCTCGCAATCAAAGACCCAATGAAAGCGTGACCATGTTCGTTGAGGAGATGTCTCGTCTGTTCCGTCGAGTGGATTCTGCAATGACGGAAGACAAAAAGGTACGCATTCTGATGCGGGGTGTCAAGGAGCAGCTGTTTTCAGGACTTGTACGAAACCCACCAGCAACCGTGGCAGAATTCCTCCGTGAAGCGACGACAATAGAGCGAATGCTAAGACAGCTGTCTTCGCAGTATGAGCGGGTCCGACAACCTTGCATGTCTGTCAGCATTCTTGGTAATACCCGATGTCACGATCGTTAAAGACCTTGCTGAGCTAGTCCATAGCATTGTACGCGACGAGCTGCAAAAGCTTCACGCAGTGCCTTCACAGCCTCAAGTGGCTGCACTGACAGACGTCGTCCGTGAAGAGGTGCGGCAGCTGGTACGACCATTAGTGCCACCTCCAACCGAAGCTTCTCTGCTAACGTACGCGGAAGCTGAACGCACTCCTGCACCGGCAGCCAGCTATTTTCCCCGACCGACTAGCCTGCAGACGCCGCAGCACTCTTCGGGCCTGCCACACTATGAAAACCAATGACCGGCTTGTCTGCAGATGCCGCAGTACTTCTCGGGCCCGCAACACTATGAGAATCCACACTATAAGAACCTAATTTGCGGAAATCTAGCGTGTGGCGCCCTTCCGACAATCCGCCGCTATACTACCACTGTGGTGAGCCAGGTCACTTGTACCGGGAGTACTCGTACAGACAGATGGGCCTACCTGGTTTTCGTTCAGACGCTGGTCGGTCCAGGGACGGGGAACGACCCCGCGTCATCGCAGAATACTTAGCAAGTCTTCCGTCTCCGAATCTTCAGCGACGCCAATCACATTCTCCGTCTCCTCAACGCTCTACGTCCGCGAATCAAGACTCTACTTTCACCGATGTTGTTGCGGGACGATCCGCTAAGTCCCCAAGTCCACGCCGGGGACACTAGAATCAGCGGCCTCCGGGGGTGGGACCGCTGTTAAGCTATCGTCAAAAAAGCCTCCTCCGACCCATCCGCCACCCTTCGACGATTCCTTTCAGCCGACACCTCACAACGCGGATGAACCCGTTTCTGCTGACATTGCCGTCCTTGTAGACAACCATCCAGTGACTGCTCTGGTCGACACCAGCGCCGACTACTCAGTTATCAGCACTGAACTTGTGGCTGAACTCAGGAAAGTCACGACTCCTTGGGGACATGGACCAAATCTTCGGACAGCAGGTGGTCATCTCTTGACACCAATTGGGAGATGCACCGCAAGGCTGCAAATCTGTGAGTTGACGTTCGTTGCTTCTTTCGTTGTGCTTCCCGAATGCTCCCGGAAAGTTATCCTTGGCATGGATTTCCTTCGCGAGCACGGCGCTGTTATAAATCTTCGAGACTGTCTCGTAACGTTTGCTGACGACTATGGCCCGAAGCCTAGAGATACCGATCCGCAGAAGACTGCGCTTCGCATTGTCGACGACACGGTCACACTTCAGCCACGCTCCAGTATGTTCGTTACTGTACAGGGTGACATAGACCATGACGGTAGTGGTATCGCTGAAGCCAATCTTTCTGTGCTCTTGTCTCAGCAAATCTGCGTTGCCCGCGGCATAATTCAATTTAAACGTTGGACGACTGAGTTGTTGGTCACCAATTTTAGTGGAGCATACCAACATTTGGCCAAGCGAACAACTATCGCTCATTTCGAAGCCATTGACGATGAAGCGTGTTCGACGATAGCCCCAATTTCTGCAGCCGTTGAAAGTGACACCGCGGTAGCCGATACAGTCGATGTCAATCCGAAGCTGTCATGTGCCCAGAAAGAGCAAATCCGCTGTATCCTCGGCATGTTCGGCGACTGTTTCGCGTCTACATCTAAGATAAAACAAACGACAACCGTAGAGCCCCGCATTGTGACTGACCATGCTGAACGACCCATACGTCAGCACGCCTACCGAGTGTCACAAAAGGAACAAGAGGCAATACGTTCTCAAGTGAGGCAGATCCTCGAAGATGGCGTAATCCAACCCTCGAACAGTCCATGGTCGTCCCCGTCGTACTAGTAAAGAAGAAGGACGGCACTCTCCGATTTTACGTCGATTACCGCAAACTCAACAAAGTCACAAAGAAAGACGTTTATCCGCTTCCGCGCATCGACGACTCACTAGACCGCCTCCGACGCGCCCGATACTTCTCCTCTATGGATTTACGCAGTGGCTAATGGGAGATCGAAGTTGATGAACGCGACCGAGAGAAAACAGCATTCATAGCGCCTGATGGTCTGTACGAATTCAAGGTGCTGCCCTTCGGTCTGTGTTCTGCCCCTGCGACATTCCAGAGGATGATGGATACAGTGCTCTCCGGTCTCAAGTGGGAAGCATGCCTTGTTTACTTAGACGACGTCGTTGTCTTCTCCCAAACGTTTGAGCAGCATTTGCAACGACTTAGATGTGTGTTTGCTGCAATTCGCACGGCAGGCCTATCACTGAAAGCAGAAAAATGTCATTTTGGTTACAACGAATTGAAGTTCCTCGGCCTCCTTGTTAGCCCTGATGTATTCGGTCGGACCCAGACAAAACATTGGCTGTCGCAGATTTTCTACCACCTGCCAACAAACGGGATGTGCGTCGGTTTTTAGGCCTCTGCGCATACTACAGACGCTTTGTGCGAAATTTCGCAAACATTGCTGAACCCCTAACTCGTCTGACAAAAGAAGATGTTCCCTTCGTGTGGGGCCCTGAGCAAACACGCGCTTTCTCCGAGCTCTAGCAGCGTCTCCAGTCTGAGCTCTTACTCGGACACTATGACGAATATGCCGACACTGAACTACACACAGACGCCAGTAACATCGACCTTGGTGCAGTCCTCGTCCGGTGGCAAGGCGGCGTCGAACACCCTATTGCTTATGCGAGCCGGATTTTATCATCTGCGGAAGCGAATTACCCAACCACTGAAAAGGAGTGCCTAGCTGTTGTCTGGGCAATAGCTAAATTCAGACCGTACCTGTATGGTCGCCAGTTCAGAGTTGTTACCGATCATCATGCGCTCTGCTGGTTGGCGAACCTTAAAGACCCTTCCGGACGTCTGGCCAGGTGGAGCTTACGCCTTCAGGAGTTCGATTTGACAGTCATGTACAAGTCTAGCTGGCCGGAAGCGTACTGATACGGACTACCTTTCCCGAGCTCCTCTTAAAACAGCGTCAGGTGATCACGCTCTCAGTGGCCGTTTTCTCTGCGCCATTAGTGTATCCGACTTGGCTGAACAACAGAAGAACGATTCAGAGCTTCGACAATTCATCGAATTTCCCGAAGGCCGTGCGCCGCATCCACCACCAGCATTCGCCCGCTCGCCATCATCGTTCTGCGTTCGCAGAAATATACTCTATAAAAAAACTTCGACCGTTACGCGGCTGAGTACCTGCTCGTCGTCCCGCCAGCGATACGAGCCGATGTCTTGTCCGCCTGCCACGATGAGCCTTCCTCAGGCCACTTAGGATTCACACGTACCTTGGCCCGGATTCGCCAACACTATTACTGGCCTAAGCTCAATCGAGACGTGAAGCATTACGTGAAGACGTGTCACGAGTGCCAGCGCCGTAAAGCACCACATCAGCGCCCCGCCGGCTTTTTGAAGCCCGTCACTACTCCGACACAACCGTTCCAACAAATTGGCATAAATCTACTCGGACCTTTTCCCAAGTCTCGTGACGGCAACCGTTGGTTTGTAGTCACTACTGATTACATGACGCGCTACTGCGAAACGAAGGCATTACAACGTGGCACCGCCATTGAGACCGTCCACTTTTTTATGAAGAACATCGTCCTCCGACATGGAGCACCAGCAGTTGTCATAACTGATTGTGGCACAGCTTTTACCGCCCGGATAATACAAGACGTCATGCAGCTTAGCGGCACAGTACATCGAAAAACTACTGCATACCACCCAAAAAGCAACGGCCTCACAGAGCGACTAAACAAGACGATCGCCGACATGCTATCCATGTACGTTGACCAAGGCCACAAAAACTGGGATGACATCCTCCCTTACGTCACGTTCGCTTACAATACCACTGTGCAAGAAACAACTGGATTCACACCATTCCGGTTGCTTCACGGCAGGGAGGTAACTACAATGCTGGATGCCATGCTTCTACCAGACAGACGCCAGATTAGTGTCAAGACGAACGAATTTATCAGACTGGCAGACGCAGCTCGTAAGCTTGCAGTCGAACGAATCCACAAGAAACAATGCATCGACTCGTTGCGGTACAACGCTCGTCGTCGCGATGTCTCTTACCGACCCGGAGAACGAGTATGGTTGTGGACTCCCATTCGACAACGGGGCCGGTCGGAAAAGTTGTTACGCCGCTACTTTTGGTCCCTGTAGAGTTCTCCGCCGTCTCAGCGAAGTAAACTACGAGGTTCTTGACGAGGACATGGCTCGTAAATTCCGCCGTTCACAACAGCCACACGTCGTCCATGTTTCGAGGATGAAACCATTTTACCAACGCTGACTATTCGTCAAACTTCCTTGAGTAGACTTACAGTGATTGTGAACACCCCCTTGTGTACTGCTTATCGTATGTCTTTTCTTTTCATCTGGTAATTATGTTGTGACATCGGGACGATGTTCTTTGGGAAGGGGGGCAATGCCACTAGTACAAGTTCTGAAATCTGAAAGTATTATTTCACTAGATGCTGGCAGGCTTGTGTGTGCCGCTGTTCAGAAGAGGACGAAGATGCACGTGCAGAGAAAAATGATAAAGTCGCATTCGCATTGCCGTTGTTCGAATCAGTTTGACGTCCTTGTGCGCCATTACCTACAGGTAACAGTTACGTTGTAACGGGACTATATATATATATATATATATATATATATATATATATATATATATATATATATCATTTGTTTTGGACCCACCATTACCTCTGTCTCAAATCGAATCTGATAGCCTGCGTCGATCCCTGCTCTACTCCTTTTTCAGTTTTTGGCTTTTCTTTCTATATGAGTTTTTTCTTTAGTCCAAACTTACTTTGTGTTTGAAAAACCATAAGCCTTTTACTTAAGATCCTGCCACCCGGTTCTTGGCCGATCCCCCTTTGTGGGTGTGCGCCACGGTAACAAGGATCATCATCATCATCACCATCATCACTAAAGTGACAGCAGAAGGCTTCCGAGTGCAGTTAAATAAACAAGTATTTTTTGCCTTATACCTTGAAGACGGAGTTGAGTCTGTTCTCAGTGTCTGGAATGCCATCGTCTTAATATTTGGTGCCGAAGAATCGGGATTGAAAAC
The DNA here is from genome assembly GCA_013436015.1 of Rhipicephalus annulatus. Lineage (NCBI taxonomy): Eukaryota > Metazoa > Arthropoda > Arachnida > Ixodida > Ixodidae > Rhipicephalus > Rhipicephalus annulatus. The sequence goes on along the minus strand of WOVY01010468.1, from coordinate 1,125,311 downwards.
CAGGACCCTACGGATGGCTACCAGTCAACTGCAGTGGCATGGACCGACTAAAGTCGAAGCGGACGTCGCGGTGAGCCCAGAACACAGAGATTATAAACGAGGCAAGTGCTTTCCTCGCTAACGACTCTGCCTCCTATGGCCAGCCCAATTCCATGTATGAGAGACTGAAGGCTAATAACGAAGAGCTTAAAAACTTGAACAACGAGATTGAGCAGCATATACCTGACGAGAAGTTCGAAGTCGAGTATAACACCGTCTTACAATACGAGGACAGTGCTACGCGCATTCTCGCAGAGATTCTCAGCAAGATAGATCGGATGCTTAGGACATCGACATGAACTCAAGAAACTGTTTCCCAGGCAGTCGCAGCACCATCAGACGGAACAGGAGTTAAATTGCCTAAACTGACAATAGCTCCTTTCTCTGGGGACCTATGCAAGTGGACCGAATTTCGGAAGCAACTTGACCAAAGTGTTCATAGTAACAATCGTATCACTGCCACAGAGAAGTTTCATTACCTGCGACTGTATCTGAAAGGAGACGCTGCATCAGTAATTGCGGGACTTTCTACGACAGAAATTTGCTACAGTGACGCCATCAACATGTTACGGAAGCTATTTGGGGACAAGACGCACCTGGAGCAAGAATATTTTGCCAATCTACGGATGTTAAGCCCTGTCCGTTCATCGACTGACACCAAAGTGCTACGCAGCTTGTACGACCAAGTTCTCGTTACTATCCGAGGCTTATAGACTTTGGGTGTGCACAATTCGTCATTTTCTTCAATGCTCTTCTACGGGATATAGTGCGTGCTCTTCTACGGGATATAGTCGTGCAGTATCATCGATCGTGTGCCGTCCAGCTGGCATATGACTCGAGAGCGGAAGCTACACCCGTGGGACTGGACCGTGTGCTCAACTTCCTGTGTATTGAGCTGGAAAGCCTGGAGAAGAGTGATTTTATAAGGATGCCAGAGGACGAGAACATGGAACACTCCCCTTGACCATTCGGTCGACGTACTCTCGGCGTGGGAAACCGACGTCAGCTGTGCTTCACAACAACTTGGTACGAGAAAAAAAGGACAGCTGCGTATTGTGCTCGTCCAGTCATCACAGATCAGAAGCCTGCACAGCTGACTTGTCACTGACGCAGAAGAAGGAACTGCTTTCCAACGACAAAAGGTGTTTTTGCTGTACCACCAAAGGACATCGGGCGCGGGAGTGCGAAAAGAAGATTTCCTGCTCCAGATTCCAAGCTCGACACGCTACAAGCATATGCGATCCCGATAGGTGTTCGCGGAAGTCGGACTATGCTAACACAAACAACAAAAAAACTATGACAGTCTGCGCATCACTTGGAAGACCCGTCAAGGAAGGCTCTAGCACTTGCGTTTTCCTTCAGACTTTCAGAGCATGGGCCATGAATGATGACACCTGCCGCTACATACGAGGCGTTTTTTGATGGTGGCTGTCAGAGGACATTCATAACTGAAGATCTGTCCAAACACCTTCCAGCTGAAAAGCGTGGGAACAACTCGAATAGCCTTCAATACTTTCGCAAGTGCATCGGACCAAGAGGCTAAGAGGCGTCGCATCCGTATAACTATGACTGCGAAGCCAGTTTTCCGACGCGGAAATAGTTTTAACTGCAACAGAGATCCCAAGCATCTGTCAGGACATTGCAGAGACTGCAATGGACGTAGCCTTCGTCGAGTCTTTCAAGAAGCTGAGAAAGCATGTCGCCGGTGAGCTCAAACATCCATCTATCATCACTAAGAGTGGCATCAACGTGCTTATCGGGTCTGATCACATGTGGAAAGTGTTGACTAGCGAAGTTTCACGGTGCGAAGGCAACGAATCATTTATCGCACTGAAGCCCAAGCTTGGATGGACCTTCCAGGGAAGCACATCGCACTTGGTGTCCCGACCAACTACTTCACAAATGATGGTGTGCGTGCTAAAAGCCCAAGCTACCGATTCCGACGAGATTTTGCACTCCTTTTGGGAACTTGAAAACACAGTAATTACGGACACGATAAACAAGCCATCGGAAATGAGCAACACCATGAAGCATTTTGAGCAAACGATTAGCTTTATTAATGGAAGATATGAAGTAGCCCTCCCTTGGAAGGATAATTTCGAGCTTGCAAGCAACAAGCAAGTCGCCGTTACTCGACTGGACAAGCTCGTCAACCATCTCGACTCCAGGAAAGGACTGCTCGAAACGTATGACCATACCATAAGAGAGTACTTGAGGGCAGGACGCGCCGAAGTAATCAGTGATGTACCTGCAGAGGTGACGAGGTTATATTACATGCCGCACAAGGAAGTCATGCGTGAACAAGCACTGACGACGAAAATGAGAGTGGTGTTTGACGCTTCGTCACATGCAAAAGGATGCAAGTTCCATAACGACTACTTTGAAAAAGGTGACATCTTATACCAAGACCTCGTGCAAATTCTGCTACGCTTCAGAACGCACCCGGTGGCAGTTATCGCGGACATAAAAAAGGCATTCCTTCAGATTGCAATTCGGGAGGACGAAAGAGATGCTTTCCGCTTTCTCTGTTTTGCAGAAGGAGATTTATCCAAGGCCAAGCTGCAAGAGTGGAGGATGACACGAGTGCCTTTTGGAGCTACATGTAGCCCATATTTGCTCACAGCGACTATTCTCTACCGCGTGAAAAGAGCACCGGCTACCATGGCACAAACATCGCAAACTCTAGCCTAGTCGTTTTACGTGGATGACTTAGTCACTGGTGCCGACACAGAAGAGGAAGCTGCTAAACTTTGCCGAGAAGCGCGCACAATAATGAAATCGGCCGGCACGACATTGCGGAAATGGACAACAAATTCAATAAATTTGATGCGAACGCTTGAAAATCAAGTAGAATCTACTAGTAATGATATAATCGTTCTTCACGAAATGTCGGTCAAGGTCCTGTGTTTGGTTTGGAATCCTGCAAAGGATGAATTCAACTTTTTAGTTGAAAATCTATTCCGGTTTTAACAGCACAGACGGACACAAAACGATTCGGCTTGCAGTCATCATCAAGAATATTTGACCCGGTGGGATTTGTAGGACCATATACGATTGCCTATACGAATAATTGTTTCAGAAGCTGTGGATACGAGGGATTGAATGGGATGAAGTATTACCCAATGACCTGCAAAAAGAATGGAATGATTGGGTCATCCAGCTGCCGCAATTGCAAGACGTCGTCGTTCCTCGCTATCGGGGTGGCGGAGCAAGCAAGGCCAATGCGCTTCAAGTACATGTTTTCTGCGATGCCAGTCTAGCGGCATACGGAACAGTGATGTACGTCATGTCAAGTCCTGAGGAGCCGATACTGCTGATTGCGAAATCCCGTGTAGCACCCATTAAGGAGACAACGTTGCCGCGATTGGCGCTGCTGGTTGCCTTAATCGGCTCAAGAATGTTGGCTTACGTGAAAAGCGCTTTGAGGAATGTTCAAGTTGACTACACGATGTGGACAGATTCCACCATTCTGTTGTCATGGATAAAAGGTGACGTCGAAAAGGGGAAACAGTTCGTAGCCAACAGAGTCAATGAAATTAGGTGCACTACAGATTCATCAAAGTTGAGATACTGTCCTGGAACGGAAAACCCGGCTGACCTACTCACGCGAGGCGCGATGCTTGAAAGACTGCTGTGCAGCTCAAAATGGTGGCATGGTCCCGAGTGGCTGACTAAACCGTTGTCTGAATGGCCCCTACAGTTCAGTGAACTAGACATAGCGGAAGCCACCCAAGGTTGACAAGGTTGAGTTACAACAGTCCACGTCGCACTAATGATCACGCTTCTCAGTTCCGATAATCGAGATTCAACGGTACACCAGGCTTCAGCACCTACTCAGAGTCACTGCGTGGGTTTTCAGATTTACTGACCGGTTCAGAAAAGGACGGATCATAGAGGACATCTCATGGCAACAGAAATTCTGAACGCTGAACGGCACGGAGGAAGGAAAGGTAAGGAGAGGGCATGCCCAGCAGGCGTAGGGCGTTAGAAATGTGGCGGAAATTACGTCATGCGCGGCCATATTCTTTGGGCACAATGGCGGCGTTTTGTTATTGTTGATGTAGCGCGGTGCGACACCGTTAAAGCGGCCCAGTGGTGGTGTGCGCGCTTTCATGGGCCTCGCACCTAACCGTGGCGTACTGCAGGTGTTCGACAGCATACATTCTTTGTGCCGCATTGTTAGCTATGCGATTTTCCACCGTTGGTGGTTGTAACCAAATGTTTGAACTAGAAACCACGGAACAAGCGCGCGTATACGTACTCTGAATTTGCAGCGTCCGTCAAAATGATGCTGAAAAGCCGTCATAGAAGATAATGACTGTGCTCAAGAATTCGTTCAGTGAATGCCTTGCAGGTTAGTGATGGTTATGTGGTGTTGCTTCTTATGACAACGGCCGATGCATTTGCGGTCCACAGGCCCTTATTAAGACTGTAATCTAATCTTGCTTTTCATGTTCTTGTTTGGCGCTGAGCTGTGTTCCAGATAAGGAAGACAGAAACAAGCGCCTTCCCTTTATTTTCCTCTAACGACTAGCCAATTATCCCGGATACATCTTCCCTCGCATTTTGGCTGGCTTTCCCTGTCGTCATTGGCGGCTGTGTCAACGCGTGAAACGTTTATCACGCATTCCTTCGGCTAACTTTCCCACCTTTCGCCCTAACGGGATCCTGGTCTCCGTTCTCTGTAGCTACTAGTGGGTGAATCACACTGGAGACGTGTCCCCCGCACTTTCGGGTGGTCTTCGCTGCTTTCGTCCTATTGAAATCATGGCCTTTGGGATATCCGTAGGAACCAGTGCGCGTCGGACAAAAGAGGGGCGAAAACAAAGAGGCCGACGCAAACTCAACGGGCTGCCACGCACACAAACTCCACCGACGCCGACTTTACTGGCATAATTACGGACCTCCGGGTTTATTGCAGGGAAGACTTTTTTTTTATCGTTGTGTCTAGCCCACAGCCTGACCTAAAAATTTAATAAAGCCTAAAGAGAAGCACAAAAGGAGGAAAAGGTGATCTGAAAGAAGCTGTACAAATTTCGGTGCCTCGGTTCGTCGCGCGGCAATGTCTGAAATATCATCTTTATTTTCACAAAGAACACATCAAATAAAAAGAAAGCTTAACGTGCAACTTGCCGTGTTTATAGTAAACGCCAGCAGTGCAAGAGTACAACATCCATACGCAGAGATTTCGTCAACCGTATCGTGGCAAGACATCGTGTTGAAATCCGTTTCGTTGGTTTCGGATAGCACCGGCGCACGCGGCGCGCAGGCCACGTGCTTTTTGAGACAGAGAGGGAGTCGCGCCTTCTGCTTCGCATACATATGTAAACAAGAGAGGAGAATTTGCCCAGTCAATATGGCTGACTTCCTGCTTCATCGCGGCTTCACAACGGGTGACGTCAGGGCCTCTCCTTACCTTTCCTTCCTCCGTGCTGAACAGTATTGGATAAGATGTACACAAGAGCAAGACTTTCTTGAAGAACTCACCGCCTTGACCAACGGCCAACCAGTCGATTCTACATCTCGAATCACTGAACTACGCCCTTACGTAGACAAAGACGGAATTCTTTGGGTTGGAGGCCGTTTATACCTCATGCATTCCCCACAAGATGTCAAGCACCCAATCATAATGCCATCAAGCCAGCACTTTTCGGCACTTTTGGCAAAGAGAGCCCATCTTCAAGTCTTACATGGAGGAGTTACAGATACACTTACAGCTTCGGGAACGCTACTGGATTTGTCGAGCTCGCTCTTTGGTAAAAAGAGTGCTGCATGGCTGCAATATATGCAAGCGTTTCAGGACGGGCCCAGGAAGTGTTGAGACTGCTCCGTTAATAAGTCATCGAGTGTCACCAACGAACCCGTTCGAAGTTGTAGGAGTCGACTTCACGGGCCCTCTGTATGCACGCACGGAGAAAGGGGACACGCAGTGCTACGTTGCACTTTTTACGTGCGCCGTATCTAGAGCCTTGCATCTCGAGCCTTTTTCGGAAATGACACCCGAGGCTTTCCTGCTGTGCCTACGACAATTTGCAGCTCAGAGAGGATTACCTAGGGTGATCTATTCTGACAACGCACGAAGCTTTCACAAGACAACGGCAGACATAAAGTGACTACACCGAATGTTCTCTGAAGAGGACGTCGCTGGTCACCTCAGCACCAACGGCATTTCGTGGAAGTTTATTGCACCAAATGCTCCTTGGTGGGGTGGATGGTGGAAGCGCCTCGTATGATCAGTGAAGCTTCCGCTGCGTAAAATTATCGGCAAAGCTCGTCTGAACTACGAAGAAATATCAACAGTGCTGACGGAGGTCGAAGCAGTCGTAAACTCTAGGCCTCTGACTTTCATCGAGACAGATGCAGGACAACCTTGCACTTTGACACCAGCCGAACTTCTCCTTGGACGAAGGTTGACTTCCATACCGTATGTGATCGCTGACGAAGTCAACAGTAACTCCAAGCGAGCAGACGCCATACGCAGACACAACTACAGGAAGCTGCTGGTTGGAAGTTTTTGGAAGCGTTGGCAAAAAGAATACCTGTTGCAATTACGATCTGCACACTTTGCCGACATGAAATCAACTACAACATTGAAGCAAAGGGACATCGTTCTCATGCATGCGGACAACACGCCACGCCCGCTATGGAAGCTTGCAAGGGTCACGGAAGTGTACCGCAGTGCCGACGGTCTCATTCGTTCCTGCAAGATCAAATTGCAAGGCGTTTCCTTTGCGATCAGGCCGATACAAAGACTGTACCCACTTGAAGTATGTGTTTATCTTTGCGCGGCCGGGAATGTTGATTTTTTTTTTTTCACGTTCCGGGCTGGGTCAAGGAAACGAGAAAGGAGAGCGTGAGCGTGAGGAGAGACACGGGGACGCTCAAGTGACAGCAGAGTGCTTCTGAGCGCAGTTAAATAAACAACTATTTTTTGCCTTAAAGAAGAAGTTGAGTTTGATTGCAGTGTCTGGAACGCCATCGTATTAATACTCTGATATTCTCCCTAAAAAATATCGCCGATGAGGCTTTAGAGCAATTGTCAACTCGATCTACTATGCAAAGGTGTAAAAAACTAAAGAAAATTGAAAAAAAAACACTAGGATTAGTCTTAAGTTGAGAACAAATAAAATGTTTTTGCTCAATTGTTCCGCTTATGTGTTTACTGTTGCATGTAAAGTTGAATTAGCTGCATTATCATAAGCACATCGACGGAAAGAGACGAAAACATTCAAAAGCTCAGGAACGCAAAAAGTTGTGTCGGCGTTTTTCAACTTTTCATCGCTCTTTTCGTCTCACAGTTTTCATATTCACTTCATAACAGCTCGTTCAATTGCGAGCATTGAAGTTACAGTCACTGAAATTTACAAAAGGCTTGAGTCCACTTTTATGAGATCACACACATGCTAAGTATTACTTCGTGGCTGTTACATCTGATATTGTATTGTACCAATACTATCGACCTGTTAGGAGGAAGTTAAAAGTCTATCTTATTTTGTGTTACATGAACAGTGGCAATTACAATTGCTGAGGTCATTTATTCTGACTGAAGCGGTTAAATCTGAAGTGACAAACTCACGTTTACTATAATGAATTTTGATGCATTAGAAAAGATGTAGCTCTTCCAGATTGGTTAGTTGTGATCTAGTAGGGTAACAGTAGAATGTGCTCACAATTCTTACTTCCACCCTAACTGATTAGTGTGTAAGCCTCTCGGGCAAGACAATACCGAAAATTTGCAAGGATTGTAAAAGCAAGATCGGTAATTACCTGGTGGGCACACGCTAGGCGGATATAAAAGATTTCGAGGGTCCTGCTAAAATGCACGTGCCTAAGCGTAACTAACGCAAGCATGCCGCTCATGCGATTCCATAAAGGCTCGTGCAACGCGTCCTCTCTTGGTGGCGCCACAGTGGTGGTTCAGGTAACTACACCTGTCCCGCCAGTTTCGGAGCACGCGTCATACCGTGTCAGTACTCTAGTCCTAGTTACTCTAGGTCGGTCACTCAACCTGGCGGTTTCTGCAAAAGAGGTGTGACGGCGAAACATCCGTGCTTTAGCTGTCAAATTCGCGCGAGTTGTACTGTTCGAAAGAGCAGGGACGCTCATGCAGCAGACGACAATGTCATCAGATTTGCATGGACCGAAGAAAGAGCAGCATGGCAAGATTCTTTGACGTCGTCCGGTGCCTTCGCCCATGTTGAGCAGCGGTGAGTCACCGGCTGTCCAGCGACCTACTTCGTGGGTCTGACCGATGAAAGCTTGTCCAGTGCGCGGGTGTGGGTCACTGCGAATTCGGCGCGTCGTGGTTATCCGTCGCCTGTCACTCTGGCAGGTGCGCCTTGAGGCACGCGCTTTTCGCGAGAGTGGTGTAATGCTTATCGAGAACCAGAACGAAAAATAAGTGCTTTGTGTTCTGCGGTTTTTCTTAACGTCGCTGTCCTGAAGCAGCAGCTGCAAGCGGTGGCACATAACTCGAGCGCCTCCGTGTCGATAAGTTGTTTGTTGAATCGGCAGCCACCTGTCTTAGTTGGCGCACGAGGACGTCGTTGTCAACACAACGAAACGTCGCGCGTTATCTCTACAGTTTTGCTTATCTCGGCAGCACAGCGCAAGAAGTGCTTAAAAAAAAAAAGACTCCCATGCAGGCTCAGCTAGGGTCTGTAGGTACGCTCGCCGATTCTATCATATTTTAAACGTACTGACGAATTCATTAACATACTTAAAACTCGATCTTACGAAACCCGATTTTACGAATATCCCCATAGCACGAAATTTCCATTCGCAGGCTCGGTATGTGTTATATGTTGTCATCAACATAATGCGAACGCATTTCTCCGCTCCGATGCACGACGGATCAGGGGATTTCGGAATGACAGAGGGAATCAAGAACATGTCATATAGCTCACACGAAAAATTCCACTTCTAATAGCTTAGCTGCTTTAGCCTAGAATAAGTGTGTGGGTTGTACATGGAAATTGGTCAAGCCCCACTCCAGAGTACAGCACATGCGAGGGAAAGCAAACACATTGGAAGAGAAAAAGTGGAGACGTTGGTGCATTCAGTGGAAGCATCAGTGTTTGTAGCAGCAATCCGTCAAAAAAAACCCATGCTGATGGAAAATTTCGGTGGATTCTTTTACCAACTGTAAGGTACCACTCTCACATTTAAGTAGGACACTAGATTGCTTGTCTTTCAGTTTGGTAACCTGCCAAAATTTTCCAGGATTGGTCCTCATTAGACTTGGTAGATTGCAGTATTTGTTTTTAACATCATTTATTGTGGATATTGCTAACTTAGCCAGTTATTTCTAAGTCATCCAGTCTAATTAACTCTTTAACCGCCAAGCTTTTCTAAGCCCCTATTTCTTTTTGTTAAACGCTCAGTTCACGTCCCGAGTGAACCAAGGATCATCTGTTTAGATGAGAGGATTAACTTTGGCACACTGTAATCTTCCGATGAATGGCCACTACAAACACCGATGCCTCCACTGGATGCAATTTTATATGAGTTTCAGTCGATCACGATAACAGAAACTGGCGTAGCATGTGCTATAGAGAGACTACCGTGCAAAACTTGTCATGGTCCGGAGGGTATCAGTACAAAGCTTTTGAAGCTGTCACCAATGAAATCATCCTACCTTTTATCTATAATTTTTTAATGGTCACTGGATTCGGGGTGCTTCCCTAATGACTAGAAAATTGTGAATGCTATTTTTTGCTTTATATCCAGTGACAAGAATATCACTAACAATTACTGTCCTATTTCTCTGACATCCATTTGTTGTCAGATACTCGAACTTGTCCTATACAGCCACATAGTGTCTCACCGCCTCCTCTATTTTATCAATGCCCGCCTGGTGCACTCGAACCAGCCGTTCACCACTTTCTCCTCTAGCCCTTCCCTGCTTACGCCCATTGCCTAGCCTTCGTTAGTGGCTTGCAGTCATGTGGAAGACAGCCGCTCATGTAGTGCCTCACGACGGAAATCATATGAAGTGTAGCGAAGCCTCCGAAGCGCAACTGAAGTAATTTTTTGTTCAGCTTGTATACATATTCGTGAGGTGGCATCTTGAATTCCTCGCGTTCCTTATGTTTGCGGTCACGCTGGCTCTGTGAAAAATACTGTGTTTTGAGATAGCATATCGCTATTCGTGGCGCTATATGGGCAACTAATGGAGAAGCGCCAATGCAAAGCTACTATATCCGCTGCGCCGTGATGAGGAGGTGGCGTTGCTTCGAGCCACAAAAAAGGAGCATGAAGGAACAAATCTGACAGATGTCTGATACTGGAGTGGGAAATGCATCTGTCACATCTCCGAGGGAAAGCGCTCGAAAGCACATGTGATATAAGCCACATGACCCTTCGTATAGCGCCACATCATGATCACTCCCTGAGCTAAGGTGAACCAATGGCTCGCCTTGATAAGTGCGTGTTTGCTCTGGCATTGAAAAAAATAGAGGAGCCGTTGGTCTAGTCTTCAATCTAATAACCACCTTTTTGAAAACCTACATGGCTTTCAGAAACATAAATCCTGTATCTGTTTGAGATAGTCACTGATTTACACAACTCCATCTATAGGTCATTTTTAATTGAGGCAATTTTTACTGATTTTTCTAAAGCATTTGATCGTGTTCCTCATCAACGTCTTCTATCCAAACTGCATGGTCTCTAGCTAGATAAAAAAAAACATTTCAGTGGATTGACTGCTTTCTTCAGAGTGACTGCTTTCTTCTTTAACACTTCAGTGTGTAAAATCGACTCGATATCTAAGCAGACACAGGTCAGGTTGGGCGATTCACAAAGGTCAGTTTTAGGGCCGCTGTTAATTTTAATTTATATCAATGATATATCAGTTAACATGCAGTCTACCGTACGACTTTTCGCTGATTACTGCGTAATATGTAAATAAATAGGCAATCAGAATGACATTTTAACACTGCTATCTGACTTAACACTTACCCATTGGTGCAGCAAATGGCAATTAAAAATTTATGCTGAAAAGACCAAACATGTTGAATTTAGTCCAGATGGCAATCAATTGCCGAATGTATACCTCATCAACAACTTTCCCGTGGAAACAGTATCGTCCATTAAACACTTAGGTGTCACTCTGCAGTACAATCTTAAGGGGAACAATTATGTAAAATTACCGACAAAGCCTTTTGTAAGCTTGGCTTTTTAAAAGGCCGCCTACGTCTGGCTACTTCAGACACTAAACTTGAAGCATTTAATTCACTCAATAAGCCACTTTTAGAGTATGCTTCTAACATATGGCATCCGTATCAAGCATATCTTTCTGACATGCTTGAGTCAATTCAAAATAAAGCCGGTAGGTTTGTTGCTTCCTTATATTCATGTTTTCATAGTGTATTACAAAAAAAGTAAAAAGAACTCTTGGTGTATTACTCTCAGTACATGCAGGAAATATTCCAGATTATTCTTCTTTCATAGCATCTAATTAAGTAATAGCCCTTTCTCACTGAAATTCATTCATCCAGTCCGTAAACATTTCAGCCTGACGCGATCACAAGGTGCGTTCCACGATTTTCTCGCACAGTGGAATATTTACACTCTTATTTTGTTTAATCAATAAACGAGTGGAACACCCTTCCATGCAACATTGTGAGTATTAAAGAATTGACTGGTTTGTAGTCAGCCCTACTATCTTACCTAAGTGAGCAGTCCTGGCATACTAGTTGAATTGTCTGATTCCAAGTTTGCACTTGTTCTATGTATATTTTTTGCTAGATTGTACTCTGTCATATATTCATTGTTCGCTTATTTTACTCTACTGTATGTTTTACTCATTACTGAACTGTGTTTGCCTTTTTTTAAAATTGTATTTGCATAATGTCTGCCTGTTTTTGCATTTTTCTTTTTTTCATGCTGCTTTCTTCTTTATTAGGTCTTCTTCATTCATTAGACTATGCTATGTATTGTCCCCCTCCCCCATGTAATGCCCTCTCTTGGGCCCCTAGAGTCAATAAATGAAATGAAATAAAAAAAGAGCAATTTGAAATGGTGGGGAAGACAGTAAGGGCAGAGCAAAGCTTAGCACAACCAGGAGGCAAGGAGACAAGCGAGCTTCAAGCGAGAATTCTGCTCGTTAATGTGGGGAGGAAAATAAATAAATAAAATGAAATAAAGTTTCAAAGCAGGATTCAAACCCAAAGCGAGTGCGAGTGCGGTGGTTCAACAAATGGGAACCACATGATTGCATTGCTATAGGTAAGAGAATGAGAGAGAGAATAGAATGATATGATTATGAAGCAGACTGCATCGTGCCCTCAAATTGCACAGCATTTTTTACCCAATAAAATGGAACCAGCACCGCAAGTGCAACCGCAACGCTACAGAAAGCTGATCATAGGCAATGTATACCAAAGGGTTTGTGGCTAGCTGACTGCGCTGACTTTTGGCTGGCAGCAGCTTGACAGCACAGCGTAAAACTGAGACATGTCCCGTTTAAATCGGGACGTTTGGCCACTTTACGTCGATATAAACAAATGGTAGGAACATGGTGTTGATGCTGACTTGACAAGTTTTCCCCCAAGTAAATGTCTAAAAGAAAGCACTCTTAAACCAGATGGTTTCTGTAAATGGTCACTCAGAAATATTGTGAGAGGTGGGTCTCTTCCTTACTCAACCTGCTTGCCTACTCCCATCTTTTCATATCACAGCTTCACACGACCTGTCTTCGGACATACAGCCACCCATGTCCTTCAGCATGCACAGGGGTGGGCTGGTGCAAATAAAATGCCACAATAGCTATTGTGTACCATGCAGTACACTTTTGGATTTTGAAAGACTAAATAATGGCTTTCTTGTTCTTGCGAATTTCCCAATTTAAAAAAAATTTGACGATGGAAGTCCGTTGCTCTAGCTGTAAAGGAGATCACCCCGCTTACTCGCGATTAGACTTTTCTTGAAAAAAAAAAAAAATGGGAAAAGCAAGGTATTTTTTGGAAAGCCCCGTGTATGCAAAATATTTTCTGTGAAGATTGCCAGTTGCGCGGAAGAAAAAAACCAAAAAACACTACAGGATGCATGCAAAACAGATCAATATATGGCTTCTTTTTTTTTCCTGCACTTTTTTGTACTTTTCTGTAAGCAATCGCTTGCCAACAAAAAAAATCACAACATATCCAAGCAGTCAATGATGAGGAGTGGTGCGAAGCTTTGAAAGGCTTTATTGATAAACCGGGAATCGTTGGTTTGTCCGTTCGTTTGCAGCTGCTGAATGAGTCATCAAACTAGGCAGTCACGTTCGAGCTAGGAGGGGCAGACCCAAGGCTTTAGGAGCTTCGCCCCCTGAAAAAAGAAACAGATCATAGAACTCAAAGTCAAATTAGATCTTTCTCTTTAAGAGGCACGCAAACAATTATGCATACATAACCAGTCCGATTCATTTTTCACTGATGCCGTGTCTCTTTGCACCCGCCAATGCCACATCGATTGTAACTGTGGTCGTGTCATCAGCGCCCCGCGCTGGAGCAGGCTGTGTTGCTCCACCCCCTGTTGACCAGGGCCAGTGTACTTTCGAGTGTTCTGGACCCTGGCCACTGCAAGTGCAGTTGGGCCCGAAACCACCGTAAATGCGCCTGCTGGGCAGGCACCATTCGTCACATCACAAGAGGTGATGGATACAAGCCACACTGCTCTGGGGCCTCAGACGCCAAAGGACAGACGCAGCTCTTTAGAGCGCAACAAGAGAAACTCCACATTACAGGGCCCCCAAAAGGCCCTGTTTCTTAAGGTAGCACCTTCGTACACACAGCACTGAACAACTTTAAATTGGAGACACAAATACTGCTCCGGAACGTCGGAGGACTGCAGACAAACCTCAACAATAATGAGGAACTTTTACAAACATACACTAAAAGTGAGGTGTGTTCAAGAAACACATTTGAAACAAAAACACAGGAACAAAATGCCATTACATTATATTTTGAAAGGACCAGAATGATGCTGTCGCGTCATCTGTTAGTGCTGCCGTTATAGATAATCAAGAAACAGCCTGCATACATTTGCCACTTCAGACGTCTGTTGAAGCAGTAGTCGTCAGAGGCGTTATCTTGATCAAACTGGTCACGATTTGCTCTATTTAGGCACCTGCACACTGACAATTCAATGAAGAATAATTCCAGTCATTAATTGATGAACTTCCAGAACAGTATCTTCTCTTTGGAGACTTAAATGCACATAGCAGTCTGTGAGGTGACTCCCTCTGTGATGCGCGAGGTCGCCTGATCAAAGAGTTCCTTTTCTCTTCTGTAACGTCTCCTGAATCGGGAAGCGCCACCGTGTTGTATTTCTCGCTAATAATACCTACTCATTGGTTCTTCATCACTTCATGAACATGAAGTGATGAACATTGGCTCTTCATCACTTCCTTTCCTACTCCAATGGAAAGTCATCAATAATTCCTATGGTAGTGACCACTTCCTGGTAGTTTTCAGTACACCACTAATAAATGAATGTCATCTGCAGGTTCCAAAAGGGCTCATAGAAAAAGGTGATGGGGACCAGTTTTATAAGATTACTATTTTAAGTTGGACTGACATACGCGGTTCCAGCATAGATGCAGCTGTACAGTACTTTACTGCTAGTTTGACTGAAGCCGTAGCTAAGTGCTTTCTGCGAACATCTGGGCTATGCGGAAAACGACGCGTCCCCTGGGGGAACACTGAGTGTCGAAATGAGCACAAACAGCAAAACAGTGCATGGAAGCTGCTTCGAGACTCACCAACTGCCGAGAATCTTGATAGGTTTAAGAAAATAAAGTGTCAAGGCAGGAGAACCCACTGACAGGCCAGGAGGGAGAGTTGGCAAAAGTTTTCATGTGGCATCAATTCACAAACATATGAGGCGAGAGCTTCAAGCATGGTTAGTAGAGTAGCAAGACGAGAAGCACATTTACTTCCTCTAGTGAACAAACAAAGCTACGGTTCGAAAGACCAAGCGAACTTCCTCGGCGCACACTTCGAACAGGTCTCCAGCTCATCCCATTATACTGCAGCATTCCAACGATACAAAACCACAAACAATGAGGCATACAATGAACCTTTCATCTTAGTCGAGCAACAAGCATCGCTAAACTGCTGTAACAAAACTGCCCCAGCCTCCAATTGTGTAGTATACGGAATGCTGCAACGTCTCCCCCCTCAAACTCAAAGAGCCCTCCTTGCCTTGTACACTGCTGTTTGGTTTTACGGTGAGATCCCTTCTGTCTGGAAAGAAGCCATAATTATTCTGACTTTTAAACAGGGTAAGGACCCGTCTTCAGCTTTAAGCTATACGCTTATAGTTTTAACGAGTTGCCATTGCAAGGTTCTTGAAAAAAACGCTAAAAGGACGACTGATCCTCTCCTTCCACTCAGTCTACTTGACCCATAGCAGTGCGAGTTTCGAGAGGCTAAATCCATCGCTGACCATTTTATCCGTATGGAGGCACAAATTCGTGATGCTTCCATTCATAAACAATATTTTCTTTCTCTGTTTCTCAATATGGAGACAACCTACAACGCAACGCTTACTCCGAAGCCTGTCACATTTATGTGTGCAGCTTAGAATGTTTGCAATAATCAAAAGCTACCTGTCCAGTCAAATATTTTGTGTTCGAGTAGGCACTGTTTTGTTCCATACATTTGTCCAAAAAAACAGGAGTGCCGCAAGGAGGTGTATTGAGTTGCACACTTTTTAGCGCCTTGCTATCCGATGCAATATATTTTTGCTGCACTCTGTTGTGTCGAACTTTGTGAGGTAGTGACAAGAAGTGCCTTCTCAACCTTTATAAAAGCCTCATTCGCACTCGCCTAGACTACGGGGCGGTTGTTAATCAATCTGCGACACTAAGCGCCTTGAAGGTGGTGGACTCCGTGAACTATTTGGCCATTCAATTTTCTACGATGCTTTTTGCACTAGCCCCATGGAAAGCCTGTACGTGTTATCGAATGAGTGGTCTCTCCACCTGCAGAGATGTTGGGTGTCTTTCCTGTGCTTTTTCAAGGTAAAGGCTGCCAAGGAACACCCCTCTAATTTCACAATAAATGGTTTGTCTAGTTCTGCCTTGTTCCACAAGTTCCTTTGATGAGGCAGTCCTACTCACTTCGTGTGAGGGACCATACCAAGGAAACGTGTGTGCCGCTTCCCACTTCCCGAACATCGGTTGATGGCTCCCGCTGCAAATCTGCTGCCGTGGCAGTGGCAGCTTAAAAACTGTGATGTATCTTTTCTTGTGAAAGTCACAAAGCATGCACCTATTGCACACATCCACACACTTTCTGGAACTTGAACACAAATTTAGTTGTCCTGAATTCTATACCGATGCCTCTAAGTCTAACACTTCTGTCTCCTACGCTGTGGTCGGCCCATCCTTTTCAAATGCCGGTACTCTTCATTCTAACACAGGCATATTTATACCAAAAGCTCATGCGATACTTGCGGCCGTTAAGCACATTAAACAAATAAAAGAATTAAAAGTGTAGCAATATTCTCCTATCTTGTAAGCATGGTAAATGCCCTCCAAACACTGAAAAAACACAAAAACCCTGTCCTTGTATCACTGCTCATTCCCATGCACATTTTACTCATTCAAACAGCATGTCGTTGTGTGCTAGGTGCCAGTGTAATGTTTTCAATGCTGGTCAAGTAAGGATCGAGGCAACTACATGATGGCAGGAACATGACTGCCCCCAGGGTTTATTGTCACGCTCTTATATTGGCGAAATGTGTGATAGCAGTACTATCGTGATAAGGCAGGCAGCGTAGAGAGCGCATGCCTGATACATCCTCTGAGGGGTAAGGAATGAGTTCAGGTTACTTGATTAAAGGCTGCATCGTAATGAAGCCGCTGCGGTGGCTTAGTGGTGCGACCCGATCTTGTTGGGACCAGTGTCAGCCTGGGAGGAGATTGCCCGTGATGTGGTGTAGCTGGTACTGGAACACCATCGGTGGACGCCACTTGAGGGTGCGGTGTTGGCTGGCGCGGTGTAGCATCAACGGAGCTACTCGATGTAGGCGCCCCACATTCAGCAGACCTAGTCTCGGAGGGACCACAATCATCATCACTCACGTCCGCTGTCCATGGTTCACGAGTCTGAAGCAGATGCCGTCTGTTACGTCTAAACACCCGACCATCTTTCGTTTCTATACCGTAGAACCTCGGAGAGGTTCTTCCCATCACAATACCTTTCGGAGACCATGTTGAGTCCCTAAGCCGTACGATCGCCCCTCTACCCAAGGGTGATAAGGGTTTGCCGCCGTCGCTCTGATGATGCTTTTTGACTGATTTTGACTGTACCTCGCCAAAGTCTGGTACGTTCGACTTGAGACACCTACCTTGAAGGAGTTCTCCTGGTGATCGGCCGTCCACAAGCGGCGTAGAGCGGTAGGCCAACAAGCCTAACCAGAAGTCTTCGCGCGAATTATCGCTTTTCTTGAGGAGGCGTTTCACGATCTGTACTCCTTTCTCAGCCAGACCATTTGACTGTGGGAAGTGCGGACTTGATGTGACATGAGCGAAGTCATATTTTCTTGTGAATTCTTTGAACTCATAACTTGCAAACTGCGGCCTGTTATCCGTGCATACCTCCAGAGGCACTCCGTACCTAGCAAACATAGCACTCAGTGCTGCAATTGTTCATACAGTAGTGTCATGGAGCTTCTGGACTTCCGGGAAGTTTGAAAACGCATCGATTGCGACGACGTACGAACTTCCTCCAAACGAAAAAATGTCCACGTCCACACGGATCCATGCGCATACTGGTACTGGGCGCATGAGAAATGGCTCTTTCGGTTGCTTGTTAGAAAACTTGCAACAAGTAGGGCAGCCCTGAATCAGCAGTGTGATGTCGTTGCTGAGCCCAGGCCAAAAAACCAGACGTCGTGCTCTGGTAACCATCATTCGCAGTTTCTTGCTCCAGCTTCCGTCGCGTCGCATCTGTGACCAAATAGCCTAGAACTTGCACTACGTGCACCTCCACGTCGCCCACGGCTCCAGCGCTGTCCTCGGAACTAGCCGGGCATGATCTTGACAGCATGTCGGCCAAGATGAGATGTTTGCCCGGTACGAACTGCAAACAGAAATCATATTTCAGAAGCCTTAGAAAAAATCTCTGAGGGCGGGGAGGCATGTCACAGATACCCTTCGCAGCAATAGATAAGAGCGGTTTATGGTCAGTCTCAATCAAAACTTTGTGCCCGTACACGAAGTGGTGAAACTTGTCGCAGCCGAACGAAATGCTGAGGGTCTCCTTCTCAATCTGCGCATAGCGCTGCTCAGCTTGCGTTGCACGGGAAGCGTATGCCACTGGGTGCCACTCATCACCATCGTAGCATTGCAAGAGTGCTGCACCCATGCCGTCTTTTGATGAATCGCATGTTATTTTGGACTGTCTTTGGGGATCAAAGATAGCAAGAACAGGTGTCGTGCTTAGAGCCTGTGTGATACATTTCCACTGTCTTCTGTGGTTTTCAGTCCACTCAAATGCTGAGTGCACTTTGATAAGCGCCCGAAGAAGCGCAGTTCGCTCAGAAAGGCGCGGCACATACTTGGCGAAGTAGTTGAGCACACCGAGCATGCACTGAACATCATTTTTGTTCTTTGGCTTTGGCATTTCAAGCAAGATTTTCACAAGTTTTTGGTCTGGCGAAATGCCTTCACGTCCGATGATGTCGCCAAGAAATTGAATTTCCGTAACTCCAAACCTGCATTTTCTAGCGTTGAACGTTAAACCAGCTTTTTCGGCTGCTTTCAAGACAGCAATTAGTCTGCGATCATGCTCCTATTTGTTTGCTCCCCACACCAAAATATCATCTATGTACATGTGTACACCTGTAAGGCCCTCAAATACTTGACTCATTGTTCTTTGAAAAATTTCAGGCGCTGAAGAAATGCCAAAGGGCAATTGAAGGTAGCGGTACCTGCCGAAAGGAGTTGAAAAAGTGCAGATTTTGGACGTCTGTTCGTCAAGTAAGACCTGGTGAAAGCCGGAATATGCGTCCAAGCAGCTAAATATTGTGGCGCCGGCAATTCCCCTTCCATATCTTCACGCCTTGGGAGCTGGAAGTGCTCTCTTTTTATGTGCTCGTTGATTTTTCTGGGATCCATGCAAATTTTAATTCTGCCGTCCTTTTTTTTGACAGTAATCAAAGGACTTACCTAATCCGTGGGATTGTTCTCTTTTACGATGATACCCCCGCGCTCCAGCCTTCGTAGTTCATCTTGAAGAGGGACGCGCAGGGACAGGGGAACACACCGCGCTGGTTGAACGACAGGAACCGCTGTTGGTTGCAGGATCATTCTGTATGGTTGCTTCAAGCAGCCTAGTCCCTGGAAGAGGTGCTGGAAATTCATCACGGCTTCGTAGTCTATTGAGGCGCTTACGGTAGCTACGGTGCGCTGAAAAAGGCCTAAGGCTTCACTCGTGTCCAGTCCTAGTATTGCCTGATTTCCATGCTTGACAAAAAAGAACTGCACTGTGCTGCAAGCATTTTCTACTTTTATTTTCTGCGACGTCGCTCCGTAGTGTGTTACGACGCCTCCGTTGTAGGCCCGTAGCACTGAGGTAGCAGCAGTCAAGGGTCCCGCAGCACGTATTTTCCGGTACGCCGAAAATGGTAACAGGCTGGCCTGTGACCCTGTGTCAACCTTGAAGGAGACTTTCTTGCCCGCGACCTCAGCTTCCACTATCCAGTCTCTGGCTTTTTTATTGCCAGCGCCCACCTCCAGGATGTCGGAAGTCATCATCGCAGTCGTTTTTTCTGACCTCAGCAATTTCGGACATCCGTTGGCAACACATGGCAAAATGATTGGGCTGGTGGCATATGTTGCATTTCTTGCCGTACGCAGGACACTGCCTTGGTCTGTGTCGCCAATCGCACTTTGCGCAGCGGTACTGCTTGTTGCCATCTTGGGCACTTCTGCTTCTCGGTGGTGGTGCACGCCCCGCAATAGCGTCAATGTAGCTGTCTGTTGCCCTCCAAACTTCGTTTCGTTACGCCACAGATTCTGCAACCTTGCGAAATTCTTCTGCTTTCCCTAACGTCAGCTTTGCTTCGCGAAGCATTTTTTCGTGCAACTTTGAGTTATTCGTTCCAAACACTATTTGATCGCGGATCATTGAATCCTGCTGTTCTCCGAAATTGCACTGCGCAGCTTGCTTTTTCAGGTCTCGGACAAATTTTTTGAACGGTTTCCCTCCTGCCTGCTTCTTTGAGCGAAACAGATACCGCTCATGCACTTCGCTGCTTACCTCAGAGCAATATGCTTCGAACTTTTCAACGACTGTCTTGTAGTCATCCTGGTCTTCCTGTGTTTCATACTTGAACTTGTTCAACACGTCAAGAGCTTCGTCACCAGCGACACTAAGAAGGAGCGCCGTTTTTTGCGGCTTCACTTCGGGGTTGTTCCTTCGCCACGGTCGCCGAAAGAAACAGGTCGAACTTTTGTTTGAAGCGTTTCCATTGCTCGGAGAGGTTGCCGGTCAGCCGCAGGTGTGGTGGTGCCTTGAGTACTTCCATCGATGGGGTTCCGCCGAGAAGCTTTGACCCGAAGTGACCACTTCTGACACCATGTACTGTTTTCAATGCTGGTCAAGTAAGGATCGAGGCAACTACATGATGGCAGGAACAAGACTGCCCCCAGGGTTTATTGTCACGCTCTTATATTGCAAAATGTGTGATAGCAGTGCTATCGTGATAAGGCAGGCAGCGCTGAGAGCGCATGCCTGATACAGCCAGGACACCGGGAGATAGAAGAAAACATATTTTTTGGCAGACTAGTTGGCTGCATCCGTCAACCCAACCAATGCAATACAATGTAGCACTCGACCTGAAACCTCTCCTGAAGTGAAACCTCAAGACTTTTTGACCGTGCACATGGGATACGCACACATGAAATGAACTGCATGTTATCAAGCCGCAACGCAGTCATTGGTTGCTATTGTCTAAGTCGCGCTGCACGGAAGTTACACTAACAAAGCCAAGGTTAGGACACTCATATGTTGTCTGGTTTCGATCCATCATTGTGTGAGAAATGTGGTAAAGAACTAACTGTGCTTCACATTTTAATTGAATGTCAAGAATGAGATGCCCTTGAAAAGCAATAATTTGCATTACCCTACTGACAACAAATGTCATTCCGCCCTGCAATGTTCATCGGTAGGGAAGCACTTTTCAAACTAAAGTCACTGCTGTCACTTTTAAAACACATGCATGGTTTTCATGTGATTTACCCAGGCAATTCGTAGCACTACCTCTCAGGAGAAGTCATTGCTACGGATATAACAAAAAACAAAGCACATGCTTCTTGGCCCTTGTATACAAGGGCATTCAAGAGGCATCAGTGCTAATGCCGATTATCACTATAGTTTTATTACCACAATCTTTCACCATTTATTCGCACTACACACATTTCATGTCACTGTCATGATTTTAATACTTCTATGTTTTTATCCGCATTAGTGCATCGAATTTAAAGTCTCTCTACAATCACCTACCATAATCATTTTCCACATTCCTTATCTCATGAAATGGCAGTCTTTGGCCACCAAATGGCCTTTGTGCCATAAATTGCCACACATCATCATTATTAGTAATGATTCTTTTTAAAAAGTTATACTGATCTCATTTGTTTGCGCATTGTGACATATTTATTTCCACGCCTTATATCTGGTATAACGTCAATGGGACAGTTATCAGTGCTGATTCCCTGTGAATAATTTTACATACATATAATTTAAATACTAAAATATTGTAAAATCTCACTAATGGGGGGCTTTGTGGAAAAGTGGTTTCCAAAAATGTCCAAGTACGTTTTCTAGCAAGCTGCTAAGAATTCCACCCACTTGGCCAAGAATGGACTCTGGAGCTTCTTGATAAACTGCATTTACTTTCAAACCTAACAGCTTTCTGGAAAAACAAAATGGCATCGCATGTTGATTGCAGGACTGCAGGATACGATGCTCACAAAATAGGGAGTACGAGTGGTACCTTTACGTGACGCGGTGCAAGAAGCAATTACCTTGTCGATGGGCAGCCCCCGCACCTCAGCGCCCGCACCTCCCGTCGTGGCCTGTCGGTCAACTTTTCTTTCCACGTGCACTCTTTTGTTCGGGTGGTGACTCGGCAGGTCCTACCAAAGAGGGTAGATATAGTGGTCATGGTAACACAAAGCCACAAGGAAAGCCATGCTGATTTCTTAGAAAGAAAGTTGCCGAAAAGTTTGTCTCGTTGCAGGGTTCGGACCAACATCTTTTTGGGGTGATTGCTCTGCTGGCGTGCTTATTGATTTTCTTGTGGCTTCGTGCTACAATCAGGTGGTTGTGCTTTATTAACAAGATGCTTTGCCTCCTTGTCTCATTTGAGAAACCTCTTCCACTCTCACCTTCTGAAAATCTTTGGATAATCGTCGAAATCGATCATCTTATACACTATACAGAAACATCATTATCGTGGCAACCTGCGCAGTCTCCGTCTCATTACTGATTTGCCCAGCGTGACACGGCTACTGGCTGCCACACGCTTCCAATAAAAACAGCGCCACCGCAGTTTCATATGAGGCTTACGTCACCATTGGTGGCTATATAACCCAAGCTGCCAAGCTCGGTTTGCTGACTGTTTCTCGAACCGTTCCAGCGCAGCATCAGCACGCTTTCCTACTGCTGCTATCATGCTAATAAGCGATCGTTACGTTTTATCTTGGGATTTGTCCTTCATCGACTCTGCATCCCACATCTGGTGACCTGGATGTGTTCGAACTAACCGTACCGCCATGGCCGACTCATAAGCCCTCATCGCTCTTCGGCCAATAAGTACAACTTCAAGAGCAACTTCAGGCCCAACAAAAGTCGTGCTCGGACCACGCCACCCAAAGCTCTGCTCCAGCGGGCGTCACCACTCCTACGGCCACGATGCCCTGCAATCTATTACTGCCGGAATTTCTCAAATTTCAGCCAGGAAGCCCAGCCACCTGGCTCCTCAAAATGGAGGCTGGTTTTTGCGTGCGCAACATTACCTCCCAGCAGGAAAAGTATGCCACCAAGGTAGACATGCTTCCTCCTGCTCTGCGATGTGTTGTCCCTTCTCCGGGACCATAGGCATACGATCAACTTCGAGGTTTCGTGCTAGCCCTACCTCGACCGGCAGTACCACGTCACTTACTACCTGCCATGCGAAACATTAGCTTCGAAACTTGGGCCGTCACTACCCCACTGCCAAAACAAGCGAGCTTAAGTTGTCCGACTACATCATGTTTTGCCTCTGCGGTATCAACCAGTTTGCAGGTGAACACTCAGACATTGCATGAGATGGTTTCCGATGACGCACCCAAGATTACACTGAGCACATCAAGTGCCACGAATGAGCCTTGCCTCACGCCTACAGCTTTCTCCTGCCAAGCTTGCTATCACAATCATGTAGCCCTAACAAGATAATTCAAGTCTGATTCCACGGAGTCTGGGCGATACAGCATTAATCGATTCACTGATAGCCATGCAGTTGTCGCGAGACATGGTTTTCAAGGCAGCTTAGAAGATGGCGTTGTGCACATCATGTGATATCAATGAGTTTCGTCTTGGGCAGCCTTGTCTACTACACCTGCATTCACTGTTGCAAGCGTCCATCTACCCGTGCAACTCGGGAAAGTAGCAGTGACATTATTATGTGATGTACCAACACTAGCGGCCGTCCAACGATTCGCCAACGATACTAACCCCTCTTAGTCATGTGACGAAACAGCTCTGTCCTTGGACAGCACCATGCCACTTGAGTGTTCTCGATGTTCACAGCATGCATGATCCTGCCAGCGGGTGGTGACTCCTGCAGTGCGTCTTTCACACTTCCATACTTCCATTCTGCTTCCCTGTCTCAGCTCCAATGCTGCCGTGCTTCGAAGTTGATATGCTTCAGTGGGAGACTCCAGCTGAGACGCTACTTGTACTGCCACATCTCTGTTCATGCTCGACTGGCAAGTGGCGTGCCACTGAAACACATGCGTGAATGTAATGTCCCTTGTGTCCTGGCCACCGATTCTTGCAGATCACAGCCAGGTCACTGGCCTGCGAGAGCAGATGAGTCATCTCATGTCAGACGAGACCGGGTCAACGGCGAGGTAGAGGTGGAGGTTTTATTTCCACGTCTTGCACGCACCGGCTTGCACTGTTTAAGTAGGATGGCTGTTCGTCCTCGGTGCCACTCGCACCCTCGACCTTCCGAAGAAAATTCAGCACCTTTTTGCCACTCCATTCACTGGCGTGCTTCCACAGCCGCAGATGTCGTAGCCTGCTCCTTTCACGACACGCTCTGGACATCTGGTGCGCCTTCCAGACTTATACAGACCCTGAGGGCTCCGCACTCGGGGGGGGGGGGGGATGATGTGGCGACCACTGCGTACCCTTTATCTTTCTTGTCACTGATTCGTTTGGCGTGACATGGCAACTTGCTGCCACATGCTTCCAATAAAAGGATAAAAGACAATGCCACCGCAGTTTCACTGGAGGTTTACGTCAACACTGGTGGCTATATAACCCAAGCTGCCAAGCTCTGTTTGCTGATTGTTTCTCTAACCGTTCAAGCACAGCATCGACATGCTTGCCCTGTTGCTGCTACCACGTTAATGCATGATCGTTACGTTTTATGTTGGGCTCCGTCCTTCATAGACTCCGCATTCCACACCATTATGTTCGGCATCGGCTAGCGACGTTGGTTTTTTTATATTACTTGACATCATTTTAGGTCATGGTGCTCCCCGTGAGCTGCTTAGTGACAGAGGGTGTGTGTTTTTGTTGGGCGCAGTTAAATGGCTTCTCAAAGATTACCAAGTGAATAATCACACTACCACTTAGGATCCTCAAACAAATCACATCACAGAACGATTAAACAGGGCATTAGGGGATATGCAGCTAATGCACATCACTTCCGACCACTCCAACTGAGACAGTGTTCTCACTTTTGTGACGAGTGCACATAATACTGCTGCACAGGCAACCACTGGATTCTCCCGTACTTCCTCTTTTATGGACGTCAGCCCTCTTGCATGCTAGACACCATCTTTCTGTACTGCCCTGATGTTGCTGAGTTGGTCACGGTGTCACAAGCTGCTAAATACACAAAAGAGTGTCACAAGATGACCTGCTCTCTGAATACTGCTGATCAGCAATGCCAAAAACACTATCGCGATAGCGCAATGCCTCCTCCATGTTATGTCCCAATGACCTTGTCTGGCTTTAGATCCCTTCAACCACTCCTGGTCTATCAACAGTATTTCTATCCAGGTATCATGGCCTCTACCCTAAATATGGGCACATATTTTGTACCGGCTCAGCGTATGTACATGAACGACAGCAATCGATATCCTCTACTGAGGGATTGCATAATAGGCCACTGATTGGTGAGGTTCTGTTGGATCCTTGGCATTATGCTAACAATGCAATGGTCGCCATAAGAATGGTCATAGCCTTTCTGCAAGCCACTGGAGTGGATACGTGCCTGTAGCACTGCGCCAACTTGACAGGACTGTGCATACTCACCTCCTTTCCTTCCCATCGTCATCCATTACTCTCTTGCTTTCCCATTTTCTTCCCCGATGTAAAGTAGCAGGCTAGAGCACACTGCCACTCAGGCCAAGCTCTCTGTCTTTTTGTGAATAAACCTCTCTCTCTTATTTGAGATCTGATTAAACCTATTCACTATCTTTGACATTCATCCGTGCAAATCATACGGGAATTCCATGGGTGTTTTCTATTTGTCGCTTTCATACACCCCATTGCTTTTCTCTTAGAGAGACCAACTACTGGCCAGCAATTGCTTAGATCCTGTTTGAAATGAAAAGACGTGAAATATAGTGACAGATTCCTACATCCTTTTCACATAGGGGAGCAGGATTTATATTTTCAGTCGTGTTTAAAAGGAAAAAAAAAAAAGCAGGTGTCAAGCACACATTCTAGCAGAACAGCCTTGAATCTGGATTATGGCGTCAATTGCTTTGCTGTACTTAGTCACATAGTCTGATGGGGTCATGTGTGCCATAATTGTTCCTCAAAACTCGAGTGTGTATATTATCTGTTTCTGCTCTATTCTGTGCTCCTTACGAGGTAAAAGGACTTACAAAGTGACAAGCAGGGCCTTTTTCATGGCAGCCATGTCAAGCCGTTGTGCATGCATCTGCCACACTTGAACAGTAACTGCTCTTGCTCTACCATGTTCGCAACATGTATTGTCATATGGTTCATCGAGTTTTCCACATTACCATTATTGGTAACCTGTATATTGAACTAAAGACGATGGGGGCCGCAAAAGTTGGTTGTCGGTACCTTCACATTTTATACCATTGTCATATTTTCTAGCACACTGCTTAAGGTTATCTGATCTTTACTGTACATCATTTCCTTGTTGGTATTGCAGTCCTCTGCGAATTATTCTTACTGTTGCATTCGTGTTGATTTACAATTCATTGATAGAAAGAAGAAAAAGGATAGAAGCTGGAATGGCACCTTTTGGGTCACTGGACAGCACATTGCTGTGAATGAAAAAGTGCGCTTGGTAGTAAACGTATTGCTGTCAATATGCAAGACATATTTTTATACAGTTGATGATGCAACCACTGAGGCAACGCACAAGTTTCTGAAGTAAATTATGATGGGAAAACCGATCGTACACTTTGGATACAACTAAGAATATCATGTCAGTTTGGCAACATTAGTCCTGCGTTAGTGCAAAGCTTCATATTATCTCAATCAGTTGAGCAGTCGTAAATTATCTTTTTTTAAGCCCATGCTCATTAAGGATATACAGTTATTTATTAATGTGTTGCATTATCAGACATTTTCGGGTTTCACTAGTTGTACTAGTAGGTGAGATTTGTTGATGTTTAAGTGTGTTAATATGGTTGCTGTATTTCTCCATTTGAATTACCTTTGAAAAAAAATAACCTTTAGATTTAAATTCATAAGTATGATATTCTTGCACTGACTACATCATGCGCTACGCCATCACACAAGCTTTTACAACAAACTGTGCCACAGATGTCGCCCACTTCCTCCTACATGGCGTGATGTTGAAACATGGAGCTCCATGCCAGCTGCTTGCGGACTCTGGCTACACATATTTATCTAAGGTCACAGCCGACACCTTGCAGTCATGTCAAATGAGGCACAAGCTCACTACGTCGTATTATTCGCAGACTAATGTACTCACGGAGCGTCTGAACCGGTCGCTTACAAATATGCTTGCAAAGTATGTTTCCTTAAGCCGCTCAGGCTGGGACCTTGCTTTCTTTACCGTAGGTGACATTTGCGTACAATTCATCCCGCCATGACACTGCCAATTACTCTCCATTTTTGTGTAGTTTGGCCAAGAACCAATGTTGCCTGTAGATACAGTCATCCTGTTTACCGCAGTACCGACCAGTGCAAATGCCCTTGACGCTATCACCTGGGCTGCACATGCACGTGAAACTTCCCATACCCACACCTTCTGACCTCTCAAAAGGACCAACGGCATTTGTATGATCGATGACACCTAGCCGTGCACTTTTCGCCTGGTTCTTTGGTCCTGCTGTGGTCTCCGACCTATCAAGTGGGCTTCTTGGAAAAAACTGCTTCCTGGATACACAGGCCCATACAAAGCCCTTTGTGTAGTTATTCCTGTGACATAGGAAATCGCTCCTGCCACTTCGTCTTTTTCATATGCCCAATATGTCAGTGACATCGTATATGCAGCACGTTTATAACCCTACCACTCTCCCTGTGACATTGAAATGTAGATGTGCTGAAATGGCGCTTCTCTCTCCGGAGCTTATGCTACATGCAAAATGCCAATTTATGGGACCATGTGCGTGTGTGCCCAATGAGGAGGATGAAGAGCTGTCATCACTTGCGCTCTGAGCTCAACTGGTCAGGGCTCTAACCGCTGCTTGATATATACATTGTTGAAAACCTCATTGAACAGGTGTCTTGTCATTCACACAACAGTATAACCCAAGGATTTTTTAAGCAGGAGTAACACATCTCCATTTCTCCAGAATCTCTCGTATAGCAATGATTTTGCTAAAATAATCCGTAAGAACTTTGACATCCATTTTGTGCAGAGCTTTAGTGATTGCACCTATGGCGTCTGTCCCTAATGCCTTCTTCTTTTAAGCCTCATCAACATTGTGGCAAGTTTTTCTACAGAAGGTTTCTTTATTGCAGCTAAGTTCAAATACTAACATTGTACCAAAGCACCGGACATCATCTTATAATATGTTTATTCTGAAGTGCATTGTTTATTTTTGGTTTGAATAAATAGCTTTAGCTATCGCTTCAGACTCATATCATTCCGTCTTTTGAACACACCCCCAATATTGTTGCAGCAGGTAATGAGTTGTGCCAAATGGTGCTTACTTTCACTTCTTGCTTGTCTTTTCATTATGTTTCCGAGCTTGAAATAAATGTAACGCCTTTTTGCACTGCACAATCGACTACTTTTTATCTTGCAGCTGCGGGCCTATGGCCAATAGAGCATAACAATTGTTGCAAGTGACTGTTGTGTCATTGCGGAGTACACCGTTGAAATCGGGTAAACAACTTCAAGCCAGCCAGGAAGCTCAGTGGAAATTCGGGATTAGGAAGTTTGGAGAGAATGGCCATTGTAGGCACACTGATATTCTGTGAGGAACTAAAACTGATTCAGTGTCCATATTGACTCCGAGATAGGCAATGGTTTAGTTGCGTGACGTCACAGCTATTGGGCTGTCTAACTGGCCCACAAAGTGGCCGACAAGTTTGGCCTGGCAGTCTTGATGTTGAGTTTAATAAGCCTTGTGCAGTCGGGCGCATCCTGCAAGACCCTATTACAATTATTTCAATGTATAACTCAAGCAATCACAACTGCTTTCTTGGAAAAGTTACACGTTTTTTTGTAATACAACAGCATGCAAAAAGCTTACCAATGGCTCTTTTAATGTTTCTGATAGTGCCACCCAGGAGTGGTGCAGCAAAATTGTGCAAGGCAGTGAAATGCCAAGGAGGACTCTGCCCTGCAGACAGATGCAGTCATAATGCTCATAGACTGCTGCAAAATTGCACCTAGGGGGGGAGGGGGGTCTTGTACAATTTTTTTCTATTGTTTCAACTGATTAAGAATTGACTAATTTTTTCACTAATACTTTTTGCAGAATTCTGCTAGGTGCATTGTGGAGAATGTTTCCTATGAGCTTCATGCTGCCAACAAGGGGCTGAGGATTTTCTCTTTTTCGTTATGATTGCCTTTTTTTATTTGCTTTGCAATTCCAAGCTTCATGGAATCCTTGGTTTTTAGCATTACATATCATGCTCTTGTCATGTTACGTGAAATAACGATTTAGTAAAGTTTACTTTAGTTAACTGTAATTTACGTTCTGTACAAATCCATGCTTGTTGTTTCTTCAGTGGTAAAGAATTGTTAGAGCATTTTCTTTGTGTGTGTGTGTGTGGAGGAAACGACTTGGTTTGAGTATCTGGTAACTGATGTTTCTTTCATATGATTTCGTTGCCTTCATGCTTTGAATTCATAGTGTGATCAGCCAGAATGCAATAATAAATAATGCTCTGATGGGCAGACTTGCTCAGGTACAGCTATGGTACCAGTGTAAAATCTCATGTAGCTTTTTAATGTAACGTTTTAAATTTATGGACTAAATTCTTCAAACATTAGTTTTGTTAAAACAAAGGTTAAATAAAGTCTAGCGTGCTTGCTCATATGACATTGAACGCAAATTTAGCAGCGCTGTCTTGGCTGATTGTTGCGTTATAGGCAGCAGAAATGACTGGTAGTCACTTTGTCATTATGGCCGACCATCTCTTTCTTTGGGCACCATAACATAAAAATTGCTTTCACATGCTGAGCTGGAGCATGCCTTTCACACCAATAGTGCAGGTTAATTTTACTAGCTACTATGTTTTTGAGCTAAGCTAAGCTAACGAAAATATGATTTCATAAGTGGATGCCCTATGTGTGATGCCATGCATTCAGGTCATAGGTGGCTGCTTGTTTTTAAGGGCGTTGATTTCTGACCAATTTGTAAATAGTGCTACAGATGATCGGCCAATCAAATTTGTCTTCTCCCGCAAGTGCAGAGCACTCAACCAGCCATGAGTGCTGAGGGTGCCAAGCCTGAGGCTGCTGTGCTGCCCATCCGACGTGCAAGCTTATCGCAGAAAGATGTGCGACAGCCTGTCCGGCACCAAGTGCCTGCAACGGGGAACTTGTCGAGGCCAAAAGGTGCGCATTTGTGTCGAAACTGTGCATGAAAATAAGCAAAATGTGTGAAGATTGCATTCAAAATAAAATCAGAATTCTTTTTTTAACACGGAAGTGACCTGTGCCGGGGTCTTCCACGACTCCACTGGTGTATTTCTGTCACGAATATGATGTAAAATATAAACTAACCCACTGCAAACAAAAAGTTTCTTTGCTGGCTGCCGAGCCTTCGACATTTCACTTTGCAGCGCGCACCGCAGAATCACTTGGCCACAGAAAGTGCATTCCTTAGCTTACTAACGGCGAGCTATTCATATACGTCATATATTATTGGCACTTTTCGGAGCTCAGTTACATTATCACATTCTTGTCATCACTCTGTGGCGTGGAGGGTGCGCTTTAAAGGTCATTGCACCTCCCATTGCAATGCATGCGTGCCCGGGCGGAGTCACTTGTGGGCACATGCACTTATGTCATGATTGGAATGCTTTCTACGTCTTGTGCTTCTACCGCAAGTTTGCTTTGAAGTTGCCGTGGTTAAAGAGTGCTCGAAGATAAAGCAGCTTTGCACACTGCAGCGGCCGCCTTTACGAAAAGAGCATACTTCTCACACACGAAGTAACCGTTATAACAGTTGTTTGCGCTCGTCCTGTGTATACTTATGCATTCGTTTCGTGCATCTTTTTTTGTGTTTGAGTGGCACACTTCAAGTGCCGGTCTGCGACAATTATTCCGCTCTTATGCTATGTGTGCTCATTTCGTGCATTTTTCCTGCTTTATATGTGTACCGCAAGTTTCGGGCTGCTTGCTGTTGTTCGTGTAACAATTTGTTGTTGTAGCATTCATTCCTTTGCCCTTGCGGCAAAAATATGCACGATTAACACTCGACTATCTCTGTGGCGACACATTTCACTTTCATATTATATACCGATTCCTATGACTGGGGGATTAGCCATGTTTTTTTTTTTTCTCATCTCTAGATACCATTTAGAGTAGATTGTTTGATGTCGGCAGTTTCACATTACAAGGGTCACCACAATTATTCATCTGTATACAGGTCATGCATGTAGCATCTTGAATAAGGCTGGTTTATACGTGCTCAATTTAAATAAAAAAAAACAGCATTGAAATGGGAAGAAGTGCAATGTTTGGGTCCTCTTGTCTTTGTTCAGGTGTGGCACTGTTTCTTAATACTTTAATAGTTGTTGTTTTTGAGCTTCATTTCTGCTGGCTGCTAGCTTTACATTTTTTTTTTATGGAGGTTGAGTGTTACATATTGATCATTATTTAACTACCTGAGTACTTTATGCCCAGTGCATAACTATACTGAAGTTTCAAACATGTGGATTGTGAAATCTATATTGCTGTATACCAGATCAAGAGGGCGGGAATGCGTGGTTGGAAGACTAAACAGGGCAGTTCCTTGGGCACGGCCAAGGAACTGCCCTGTTTTTTCTGAACTGTGTCAGAAAAAATGGAGAAACAAAAAGTGTCAGTGTATCCTAAATTCAGTGCATAAGGTATTTTTGGCGCAAGCAAAAGAGTTCACTGATTTGTGCTCTTTGTTATGCCCGGTGTTGTCGTCGGCCCATAGACGTACGCATTGGTCGCGGTAGTCCAAAAAGCTCAGACAGCCTCGAACGGTTAAAAACAAGTTTATTCCTATTCGGATGGAGATGGCGGCCGAACTGCCGGGGGAAACGAACGGTGGCTCGTTTGCGCCGAGCGGGGGAAGGGGAGGAGTCAACATCTGGAAGCAGTTTCAGCATCCGGTCCTTTGCGGGTTTGGAGGCTCGCTCGTGACACAGGGGTGCTTGGAACACAATATCTCCTCCCTCCTTAGCTTGTCGCTTGGAAGCGATCTGGGGGCCGCCGTGGGCGCGTGGACGCTCTGAACGCACTAGGAAGAGAAGCCTCCGCTCGCTGGGTGTCGTTTCTCTTGTGTTCAGGGCCGGCGGGCGGCGGCGCCGATTCATCTGGTGCGAGATGTCAGGCTTAGTGGAACGGAGCTTCTGTCGAGGTGGCTGCTTGAATGGGAGGTTCCCTTGGCAAATTACCTGAACGGCGTAGCTGATTAAGGTGGCGGCATGTGGCCTTTCCACCAATGTCGACGAGCCATGACCGCAAACCTATGCGTTTGAGTGCTGTCGCTTCAACCCAGCCGGGCTTTCTGTGGAACTGGCGGGCGTATATGCGCTGTCCACTTTCAATTCTCCTGCTATGCGGGAGCTTTTCTTCTTCCGACGGGGCTTTCGCTGAGGGCTCCGGGATAATTGCTGTCAGCTGGGTTCTCATTTCTCGTCCGAACATCAATTTCGCTGGCGTTTGATCAGTAGTGCTTTGAACAGTGTTGTGCTGTCTGAAGAGAAAGCGTGCGATGCGGCGTTACATTGTCCCAGTCTGGTCTTTAGTAAGGGCGCGCTTTAGATCAGCCACGTAGCGCTCGGCTTGTCCTGTTCGTAGCCGGGTGGTAAAGAGCTGATGTAACAGACGAGACGCCGTTGTCGCTGTAAAACTTGAGAATCTCCGTGGACACAAACGGAGTGCCGTTGTCCGAGACCACCTTGCACAGTACGCCAAACGTTGCAAACGACGACCCCAGAGTGTCGATAACTGCTGCCGATGTCGCTGTAGCCATTTGTTTTACCTCCAGCCACTTGGTGTATGCGTCTACAACCACCAGGAACGAACACCCTTCGATAGGTCCAGCAAAATCAATGTGCAGGGTGTGCCAAGGCGTGTCTGGTCTTTCCCATTCAGGAATAGGGGCTCTTGGCGGGCTTCTGTGGTTGCCTTGGCAAGGCTGGCAATCGTTAACTGTTAATTCTATATCATGGTCGATACCAGGCCACCACATATAACTTCTGGCGCACTTTTTCATGGCAACAATGCCTCGATGACCTGCGTGGACAAGCGACATGGCCTGTTCGCGAAGTTGCCTCTGGAATTACAACTCTTGATCCCAAGGTGACGCAACCGCGATGAGTGCTCAACTCCACAGCTCGCTTGCGGTAAGCGTTGAAGTGTTCACCCTTTAGCTTCTGCACGTTGCCTTCTTGTATAGCTGCGTAGACTTCCTCCAAGACAGTGCACTCCTGCGTTGATGCTGCTATCGTGTCAGCTGTTAGCGGAGGGTTCGGCAGCGCCTCGAACATGAGTATATCACCCGGCGGGGGTGGTTCATCTATTGTGGTGTCTAGCGGCAGGCTGCTTAGTGCGTCGGCGTTCTGGTGTTTCTTCCCAGTGCGATGTACAAGTTCGTAATCGTACTCCGACATCTTGATGCACCATCGTGTCATTCACGGCGACAATGTCTGTGGCATTGGCGTCTGGGGACCCATAATACCCAATAAGGGCCTGGTGATCTGTTATGAAAGTCACTTTCCTGCCGGTAATGTACTGCCGAAAGTGATCTGCTGCGTAGACGATGACAAGTCCCTCTTTATCTAGCTGGGAATAATTTCTCTCTGCCTGCGATAGGGTGCGCGAAGCAAAAGCGATCGGGGCTTCCCGTCCCTGGTCGTCAACTTGCGAGAGGACTGCTCCCACTCCGTATGGTGATGCGTCACAGGCTAGCAGTAGGGGTCTCCTTTCGTCGTAGTGTCGCAGAACAGTAGACTTGCGAAGTAGTTGCTTAAGGGCAACAAATGACTCTTGGTGGCGTGGCGACCAAGTCCATGGGACTTCTTTCTGCAGGAGCTGATATAGATCGTTGGCCACTGTAGCTCGATGTTCTAAGAACCGGTCGTAGAACGTCAATAGCCCCAAAAACGACTGCAGTTCTTGCTTGTTAGTAGGCGCTCGTGCTTCGGTGATTGCATGCACTTTGTCTTCAGTGGGATGGATACCCTGCGCGTCAATTTGATGTCCAAGAAACTTCACTTCAGGCACCGCAAAAACACATTTTTCTTTACTGATGCGCAAATTAGCATTTGCTAGCCTTTCCAAAACGAGCTTCAAGCGTTCTGTGTGCTCTTCATTGGAGGCGCCACCGACAATAACATCGTCCAAGTAGATGCAAACACCTGGGATCCCGCTAAGTGTAGACTCCATAAATTTCTGAAAGATTGCTGGCGCTGGAAATATTCCAAATGGTAGCCTTTTAACTTCGTAAAGACCCTTAATAGTGTTTATTGTGAGCAGTTCAGACGTTGATTCGCTCACATTCAGATGCTGGTAGGCTAGTGTCAAGTCCAAGGTGCTGAAGATTTTTTCCACAACGAAGCGTGGTAAAAACCTCTTCCGGTGTCGGCAGTGGGTAGGAAGATGCTTTTGTCGCCAGGTTGACAGTGCTCCGGTAGTCTCTGCAGAGGCGTAGGGTACCGTTCATCTTTCGGACGACAACGAGAGGTGTCGCCCATTCCGAATGTTGCGTCGGTTCGATGATCCCTTGTTCCTGCAGTCGGTCAAGCTCATTCTCGACTGACGTTCGCAGGGCGAAAGGCACCGACCTAGCTTTCAAAAATTTCGGCGTCGCATCCTTCCGCAGCTCCAGTGTGACTGGAGGTCCGTTGTTCCCTGGTATTTCTTCGGAGAAAACTGCTTTGTACTTATCTTGAAGCTGCTCCACTGACGGATAACTGAGTGTGTGGTGAACTCCGCCAATGACCACTCCAAAGGGGGTGAACCAATTTCGTCCTAAAAGGCTTGATCCAGAACCGTGGACGACTAGCAAGGGGAGCTGATGGGTCTGCCCGTTGTAGTACATGTCTACGTTGGCACAGCCCAGCAGTGGAAGGGAATGTCCAGACCACGTTCTCAGCTGCGTGTCGTCTTGCTGGAGAGCTGGCCCGTTCTCACGCCAAGTAGCGCGAAAAGTGTCCTCGCTGATGAGCGTACATGCTGCTCCGGAATCCACCTTAAACCTGATAGGGCGCTGGTGTACCATAATTTCAGTTGTAATCTTCGGTCTCGTTCCGAGGTTCACAACGGTGTTTAAGTCATATAGTGCCAACGACGTTAGTGCTGTTCGGCTTGTATCTTGCATCTGGCCCTGCTGTGCGTCGACATTGTTGTTCCGTTGCACTGAAGTCTTCGGTCCGAGCTGTTTGCGCTTCGAGATGCATGCCCTTTCAATGTGTCCCAGTTTTTGGCAAAAATCGCAGGTCGCTGTCTTGTATCGACATACCTGGGGATCGTGCATGTCGTCGCATCGCCAACAGCGCTGTGTCTTTCTACTTCATTTCGCCTTATACGTGGAATGACCTGACTGCTGACTGGTGTGATGCACCGGCTCGACGTTCCGTCGAATATCCCTCTGCTGGTGACCGGCGCTTTCCGCTCGTTGGGCGATGTCGTAGGCTTTGGAGAAGGTGAGACCCCTCTCTGCGAACAGGCGTTGTTGTAGGCCTGTGTCACGCAGTCCGCACACAAAACGGTCACGCAACATAACGTCCAAGGGGAGCATAGTGGTGTTAGCAGGTGTGGCAGTCGTTCCTCCCTCCTGCGCAGTAGCTGCAGTTGTCGCGGTCAACGTCCCGAAATTGAAGTCAGCAGCGAGCTTTTTGAGAGCCGCTACGTATTCGGCCACTTTTTCGCCTTCCAGTTGGTCTCGTCGTTGGAAGCGGGCTCGACAGTAGACCTCCGATGGCTTTGGGTCATAGTGCTCTTGTAGCGCTGCTACCATGTCGTCGTAGTCAACGGCTGCTGGAGTGCGTGGCTGAATCAGGGCACAGACTGTGTCGTACGTCTGCTCCCCACACAGCGTTAGCAGGTTGGCCCTCTTCATCGCTGCATCAGTGATGTTGTTAGCCTCGAAGTAAAATTGCAGGCGTCCAAACCACGATGACCATGATGAGCCTTTGAATTGGGGTAGCCGATTTGGGAGCCCGTGCGTAGCCATAGCTTGTAGCTTGTCAATATCGTTGCGTAGCGTTGGTCCAAATCCACTTCCTCGTCGCCACTGTTATGTCCGGTGTTGTCGTTGGCCCATAGACGTACGCGTTGGTCGTAGTAGTCCAAAAAGCTCAGACAGCCTCGAACGGTTAAAAACAAGTTTATTCCTATTCGGATGGAGGCGGCGGCCGAACTGCCGGGGGAAACGAACGGTGGCTCGTTCGCGCCGAGCAGGGGACGGGGAGGAGTCAACATCTGGAAGCAGTTTCAGCATCCGGTCCTTTGCGGGTTCGGAGGTTCGCTCGTGACACAGGGGTGCTTGGAACACAACACTCTTCTTTCGATATTTGCCAATCGGTCACCTATAGGCATGTGCAAATATTAAAATCTAGGTTCTAAACAAATTTGAAGTGTATAACATTATGGTTAAATAGCTTCGAATCGAATTCGAGCAGTTTATTTCACATTTTAAGAAGAAAAACGAGCACATTTGTCATGACCTACCCAACCTGCACAATATTTTAAAAGTTTAAAACAAGGCATGCACAAATGTCAGTCTTTTTCATTCAAAAGGAAGTAAAAGTAGCTGTTTAATTTCATTTTTGTTTATGAGCTTAAGGACTTTGTTGAGGAGTATTACATAAGAGATGATTAACATAAATAGTACAACAAAAGTCGATGTTATGGTGGGATTCAAGTTGGCAACTTGACCAAAAATTTGGTTTGACTTCTTATGTTGGCAGCGTAATAGGGCAGGTCGTTTCAGTCTTTGGCAGCTCAGGGGGAAAAAATGAGGCTTGCAATGTTACTATTCGTGTTCATGAGCGGGCTTCTTGCAGTTGAGGGCTGGTGCGCAGTGATGATGGCGTGATGTAAGGTGGGTGGTTCAGTGAGCTGTTAAATAATATGAAAAAAAAAAAGAAAAGAAAGTGGCAACACGACGACGAAAAGCGAGTGATGACAAGTTGGATTTTGCCTTTAAAATTCTGACGTTATATGAATATGAAGAATGGATGAATCTTGTGGCACGATTCTGAAGGGACATCCTGGGAAGCATTTATTTATTTATTTTTTTACGTTACCTTACAGGTTCCCGTAGGTACATTGAGTAAGGGGGGTGAGAAAAGAAAACACAAAATATAACAGAAGCAACAGAGTACAAAACATTACAATGTGGTAATATAACATAAGTTACAGAGGAAGGGCATGCAAAAACAATGTAGTTACAATGGTGGTGTCCAATACAAAGTTGAATAAATGGCAGGTACTCTATATAAATGGTGCCAAAACATGAGAATGAGGAACTAAGTCATAACACATTTGCAGATATGTACAGGTATACATAGCTACATTTTTGCGGAAAGTAATGCCAGTATACTTGGTTGTGGAATAGTGTATGGTCAGTGATTGAAACTATTGTGTTAGGAAGATCATTTCATAGTGTTACGGCTGTGGGCAGTGCTGATAAGTTAAATGCTTGGGTGCGGCCGTAAATGCATTTGAAACTTCGTTGGTTGTTTAGTCGATTTGACATGCGCACTGCAGTTTCTAGGGGAAGGGGGAATAGATAAGGGCAGCTTATATATTTGTGAAGTAAGCAAACGATTGCAACAGCGTGACGTGTTTTCAAGGGTTCGAGAGAGTTATCAAATTTTATTTGAGTTGCACTAAAATGACGGCTATATTTCTGAGAGATGAAACATGCAGCACGGTTTTGAATTGATTCGATCATATAACTTATGTATTTTGATAAGGGGACCAAACAGATGAAGCGAACTCAAGTTGAGGATGGACGTACGTTAAATAGGGTAGTTTAACAACATTCGTAGGGCAGTGTTTCAAATTACGACGCAAGTATCCCAAGGTTCTGGAGGCTTTTGTACAAACAGTAGTTATGTGCAGGGACCAGGAAAGATTGTGAGTTAGATGCATGCCCAAATACTTGTATGAGGAATCTTGAGAGACTGGTTAGTTGTTTAGGATATAATTAAAGGTGGAAGTGTTACGCTTGCGACTGAATGATACAAACTTGCATTTGGACACGTTAAGGGATATAAGCCAGATTTCACACCAATGCGAAATAGCGTTAGGATCGTTTTAAAGAGTTATGTGGTCAGCGTCGTTCGTGATGGCGCAGTAAACAATATAGTCATCCGCATAAACGCATTCTGGATGATACATTACGTGGTAAGTCATTAATATATATCAAGAATAAAAGGGGTTTGCGAACATTACCCTGAGGAACACCAGAAGTTACATGACAACGGGAGAGGAAAAACTATTAACTACTGTAAATTGTTGACAAAAAGACAGGAAGTTACGTATCCAAGTTAAAGATAGTGAGTGTAGTTTAAAGGCTGATAATTTTGATATTAGTCGACAATGCGCTATGCGATCGAAGGCTTTTGAGAAATCCAGGAATATACAGTCGGTCTGCTGATTAGCGTTCATGTCAAAATGCAAGTCGGTAGTAAATTCTAGCGATTGCGTGTCACAAGAAAAGTATTTTCAGAATCCATGCTGGTTGGAGAAGAAAAACTTATTATTTTCAAGATGACTGAAAACATGCGACGCAATAGTGTGTTCAAGCACCTTACATTAGATGCATGTGAGGGCTAGTGAACGATAATTATCTGATGAGTGCTTGTTCCTGTTTTTAAAAACGGGGACGACTTTAGCAACCTTCGAGTCGGCCGGTAGGTTCCCTGACTCTAAGGATTGATTAAATAAATAGCGTAATATCTGACTTGAAATTAATGAGGTGTCTTGCAGTATTTTTGAATTGATGTTATCGATGCCGGCAGATGTTGACACCTTGTGGTTAGCAATGAGATGTGAAATGCCATAAACTGTAATGGTAATGGGTTCCATATAGCGCCAGTCCTGTTCCGGTACAAATGGTACATTGCAGTGGTCTTCACGTGTAAACACAGAGGAAAAAAAATTATTAAACAGTGCTGCACACTCGCTAGCAGACACTGGTGCTTGGTTATCATCGTGTAGTGAAATGTGATGATAATCCTGCTCAGGTGCTATAGTCCTCCAAAACTTTTTGGAATTGTGCTGAAGAAGAGAGGGCAAGTCGTTAGAGTAGTACTTTTTTTTTGCGTCACATATTGCACTGGCATAAGTTTTTAGGAATTCTTTGTATGTTATGAAAGCCGTAGGATTGGAACTACATTTTGTTGCCCTACAC
Source organism: Rhipicephalus annulatus (assembly GCA_013436015.1). NCBI lineage: Eukaryota > Metazoa > Arthropoda > Arachnida > Ixodida > Ixodidae > Rhipicephalus > Rhipicephalus annulatus. Next base: position 1,086,022 of record WOVY01010468.1, on the reverse strand, counting down.
AAGCGCTTTTTCTTGTTCTGAAGTCTATGTAGTGATCGATTGAACCAAGGATTAGTCTTGTCATTTGTAATGGTTATTAATGGAATATAAAGATCGATCAAAGTAGCTATATAATTTCTATAGAGCATCCAATTTGCTTCGATTGTACGGTCATTGAAATTGGGCGGAAATTTTTCATGAAAAAAATGTTCTAGATTCCAGTTCATTTCTGCGTACTTGGCCCTGCTGAATAGCGAATTTTTTTCGTAATGGTGCCGGCGTGAGCAAGTGGGATGCGAAGTGATAGCTGGATTAATTTATGGTCAGAGAAGTCATCCAGGCAAGATATCGTATCAACCGTTTCAGGTGCAGTAGTTAAGATGAGATTGAGTGTATTAGATTCCCGAGTGGTTTCATTGACTACCTGGAACAAATTGAAATCTAACGAAAAGCCAAGAAAATCAGTTGAGTTTTGATATGTCGAAGACAATGTAAGCCAGTCTACATCAGGAAAGTTGAAATCACCGAGAAGATATACGTCATCTGAAGAAAAACTGTGGGTTGCCATTTCAAAGCTCTGTCGAAGCTTGTCTGCAAATTTTGGATCGGCTGCTGGTGGGCGGTAACAGGCACCAAACAGTATTCTTTTTGTTGTAGTCGTGCATCCTGCCCAGACTATCTCAAGGCACGAGTTTGTAGGAATCGAGAACACAGACAGCGATTTCTTAATGCCTATCAGTACACCGCCTCCCCGTCGTCCCACACGATCTTGCTGATAAATGTTGTAGTTATTGAAGTCAGGAAAAATTTCACTATTGCGCACCTCTGGGTGCAGCCAAGTTTCAGTTAGAACTACGACATCCGTGTCATTATCTTCTAATAAAGGACAAAGGGATTCGCGTTTTGGCTATAAACTTCGTATGTTAGTAAGGGTTATCGAGAGGCGTGAAGCTAATGTAGCGGGAGAGGGTTTAGTGCAACTTTGCTGACACTTCTTTCTTGGCTATCTTTGCATTCCACGACAGAATTGGTTTCACGCACATGAATATACGTTGCCTTTCCAATGTGCAGCTTATGAACAGAGTTTGAACGGCTTTTTTGCGGCCTCGCAAAATCCAGAAGCTTTTTCCTGGCTTGCCGAGTGCCGGGCAAAAAAATCTTCCCCGATGGAGTAATTCGTATTCTTCAGCTTTGGCACAGACGACAAAATTATCTGTTTGTCTTTGAATGAGGTGAGTTTCGCTATTATGGCCTGGTTTTATTAACCGAGAACCTGCCGAGGCGATGCACCCACTCAAACTGAATGGCTTTAAGGGAGACACCAAGTTGTGCAGAGCAGAAGTTAATCACATTTTGTTCAGGCGCCGCCCAATCTTCCTTCCCGTCATCCTCTAAGCCAAAGAGCAGAATATTCGACCTCCTCAGCCTGTTTTAAGCATCCTTGCACCTAGCCGATAAAATCCGTAACGGTTGTCTCCACGGGTGCGCTACGGTTGTCTCCAATTTCATGACCCTTGTAGTCAAGCTTTGGATTTCACCAGTAGCTTCCTGTTTTTCTTTTACAGCTTTCAATTCACTCAAAGTTGTCGCCTGCCCAAACTCAAGTCTTTGCATTGATTCAAGCAAGGAAGTCATGATTTTATCACCAGGACGCGGATTCACCTCAACGTCATCAGAAAGTAACAACAGCAGACTGCACAACCGAACACAGATACATAACTGCAGCACAAATTGTTTAAACTTAACGTACACATCAAGGGGATAAAAGGGGCATGACACCGCAACTAAACAGTAATTACTGCTCTTCACGCAGGTAGCATGGCCTAGGTAACTAACCTGGAAAAAAGCGGTACAATGAGCGTTGCATTTCTGTTGCAGCGTCGTGCCCAAATGTGCAGGTAACCGGTGGGCGTTTAAGTAGTCCGCTTGCAACGCAGATAACTGAAGTTCCGTGTGAAGGTCCGGGTTGCCAGATGGTTGATCCAATTGACCCCAAACTTGGCGAAGCAACAAATGCTGCCGACGAATTCTGAAGTGGACCGTCAGCATCTGGAGGACATCATGCGGGGAGCCAGGTGACGCAACTACACAGGAACGCGGCCTGTAAAAAGCGGCACGCGGAGAGTTACCCAAGTGCACGCGCACCAGCCACGCAAGGACTGTCATCCGAGTGCACACGCACCAGCCACGTAAACGCAAAGATTTGTCGGAAAAAGGCTCGTGGTACGCCACCCAAGCCGCAAGGAGAAATCCCAGAGTATGAGCTTGCACTGTGTGTTAGGAAGACGAGCTGCGAAGATGTGAGAAATGAGTGTCGCTATCGCGTCGGGAGCAGCATTACCACCCAGTTTTGAAGGATGTCGGTGCTAAAAGCTCGGGAAGTGGCCATCGACCTTGGAGATGGTCCCATGTGAGGCTGCCTGAACTTGCTGCATCCTGCTCAGCAGTTCCTGCTGGGCTTGCAGCTTTCCCATATCGCATTAGAAAGGGAGCAGCCCACACCATTCAGCTGAGTGGCTGCGTCAGCGGGGAAGTCTTTGATGAGCGGGGCCTAGCGAAGCTGAAAATGGAGACAAGGACCGAGACACCGGCAATGCAGACGAGTGGATCGTCATGTGGATGAGTGCCGATGACGATGACGGCGAGGCGGTACCACTTCGGCGTGATTCGAAGGGTGGCATATGAACAACAAGAATGTTCTATTAGTACGAGAACGCATGAGAGCAGCCATCAAGATGCCATTTTGGCTAGAGACAGTTTAGGCTTAACACTGAACTTTTCTTGGATTTGTATTAGTTTGGGCTCTACTCTATAGCTGATCATCAAGTACATACTTGTTTCTTTTTGGGAGTTCCAGACTACTGTTCGCCGTTCTGTTTGGTGTGATAAAGCGTGTGTTGTCTTGCCACACTCGTTTATCCCGCGTCTCTTTCTCAATCCAACTCTTTGTAAACGTTCCCAAGATAAAATTCATGACAGACAGCCCATTGAACGCGTCACGTCTCTCAAATTCCTCGGTGTCTTGTTTCACCAATATTTAGTTTGGCCTGTCCATATAAATTACGAAAAAATATCTCTTGAGCAGTTGGAATACTCTGCATGTTACACCATTTATTACCAGTATGGTTCAAAATAAATAGTTATTACACAACAGTACTTCACATCTCCAGTATTGCCTTCTGGTGTAGGAAACAACGACAAAAACTAACCTCAGCTGTTTACATATACAGTCTATCCCGGATATATCGATCTCAAAGGGGTCACAAAATAGTTCTATATATCGAGAATTCGACATACAATATATGCAGATTTAAGTCCTAAATTGAAGAATTTTAGGCCTCTGAAATCGTTACAACAGCTAAGATAACGATTGGCTCAAAAACAAGTAGTGAACTGCAGGTTACCACACTTTACTTAGTCCATAAACTTGTTTTGCTTCTTGTATGCTGCCAAGTTCCAGTCATCCTTAATATCAATGAAGCTTTTCAAATAAGCGAGCTTAGCTCCTTTGGCCACAACGTTCATTGACGCAGAACGCCAATGTAAGCTTTGTAGCGTGGCAAAAGCTTGGTTAGTGGCGGCAGCGAAGGCGTTGGCACATTCACAACCACACGGCTACACTTCTGTGGCACCGGAAATGGCACCCAAAATCTCAGCATCGATGCAGTCAGAAACCGCAACATCGTCATCTGTACCGATGAAGTCTCTACTGTCCAAGATGGTGCCCGGAAATGCTGATAAGTCGCAGAATTCACTGAGGCACCGTACGCCGTTTTTAGCGGTCATAGCACACCCATAGTCATCACCTGGCTCGCAAGGAATGTTTACAACACATTAGGGAGATTTAGAATACCGTTTGCAAGCGCTGTGGGCGGTGCGGGTGCCATATGAGTTTTAGAATATCGTTTGCCCTGCTGCAAACTGCAATGCATGATCGCAGCGATACTGTAGCCTTGAAACCAGCGTTTGCGGGCCACGATCGCCGCACTTTATTTCTGCATCATTTTCGGATTTCGTATTTTCTGCGCATGGGCCGTGAACACGAACGCCGACTCGTGTTACGACGCATGCGCATTGGCAGCGACAGCACCGCAAGAGCTCACGGTGCGCTATTCGAAATCTCTCTAGTGTTTTACTTGACATCGCTCCAAGTGCCACTTATAATTTTTATTGCTACGTGCAGGTCGACGTTCAGTTAAACTCCCGAATGAGGATTTATCAGGAACGAGGCGAGAAGTGCACAAGACCACAACCTGCATGCAAAAGACGCAACGCCAAGTTCATCGGAGTTCTCACCGTCGACATGTTGGCGGTATTGATGTCACGATGGCTATATAGCTGGCAGCCTCTGCTTCTAGCAGCTTTGATGCAAAAAGATAAAAAAAAAAGCATAGCCTCCGATACACGTGTTTTGAAACCAAAAACACTAAAAATACGTAACAAGGTAGCACAACCCGAAGGCCGTGCTTTTCAGGCTTGCATGCCATTGTACGCTAACAACAAGGAAGGGAATGCGAATGACATGCGAACGTTGCACTGAGATCGCTGAGTAACTTCCCATTCTCATTTTGGTGCCCTCGGCAATTGGTCTTTTGGAAAACATGATGTCCGCGCGCTAGGACCTCCAGATCACATATCAAATGTAGAGTGCTATGCAAAGAACCAGATCAGCACGATGGAATAACACCCGTTTTTTTTCATCGCCTGTGCGCCGAAAAGAATAGGAACTTGTTAGAATGCAACCTAACATTGATCAATATTTGCTAGGAAAAATGCCTTTTCTGGGCTTCGGCGTGGCGCAGCATTCGATATAGCGGATGTCCAGCTGTGCGGGAGTTCGATATACGGGTGCACCGGTCCCATACTTTTCCATAGGAAGTTCAAGGGGATTTTTCAACTGTTCGAGTTAGCCAATAATTCCATATATCTGAGTTTGATATGTCCGGGATATTACAAAAACGAGCTGTGAGAATAATTGAACTCCTACCCTTTCATTCGCACACAACCCCTTCTTTATGAAAGGCATGGACTACTAGTCATTAATAATATCCGATATAAAAATATCATATATCTTTAAGTTCAATTTAATTGAATTTTTGAGGAAGTTTCACGAGCGGGACCACAGCAATAATTTATGGCACATCAGCTTCAAGAAAAACACTGTCCGTACTAACCTTGGTACACAGAAACTAACTTGCCAAATTCCTCACTTTCTTAATGAACACCCTTCTGTGATGACATTAATTGAACAAAGTTTCTCTATTTATGTCTGCAAAAAGAAGATACACACATCCTAGATTAAAATATTCTAACTGGTAACAACTGGGACCAGTTCAAGCGGTTTATGGTCGAATTCCCAGTGGGGACCAGTTGCCAGTGGGTTCCAAATGGGACCCGTTGGCAACTGATCCCCACTGATAATTTGACCATAAACCATTTCAACTGGTCCTAGTTGAGATCCACTGACAACTAGTCCCCACTGGGAAATTGACCGTAAACCACTTGAACTTGTCCCAATTGTTTCCAGGTGCCAGTGGACCCCTGTGGTGCTAGCTTAGCATTGAAACTGGACTTCATTTATTAGACTTTGCAGATTCAATGTGCAAGGACCCTGAAGCATCTTGATTGCTTCCTTGAAAAGGCGGTAGACGCTCGCTGTTTTGCATAAATCGCATTCGTACGAAACCATATGAAAGAAATATTTACACTGTTGGTGAAGCTGTAATGACTGCTTTACACATGTAATACTACCAGAAAGTAAACTTAATCATCATCAAACGAGTATTGGCTTACCAGAAAATTGTGCAGTGTTCCTCAAAGTAAAGCCGATATCGCTCTCAATCAAAATGCAGGTAATAATAGTCGCAATTACGGACAGCTTCTTTAAGCAGAAACTGTGGCTCTTAATGCACACCTCTTAATACATGACTCGATCGGTGACTGTACCACTGTGAGATATCTTTATGGAAAAATCGTAAGTGAGGTCCTGCTCAATTGTGCCTTTCAACATGGGATCGAACTTTTTTACAAAACCGTCTACCATACAGTTAACAACTCTTGTGAATAAATAGGCGCACCTATTTATGTATTTATATATTGGTAAAAGGTACACACACACCGCAGTAAAATTTAAAGCCTTGCACTGCAATTATTATCGCAAAGCCCTGTGTTACATACAATTCTAAATTCTAGTTCCCTCTAGAATTCTCGTAAATGTCACAGTACATTAAACAAGAGGTCTGGGGTTATTTAATTGCCGAGCAAATTTGTGCCCTTATTTAGTACTTCAGATAGACCTACAACTTTGCACGACTATACTTCGTAGTTATTTAGCACGCTGTTCAGCACAAGTGTTGCGTGATCGGCACTCATTTTACTCTTTCTTTATGGCACTTCAAAACAAATGGCAGGGAATCTGCAGCGTCTAAAGCATTGTTTACAAGGCAACATTCGTTCATCTCCACTCTCAAAACACTCTGTGTTGCAATACATTGTATCTAAATCTTCACTTAGCCCCGCCGCGGTGGTCTAGTGGCTAAGGTACTCGGCTGCTGACCCGCAGGGCGCGGGTTCGAATCCCGGCTGCGGCGGCTGCATTTCCGATGGAGGTGGAAATGTTGTAGGCCCGTGTGCTCAGATTTGGGTGCACGTTAAAGAACCCCAGGTGGTCTAAATTTCCGGAGTCCTCCACTACGGCGTCTCATAATCATATAGTGGTTTTGAGACGTTAAACCCCACATATCAATCATTAAATCTTCACTTACTTGAAGCAGAATGGATTATTGCCTCCAAACAGCTTCATTGCAGACAAGACAGGCAGCACGGCATTCCAAACGCGATATCTTGTTCAGTATGCCGGAATCCACATATCCGTTTTGTCACAGGCAAAAATACTCGTCCGACGATTGCGGGAAGTCTTCCAGAGATGAAACTGTCAAGCACCAATCAAAATACCTAAATCATGCACGCCATAACTCCACGTCAAGAACATCATGACTGCGCAGCGCTTTCCTTGCCTATCCGTTGCATGGTAGCCCTAGCCACATGTGCTGTACGAAACTGATAGTCGCTGTGTTAAATTTTTTTTTGCCTGTGTGGTTCTTTCAATGAACATTGCGAAATCTACACCTAATAAATCATTTCAGTCCTTTATATTAATTTCCGATTCTGCTTCACTGTTTTATTCAGTATTCGAGCGTAAGGTTAGATACGTAACAACAGCATTCAGGTAGAACGTGAAAGAAGAATTGTTAGAGAGTGGTAGATGTTTGCAATAAAGCCAGGTGTTCTGTAGTAAAGTCGTTTGTGGTGGTGAACAATGCACGTTTGTGTTGGAACTTTGCCGCATATATTATCGACAGTCTCTTCTGGGGTAGCTGCAGGCTCGGCACAGTGTTATTTTGTTGTTCGGAAGTAATACCTGTGCAGCACACAAGGGTGTCAAACAGGCATGCTCCCAGCGAGATAATTAGGCAATATTACAGCCTGAAGTCAATCGAGACAGCTTCGCCTGCATATTGTCACTGCGATGGACGTAAAAATACTGGCAACAGCTTAATGCAGTTGAATTTACTAAAGCTAAAACAAGTGTACGTTTGAATGCAATGTGTTTGTGTACTTGTGTAGCTCAATAGTCTGTGATAATATTATTTTAACGAAGTCAGTGAGGTTAAAACAATGCCCAGAGGATGATGAAAAAATAAGTTAATAGATTCGTGAATCATGAAACTTTCTTATCCTCCTATGTGCCTTACTATATAGGCTGGTGGTCTGGTACACTTTCGTGTGTATAGACAAAAAAAAAAAATCCTTTGATAGAGAGCACTTGTCGAGGTGCAAAAATTCTACGTCATACACAATCGAGTTCAACTTTTTTAATCTTTCCCTGTGAAGATACACACAACCAGAGCATATCGCACTATCAGTTAGGACATAACTGGAACCACTTGCAACTGGGACCAATTGTTCTCATTGAATCCTAGCTACAAGCAGTTGAGCTCTAACTGGGACCAGCTACTAACGGGAACCACTTGAAATTGGGACCAACTATTCCCAGTTGATTCCCAGCTGAAACCAGTTGGCCTGCAACTGGAAGCAGTTGATCCCAGTTAATGCCAGTTGAAAGCACTTGGATTTCCAGTTACACATTTTCACCTGTGATTCCTCATAAAAACTCAGACCTTCATACATCTTCTCATCATGCCCAGCTGGCATATTTGGCTCATACCAGATTTTATTAGTTTTTTTATTTTGGCAGCCATTGTTGTGCGTAAAGGTTTCTCATTATTCTTTATGTGCTATGCACAATTTGGTACATTTTTTTTTTTTCAATTGACTTGATGCCAGAAAGAAATTGCTAATGCTTGATGCGATTGTACACATTCAATTTTGTTGTGCTATATATATATAACCGCTTATGTATGTGTGTACACATCGGGCTGGCGCTCTGTCAGGATTTCTTTGCCTTTACGCTAATCCTCAAGGCAACTATGTATATGGGCTGTCCGAAATAAATAAAAATCAAAATTCTACATACAAGATGGAGAAACAAAGAAGCAGACAGAGAGCAAGACTGAAAAAGAAGTAAAAAGAAACGAAAAGTAGCAGGAAGAAAATATATGGATAAAAATGGCCATGAGAAAGAACAGCGGGATAGAAAGAAATACAGAGAAAGAGAGCATGTGTTTTTAGGAGCGAACACAGTTGGCAAGATTAATCTGGCTATGATCTGCCTCTCAGTCACATTGTGGCTTCAACACATAAAAAATGTGAAAATTTTGTTATTGTGCAAATCGTGTAACTTAGGAGTGTCGAAACGGACCGGCTGTTTAATGTAAATGGTACATGTGAAGTAAGTGCAGTTACTTGCTGGTGCAGTTGTGCCACGACCTGGCTCACGGGTGGCATCCATTGCCAAGAGCTTCGAGCAGCTCAGCCTGGCTGAGGGGAGGACGGTTACTAACCGTCGATCGTTTCGAGCTGCGTCCGGCATTGTTCGGCCCTCGACCGTGCGAAGGACGCATTCTGTGCTGACACAACAGAAGCCGCTGACTGCAGTGCAAGTGGCTGTGCGCAATCTGGAGGCGCGCTGTGCTAGCCCTGCGAAGGAAACTCCGGCCAACCACTCCTTCTTGTGGACAAGAGACAACAAGGGTACTTATACACTATATATGTACTTCTCTAGTTCATCATGATAACACCAGTGTATTGTGGCGCAGTTTTTTTTTACCAGTTTTGTTCACTGCAGAGCTGGTCTAGACAAGTGTGACCTAGACACAAAACTAACGCCAATCATTTATATAGCAAAAGGACAGTGGTTACGCACATACATGAAAACTCATATGTGCTGAACGTATGTTGAGGTTGTTGTTGGCCATGTTGCAGAGCTCCCATATGGTGGATCACTAAGCAGTGCCAGTGGTGATGCAAGCAAGAGGTGAGCTTATCTTTTGCCATGCAAGCCATTTTTTGAGGCTTTGATAACTTGATTTGGTTTTGCTAGTTTGGTTATGATTAGACTTGTGCGCCGGTAGGAAAATTGCCGGCTTTGGCACGCCGGTGTTTCCCCCGCGACGGCGCGTCAAGGGCACGGGGTCTATTTGATCAGTGGCTGCTCAGCTAATATCAGGATTCAGGAGTTGGTGGGTTGAAATACAAAAAAAAAATCCTGTTTCCTGAAAGGACGATGCAGTTAACGTGATAGCAGCTGATCATAGTGTTGTTTATTTGCAAATACTGCTATCTCAGCTTTAGAGACATAGCTAATGTAAAGAAAATTTTACAGCATCTTGAAGAATTACAGTTTAACAAAATACCGTACATGTTTCCACAATTCTTTTTTCCAATTGCCCAGCACTTAGTCTACGCAAATGCGCATCAAGGTCATTCCAGAAGTACACGTTCTGCAAAAAAACAGAATAAAGAAAGAGAAACGAAAACAATTCTGAAGTGATCTAATAGGCCCAGTATTAAGAGGATCAAATCACCGTGTACAGTATACAGATGACAGGAAGGATATGGGTGCTAGAACACTCGAATGCAGGAGGTTGACACGGTTACAAGTGTGATGATGATCTTGAGGGGCTGCAGCGATAAAACTTGTGCTTGCGAAGTAGGCGAGAAATGCTGGTCATAGTTACGAAATATAAGCAGTATTGATTTTTTAAAAAGCAGATTATAACATAGGTATGTCAGGTTTGTGGCGATGCGACATAACAAGCAACTCATATTCAAGTCTGACCAAAGCCTTATGCACTCTCGGTCTGCATTCTTTTGTCCGGTTGCTTAACGTGCGTTCTAGACACCAAACTTTATCGGAGTATGTTGCAAATTACTTTGACGTGCGTGTGCCATTTTAAATTTGCTGTGAGATTTACACCAATTTATTTGAACTACATAACAGCTACTAGACTTACACGGCTATTAGTATAGTATACGTAAAATTAAAATGGCTGTTTGTTATTAGAAATGGTCACGACTAGAGTCTTTTAAGTTAGCCATGTTTCATTCCAGTTACAAAACAACAAAAAAAAAAACACTATTCAGCGCATTCTGATCTTGAGTACTAGAGATGGTTCCGCAGATAACGCAGTCGTCTGATACATTCCAAGTTTAATTCGAGTATCACTGATAATTTTATATCTGTAATTTATATAAATAAACAAAAGCAGACCAAGGACCGAGCCTTTAGGCTTGTTCCTGATTTTATATGCACGTCAGATGACTTTGCGAGGTCAAACGTAATAAATTTTAAGGGCGACAGCAAGTAATATCTGCTATTCAATCAAGCAGCTTGTTGTCACCAAAATTTGGGAAAAAGGTAAAAGTTTAGCATGGGAAACCGTGCCCAAAACCTTCATTTATAACACCAACCTGTTTTCAGTCGTTAAAGGAAAAAGCAATGTCATGCATAAATTGAAGTGATTCTGTAACAGTAGAATAGCCAGCACGAAAGCCTTGCTGTGACCGTGGAAGTATGTGTGCATTAAGGTACTCTACAGTGTACTTGTTAACAATATACTGTAAAAGCTTAGAGCTGGTAGAAAGCAAAAATATTGACCCATAACTTGGTATTATTAGCTTGTTTTTGGACTTAAGTATGGCCACAACATTCGCTAATTTCCACAGCAGGAGAACTGCTGCAGGGATTATTGATTTTTTAATATATTACAGTTAGATAGTCAGCACACCATTCTGAATATCATTTTATGAACATATTCGTAATACCATCTGAGCCAGATTTCGAAACCTCATGATTTTGTATGCGGTTATGTACTTCAAAAGAACCCAATTCAAGGTTAGAAAGAGTAGGTAGTTTGCTGCATGCTGAAAATGGAGGAATACCATGATCAGTAGAAAATACAGATTTCGAGTAATTAATAAATGCATTTGCTATACCTTCAGGATTTTAGGAGGATTGACCATCAAGAGTATACGATTAAGATATAAAGGATACAGGAGTAATATACGTACCTCTAGAACCTGGATGTATTTATTTTTCATAAATGAAGTGAAGGCATTCCAAAAGTACCGTAAAAGCCCTTGTATAGCTCGGACCCATGTATAGTCTGGGGTGTAAATTGGGGATAGCAAACACAATAAAAAAAGTTTTCACATGAATGTAGCCTGCGTAAAACGGAAAAATGCATTTATTGACACACTTCATTTATGGTCGTCGTCGGATGCACTCTCTTCCAAAGCTCCCTTGTCGAAAATGTTCTCCCACAGCACATCATCCTCCATGTCATCAAGCGTGTTCGAGATGGAGCACTTTTCGAACGTGTGACGAACGAGCGCCTCGAGAATGCAGGCCCAAGCCTCGACTATCCATGAGCATAGCATCGCTGGCGAGGCCCGTTTCAGCCGTCCGGCATAAGTCACTCCACTTACAGGTGTTTGACATGGTCCTTAAATGGCTTATTAATGCACACATCAAGTGGCTGCAGCTGTCGTCCTTCCAGGGATGACGACGAGCTCTGTGAGGGAGTCGCCCAGCAGTCGCTTTACGGAGTCGGTCAGGTAACAACGAAATGCGTCGAGCACAAGCATCGAAGCGAGCCCCAGCTGTGTTTTGGGTCGTCGACACCACACGAGCTTTATCCAGTCAAGCACTAGCGATTCCTCCATCCGCCTGCTGTGCTGATGGTGGAGGATGTAATTTTTCGGGAATTTCTCCCCATTCGGCAGCATCTTTTGTTTGAACACCACGTAGGGTGGTAGCTTGTGACCGTCTGCAGAGCAGGACCGCATTTTATTCACCAACATTTTTTCGTTCCCAGTCGATCGCATGATAACTTGCCTGGAGCATTTCTGATGCACCGTCAGCGCCGAGGGCATATCCAGGTAGACCGGCGTTTGATCTTCATTGTCGATGTGGCCCACTTGAAAGGGGACAGTCTTTTGCAACTCAATTACATAATTTTGAAACTTCACAAGGTCCTCTCCGTAGCTCTTTGTTAGCTTCTGCAAGATCGACGTACGCTGATGTAGGGATTAGGGTTAAGGATCGAACTTGCCTTGAATCAGTGTTAGTTACGGTTTCGTTTGTATAGCTAATTATTGTGTACTTGTTTATTTTCGGAAGTGCATTCTGAGTGCCAGATTACTGTTTGCTGTTTAGTTTGGTGTGATAAAGTGCATTTGTCTTGCCACATGCCTGTCTCTCCCAAGCATTTTACGCAAATAAGACGAAGTTCGCCAGTGATGAACTCAACCAGACGAGCCCAGACACGGCAGATATAGATAACGAGACGCCGGTTAAGGAGCTGTATGCCACTGTTGTTGAAGAGAGCATAGAGAAAGAGAAAGCCACGCTTACAGACAACAGAGAAGCAGGGCATAGTGCTTCGGTGATGAATGGGCATATTGAGAAAAGAAGCATGGCAAAAGTGCGAGAGAAAGCAGGAGAGAGGAATATGACAAAAGGAGGGCCTCAGATACGCATGGTTGAACACGAAAAGGCAAAGGAGACGCAGAAAGCTCCTAAGGTACTGAAAAGCCGAGGCAATCATCAGGATGCGAGAAAGGTTGTTAAAGTTGTAAGTAGTAGATGCGCAAAGCCAAAAAGATACAATGTTACGAAAACTTATAAAGTAGATTTCAGAGATTTGGATGAAGAGAAGCTGGTAAAAGATAGGATGAAGCCTAGGAAAGTTGTTTGGAGAGGCGTCGAGTCAATAGAAATACTTTTCCTACACTTTACAGAAGGAGTCGTGTGTCTGACCCCGCACCTTTCTTTCGATACTCCTGACTCGCGCTTATTAAGCTTCTGTTCAACCATCCCACAAGCCTTATTCAAGTTACTAGATGGAAAAAAAAAACTACATTTACTCCAAACCGGCCAGCAACCTTCTGTTGTGGAATAATCTGTGTATGTACGGAAGCACTACTGAGGATTTCCTAAGCTCTCAAACTGGATGAGTAGCAATGCTGCCTTTGTTTATCTTCACTCACTTGGTAAACTTGCGAACAGTTTACCGGATGCCAGCGCATGGATCATGAGCCGTTGCGCAGATACCGTTCACCGCAGTTTTGCTCGATCGGGGACCCAGTTTTCTGCGATGTCCCTATTGCAGTGGCAGCTCGTGATCGCGCCTTTATGAATATATGTCGAAGCCAGTCTTGATTGCCAACGAAAGAGACCGGGTAACACGGGCGCTTTATTTCGGTTCCTGCTCGGGTATCAAAATCCAGTATCATCGATGCATTGATGTACCAGTCACTCATGCGATGATCCAGACAACATTTAATCGCTACCATAACATTCAATCAGTGTCGAATGTTACCACATCAAGCATAATTGTTGTCCAAGCTGTCAGCGTAGCAGCGCTTGGCACTGACTCATTGCATGCTTCTTGCCTGCTGTGAAGGGGGACACTGACTCGCAATGGCGGCAGCGACACCTATTGCTTGTTTTTCGGCAAAATAAGGTTATTTGCGGTTGCTTATGCAACTTTTCGACTAGATTTTCAAGGTCACCCCACGAAATTTTGTATCATGACATAGTAAGATTTTTTTTTAATTGTTTCAGTGTCCCTTTAACCAACTCAACCAACAACAAGTCTTACTCAACATATTTACTACGAACTTCGGATACAGCGAATAGATGGGGGGTCACGCTGAGGTTTGTTATAAATTGGCTCGACTGTACTTTTTTAATATCTCCAACCTGCTAGTTTTTCATGGCACCACATGAAATACAAGCATAAAATGAGCGTTTAAAACAAATAATGAGTTTTGCTACAAACATTTTCGTTTTTCCAAGCATATGCAGCTGTATATTATGGTGTAATAAGAGGCTTATTTGCCCTAGAAATCATTATACTCGCTTACAAGTCAACAGCAGTGCAGCTTTTCACCTTCGAAGGACCCACCATTAGTCAATGGTGTCGCTGTGTCAACATGAAGTCGTGGCTAACCGCTTTGCTTCTACAGCATGACGCAATTATAATTTATATGATGGCACTCTGCCTTACGGCACCTCCAGATCGCATCCTGCACTGTTGTACCCCATGTCACGGCACCCTCTCCCCCCTCCCTTCCCACGCAATTGTGGCGGCTGGCGCATGTACCATAGATGACAAGGCATGGCCTCCGAAATTGGACGGCAGTAAGAAACCTGCCGACACGCAATCGCAGATGCCATGAACGAGCGGTTCTACTTATTTCACGAAGTCAGGCTGGATCGTTCAGTGCTGTGGTGTATATCATTTGGGTTCGTCGGTCCGATAAAAGCAGCAGGCATCAATCGGTGGGATGACGCACTTAATGACATTAATTTTTTTCTGTACCCATGTTATAACCAAAGTCGTCGGAGGCACTATAGTGTTCGCTGCATATCGCATTTTTCGTTCATTAAAGACATGGCATGCGTTAATAGCTCTGGTTGCTTAACGTTCTATAGTTACATTCATTGAAAATTTAAATTTTTTGATAAACCACCGTTTTAAATGTTGCATAGTCCTGCTGATTGGTATCCGCCATGAAGTGTTTTGTTTACACCGTGTTACCCACAGTCATCGTGAGACCGATGGTAATGCAGTGTTTTTACATTTATGTGGTCGATGTAGAGTGAAGATAAAATTTAGTTCAGTATATCTGCTCCTTCGGGCTTTTCATCAGCTGCTTGATTTCAGTTTCGCACGTTGCCAGGTTTCTTCACACATGAGATGTGTGAAGCAATCTACTCCACAGACATAGGACATACACAACGACAAAATGCACAGTGCCTCATGCCGGAAGCAAAACACCCACAAAGGATGATTATGACTAGAAAGGAAAAATAGACAACCACTCGTTTGTAGCACGAAACCACAAGGAAATTCATACGGATTTCCACATGGATTTCTAATTTTCATGTAAGGATTTCTATTCTTTGGAAGTTTCTCATGTAAGAAAAAGAGCAAATCAGTGCATCACCCAACCTTCGATGTTGCTACTCAATTAAGAGTTTGCCTTTCTAGATTAGGCTTCTGGTTAATCTTCCTGCTTTTTTTTTTTTACTTACTGTTCTCGAGTTGTCACGGCTGTACTTTTGTACGGCTGTACACCAATTCCAGAAGTGTTGTTGCAAATGGTACTGCACTATCATCGCACATCGATGGACGTCGGGCTTCAATAGTGTTACTTACCAAGACGTGGCTCAAGGACACCACTCATGTTAGCAATATACTCATGTGTGTATGTTTATTAAAATTTTTTCATTTTGATAGACATTGGGGGTGGCGTGCTCATCGTGATAAAAGAAGAATTTATAGTTTCACCTATCATTATCAATTCTTTCCTAGAATGTGTTTCGATTTCAATGAAAAGTGCCGGGTTTCGTGTGATTATTGGCGATTTTACCGTCCACCTGACATGTCTGGTGTATTTACTGATGAATATTGTAGAGTGCTGAGGGAAGTGTGCGCGCTTTTTCCGAATTCGTTTGTTAAATATTTCTAATCTTCAATTTTTCAAACATTTATTGATGAATGGGCTCCGTGTCAGCTGCAGATGCAGCTATGAATTCTTTTCTCGGCCTTTGCCTTGGCTTTTCATTAACTCGGCTAATAGACCAACCAACACGATCCCCGGAAACTTCTCAATATCTTTGACTCAATATTAACCAGCAATCGGGAAGCTTTTTCCGTCATGATTTGGGAGCAAGGCGTCGTTGACCATGATGCGACCATGAGCAGGGCATTGATGACCATGCCTTAGTTTTACTGCTAGCAAAAGAACGACCACGAAAAAAAAAAAAGGTTTTACACGAAAGCCAATTTCGATGAAATGAATATTCAATCAATAAATTTTTTAGATAACTTCTTGCACGATTTTCAGAAGCGCTCCAAAGAACAGAACCTGGAGCTTCTTTAAATCTATCCTCACTCACCCCAGTGACATGTTCAGTTCTTTGTGATCTGTTACCTGCAAAAATAGCTCTCCCTGGTTTACGAACCAACTGTGGCGACTTAATAACAAAAATAAAACGAAAACTACCGGCGGCGAAACTGAATGGTCCAGTGAGCAAATATGCGAAATACATGACGGGCAAAAAGGATTATCAAGCACTGCTTAAACTTGCTCATCACAATTTTTTATTTTCGTAACATATCGCCCTTGTTAAAAAATTATCCTCATCGATTCTGGCGAGTCGTGAACCTGGTAACCTGGACTGACATTAGTCTGACGGATCTTAATGGTGATCTCATTCTAGGCTCACAGTACGCACAAATTCTTCATGATGGTTTTCTAACCGTGTCTACATTAAGGGGATTTGAGGGGATCGCTCTGCACAGGTTGTTGTCAGTCAGCCCGGTGTTTTATCTCTAACGAAATTGAAAAGATCGTCCAGTTCCAACCGTTTAGGTTTCAATAACAAAGTATAAAATGAATCCCACTATATATTCTTGATCTTAAGTCTTATTTTTCCTAATCGCTAACAACCGGTCACATGCCCAATCACTGGTGCATAGCCAAAATCATGCCCATCGTCAAATTATGTGGTCGCACTTCTCCTCGTAATTATTGTGCCATCTCATTAACCAGCACAATCTGTAAATTACTCGAGCATATTGTACATACTGAAGTAATCACCTATCTAGAAGATCACAGCATGATTTCCAAGTACCAGCACGGTTTTCGCAAGTGCTACTCATGTGACACACCCAATTCGCCGACTTTATTAACAATGTTGACGAACTGATAGATGCTGGTTTTCAATTTGACGTCATATTCTTGAATTTTTCAGAGGCGTTTGATTGCGTTCAACACCAGTGGTTGTTGCTCAAATATGCCCGACTTGGAATTCACCCTAAAATAATTGCATGTATCACCAATTTTCTCTCTTTGTGGATTTAATTTACAGCTATTAACGATTCTGACTCATGTTTTGCTGATTTATCGTCTGGACTTCCTCAGGGGAGTGTACTTGGACTTCTACTGTTTCTAATATATTATAATGATTTAACCATTTCCACGACGTCACAAATTAGATTATTTGCTGATGATTGTGTGCTTTACCGACGAGTAACATGCCAACAAATAGCCATTTTCACAGACTGATGCCATAAAAACATGGTGCTCAGACTGGTTAGTGTCATTAAATATTTTGAACACTAAGCTCGTGTCATTTATTAATAAGCAATGCATACCGACCACCTGCTGTATTGATCCGCCGCGAAATGCAACCGGCGCGAAATGCAACAAGCTGCATTTCGCGCCGATGACGTTACCCACCTCTACCAAGACAGCACTGCGTCTGCCTCTCTTTCTGATGGAGGGACGCCGGGCGCGCTCAATCGCGCATGCGTCAAAGCAATGCAGAGCGGCGCACGCCTGCGAGTATATATGGCAGGCAGATCGGCGCCTGGCATGGCATAGCCGGCCTGCTTGGCATAGCCGGCCTGCGGCTATGGCATAGCCGGCCTGCTATGGC
This sequence comes from Rhipicephalus annulatus, assembly GCA_013436015.1. Classification (NCBI taxonomy): domain Eukaryota; kingdom Metazoa; phylum Arthropoda; class Arachnida; order Ixodida; family Ixodidae; genus Rhipicephalus; species Rhipicephalus annulatus. The sequence goes on along the minus strand of WOVY01010468.1, from coordinate 1,068,126 downwards.
ATAGCCGGCCTGGCGTTTTGGTGCCTTCAGTGTGGCATTTAGTCATGTTCCTTCATGACATGCATCTCATGATTATCATGTTTACACCATCCACATACCTTTGTCATCCAATCACGTGACAGTAATACCGAATTTGGTACATGTGAAGCTAGCAAAACAGCCGCGAGCGCATCATAAGCATGTAGTCATGGTGCTACATGACACGCATCTCATGATTATCATGTTTACACGATTCACATACGCATCTCATGATTATCATGTTTACACCATTCACATACCTTTGTCATCCATTAATGTCCTAAATATCAAACTTGGTATATGTGAAGCTAGCAAAACGGTCGCGAGCGCTTCAGTCTGCACCAGTCACATACCTTCGTCATCCATTCATGTACCGCAGTACCAAAATTGGCATATGTGACCCCAGCAAAACGGCCGCCAGGGCATCATGAGCGTGGCATGTAGTGATGTTGTTACATGACACGCATCTCATGATTATTATGTTTACACCAGTCACATACCTTTGTCATCCATTCACGTCTCATAATACCAAACTTGGTATATGTAGCGACGAGAGAAGAAGAGACGTGAGAGGACGTTGAAGGCGGCCGATGGGGCCGTGCCGATCTCGCCACTTTATTCCAGGCCTGAAGCGGAGCCGCGGTGGCTACCAGCGTCCGCCACGCCAGGCGTGTCAGCTCGTTCTAATCCTCGCGCAGCTCGAGCTAGCGTCAGCTGTGCGAGAGGCGCGGCGCGGTGATCAAGAAAATGATGGTGATGATGATGGCACTACAGGGCTCCCCCCCCTAGCGCTTTGCGCGATTTGAAGTGTATATAACAAAGAAAGAGAAAGAGACTATATACATGAACGACAATCGGCAAGGTGTCCGTTTAGGAAGTCCAGTTTGTCAACGTGTAGTGACCGTCGGGAACCAGTGGGTCTCTGGTGGGCGACACTGGGAGTTGCGCAGAGGACGCAGGAGAAAGTGCCGGGTCGCTGTGGTAGCCGACAAGCGGGTCTCATGGTGACCTGGTCGGACAGGCCGAGAGTGGACCGTGTGTCGCGAGGTCATGACAGGATGGTGGGTGACAATGTTGGCGCTAGGTGCAGAGGACACTATACTGCCGCCTGTCGAGATTAGAGGTCCCGACAGAGCCCCATGATGGTGGTGGTGGTGATGGTGGGCATGTGCCAGTATCTGCGGCTGGGTGAACGTCGGTATCTGCACCAGGGATTGGTGCTGGTCTGTCTGGAACGCACCCAGTGTGGGCTGGGCCAGCATGGTCTGCGTGGGCAGCATGGCCTGCAGCTGTTGCAGCGTCAGTGGCTGTCCAGGGACTATGGCAAACGAGGGGGGCGACATCATGCGTGGCGGTGCCAGAAAGATGTTGGGCCTTGGCCCCAGGTTCTGTGGAATGACAAGCGTCGGGGTGCCAGGCGGTCCTGGATGTCCCCCATGGGGCCTGGGCCCCGTCTGAGGTCCCAGGGTCAGGCCCGTGGCGTGGGGTGGCCGCAGGGCCAGCTGGAGCCCCTGTACCTGTCCCAGAGAGCTCTGGGTCTGCCCCAGTGCGCCTTGTATCAGAATCGGGCTGTGGCCCAGGCCCGGAATGTACTGGTTCAGCAGGAAGGTGCCGTGCGCAGGTCCAGCCGGAAACATGCCCGGCTGCGCTGCCGCGGGGTTCCCGATGAGCAGCGGACTCCCTGCTGAGCCCCATCGCGGCTCCGCGCTGCACCGTGGTCGCAGGCTGCGGCGCCGGTACAGGCGCGGGCCGTGGTGTGGCCTTGTGCTGGGCCGCCCGGGGAGACTGGGACCGGGTGGTCGCCGCTGCCGAAGGCGTCGTCATGTTCGCGCTGCCGCTCGACAGCTTAGGCCAGATCTGTGGCTGTTTCGGCTGGATGAGCCGGGGGGCACCAGGGGTGCGAGGACTGGGGCTGGCCGAAACCACCTGTGCGACGCCGGGTCTCAACGCAGGTGCCTGCTGCGGCGCCGTGGGCAGAGGGGCGACGGTGGCAGTTGCTTTGGTGGTTGCCGGTGTCGACGATGAGGGCAGGCTCTGGCTCCGCGAAGGCACGGTGCTGGGGCCCGTCGTAGACCACGAAACAGAGACAGGGACAGGGGCGGGTTGCGGGGACGCCGAGGGTGGTCGGCTGCTGGCCGGGGAGGTGCGAGTGGAATGTGGCGAGGCACCCGGCAGGCCATTGCTGGCACCAGTGGCAGGTGGCGGAGCGGCAGGGGGCACCGTCGAGGAGCTGACCAGCAGCTGCGGCGAGGAGGAGGCCGAGACGTCTGAGCTGGTGGTCGCGGAAACGGCAAGGGCCACGGTGTCGCGTGCCGTAGATTTCACGGAAGACGTGCAGGTGGCAGGCACGTGTGATGAAGCTCCGCACGGGGGCTCTGAGGGAATGTACCTCTCGGAGGGAAGGTCAGTCGCAGTGGGGGAGCCTTCTACCTCGCGGTCGTGATCAGGTGCAGGAGTGGATGTTTCTGCGACCGGATCAGGTGTAGAAGTAGTCGAAGCCGGGGTACCGAGGTAGCGGTCAATGGAGGGCTGCGGACCGGTTCGTACCTTGCTCTGCGACGCCGGGGAAACCTGCCTGGTGCGGGTAAACGGAAGCGGACGGTATGTGTTGCCGCTGCGGGCAAGCACCGCAGTGCAGAGGGCATCGTAAGGCTGCGGGCTGTTGCTTGAAGTGGCAGCGAGATGGCGCAACTCTACCGGAAGGGCGTCGAGAAGAATGGCGTGCATCTGCAGCTGGTCCGTGACGCCATTCAGCGCCAGAACGGCATCGAGCTGCATGAACCATACCTTGGGGTAGGTCAATTGGAACGGTGGCACTGGCGGGCAGAGTTGCGGGAACATGGCCGCGGGCCACTCGGCGAAGGGCATGTTCTCCGGGTCACCAATGTAGCGACGAGAGAAGAAGAGACGTGAGATGACGTCGAAGGCGGCCGATGGGGCCGTGCCGATCTCGCCACTTTATTCCAGGCCTGAAGCGGAGCCGCGGTGGCTACCAGCGTCCGCCACGCCAGGCGTGTCAGCTCGTTCTAATCCTCGCGCAGCTCGAGCTAGCGTCAGCTGTGCGAGAGGCGCGGCGCGGTGATCAAGAAAATGATGGTGATGATGATGGCACTACATATATGTGAAGCTAGCGAAACGGCCGCGAATGCTTGAGAAGTTTGGCATGTTGTCATGTTGTTACGTGACACGCGTGTCATGATTTTCATGTTAGGGTGTGTCGCTTGTGTTCGCCATGCAATCATGCCATACTATACCAGTTTTGCAGCATGTCATGTGAACCAAACCACTGCAAGAGCAGCAAGACCATGGAATGTAAATTATGACATTCATGACATATATGTCATGATTTCCATGTTATGACTAGTCACGTATGCTCTTCATAGAGTTATGTCATGGCATACCAAGTTTGGTATCGATACCATGATCTAAACGGCCAGGAGAGCTAAGAGCCGTAAGCGGCTAGATAGATAGATAGATAGATAGACAGACAGACAGACAGGCAGGCAGGCAGGCAGGCAGGCAGGCAGGCAGGCAGGCGGGCGGGCGGGCGGGCGGGCGGGCGGGCGGGCGGGCGGGCGGGCGGGTGGGCGGGCGGGCTAAGTTGCCAAAGTTCGCTAAGAAATGCTTCGCATTTAAAACAGCTGCAGTGGTATCATGTTCACTTACTAAAATACGTGAAGCATTGCCACAATGGAATCTTTTCTACACTTCTCATACTTATTCTTGGGTTATAAAATCAATACATTTAATTCTGTCTCATGAATTGTTATATCGTTCTGTACTATGGCATAAGACGTTATTCCTGCCCCATTATGTATTATCTCTTAATATTTTTCATTCAAGACCATCACCCTTTCATGGTCTTCTATTTCACAAACATCTGAAGACAGTAGTCACCTTCCAGCCTTTCTTGCTCTTACAGGTGAAAGTAAATTTTGAAAACATGGACCAAGCGACTTCTTTTCTTATTTTGTGATAGCAATTGTATGGGCACTCTCAACTGCATGCTCCGTGTATATAAAAGCCATGAAAAAAAAACTAATACAGAAAAATGTTTTTCAAAGCGTGAAATTGAAGGAGCGACCTCTCACTTTGCAGTGCTCGGCGTTAACCGCTGAGCCACAAAAGCGTATATTCTTCGATGTAGTAACAGCGAGCTATTTATATAAACCGATTACCGTACACCGATTGGTACACCGACCTCGGGGAGAATATCATGTTGTTTGTTGCAAAGCGCGTGCTCGGTGATTCGCTCCTATAAATGTGTACTTTGCCTTACTATGAACCGTCAACCGTGCCTATGCTTGCTTATCTTACAGTGGAGAATTCTTGGGCTTTTACAGAAACGATTGTGTTTCAATTACAAAGCGCACGAAGGTCACTTCACTTGCTGCAGTCTTGTTTGCGAAAATAGCACATTTTTCTAACACAGCAAAGTAACAATTATGACACTGGTGAGTTCGAGCTCATCCTGTGTATATCTCTGCATATAAATTTTGTGCGTTTTTTGTGTTTGAGCAGAGCATTGAGTGTTGAGCTGTGATCACTGTTACTTTGTGCATCATGTGTGTGTTCTTTTCATGCGTTCTTTCTTCTTGAGCAATGTGCTACACGTTTAAATCTGAAGTGCACAACACATGTGCACATCTGTTGCAACACATGTGGACATACGCACAGTTTTGATGAGTGATTGTTTCCTATATATGTTATTTTCTTTTCCAAATCAATTTCGCTTGTGAGTTCAGCGCTGTGTCCTTTCTCTGTCCGTATCTAAGTCCCTGCGCTGTAAGATATTTTACGATGAACGTTTCAATCTCGTTGCAGTTCTTTGCATTACATTCCAATTTGTTTCTATTATATTCCTTTGCACATGAGGCGAGACTGACTTTTTTGATGAACTTGAAGCTCTGTCTCAGGCTTTCATGCTTATTTTTTAAAAATCAATATTACTTTATTATTCTGTGTCAATTCTCATGTGCAATAATATTTTTTATTACACAGTTTGAAGTTTCACCCACTGATGTTGATGCTTCTTACAAATCAAGTTGTACTAATTTCTTTTTTTTTTTAAGTTTTGACCTTGGAGATAAAATAAATAATAGTTACAAGAGAAGTTTTCTTGGCTTTCTAACAATGTTTGGTTTCGTGTAGAAATCGTAAATGCATGTCTGCGACAATGAAAAAATAGTAAAAAATTTGCCTTTTTCTCAAGTTTTAGTAGTCATGGCAGTGAATACCATTTATTGTTTCTTGCAGTGAAATATTGGAATTTGACGTGATGATGGGTAGAGACCGGATTATTGGCAAACACCTATTTTGTTCCTTGTGTTCCTATTGGGCGATTTTGATATATGAGGATCAATTGGAGGTTAAGAAGGGCTTTTATAGTATTTTATAGGCACTATAAGTGCCTATAAGTGCCTATTTTTGACGTTGGTGCCAAAGTTTTTATAAGTGCCTATAAGCGCCTATATTCAAAATCCATGCCTAGAATAACAGTATTTAACCTCAAATTTCGCTTTTACGCACAGTTGGAGACGACTATTGATGTTACTGGGCAAAACTGAGCTTTTGGAGCTCTATGGGGTGCAACCTATACTTCATCTCATAAGTTCCTTTTAGCACTGTCAAAGCTACAAGGCCTCTTAGCCAATAGGAAGGCCGATTAGCCTCTACACATGTATTTATCCGCGTCATGTCATCTGCTCGGCATATCCCTTGCGTCTGTTCGCATGCACAGGGAACAGGAGAGAGAGAAACTCTTTACTATAAAAACAGATCTTTATAGTCTTTATAGTCTTTATACCACTGGCATGCTAGTCTGTATAGGGACGAGGAAGGTGACTAAAAGATTTCAGAAGAGAGGGAAGAATGATGAAAAAGGATATAGACAAATATGAAATCTGCAACTCAACTTGATAAAAGTATTTACAGGTAGCGTGACAGGTAATAAGGAGTTTGTGGTGGGAATTGTCCTAATATTGGATTCTTTCGACTAGGTTAATTTATGACAGGTGCAGTGGAATCTCGATAATGCGAACTCAAAAGGGGCCCAAAGTTTGTTCAAATTAAAATATGAAAGCTAAATAAATGGAGGGCTCTCCATCCAGTAGCGCATGTGCATTAAGCTAACACACGAGGGGGAAGTTTCAGAGGACTTACATTTATTCACTAACACAGGACATCCGTCATTAATTGAAGTAGTCAGTGATGCACGTCTGCACACGTTTGGCTAGCAGCGAGTCAATCAGTTTCGCATGCAGCTTGCAAAGCATTTCTACTTCGGCTTCGGCATTCTGCTGGCAAAAGAAGTTGCGCACGGAAATGTCCAGCGCAGACACTCTCTAAAGACGACGACAATAACGACTGCGTGCATAGTGGAGGCAGCCGCAGAATGGACAGCATGTGACGAGAAAGGAGGAGAGTCTCCACGCGGAGAGAAGCAGATCAGTCTTGAGAGAAAACTAACACTCCTCGGCAGCTTTTTTTTTGCTCTCTTCGCGCGCTTCGTTGAAAGGAGAAGGGTTACGTGGCAGGGCCGGGAAAGGGGGAAGCGTAGCAACGGTGCGTGAAAGACTCCTTCCCCTCCCCTCTCAAGGCGCAGAGCCGTGCTCCCGCAAGGGGCAAGGGCGGCAGAAGATAGTGCCTTTTTCCTTTCTTTCAATCACACATTCATTCAACCCAGCTACAGCTTCCTTTTTTTCTTTTTCTTTCTCTTCGCGCGGAGCGTTGGAAAGAGAAAGGTCTTTACGTGGCAGGTACGGAAAAGGGAGAAGCGTGACACTGGCGCACCGCTGATCGGCATTTGAGAGAGAGCAGACATTCCATCGCAGCCTTTTCTTTCCTTTTCCTTTCCTTCACGTGCAGCATTAAGGTGTCGCAGGGGCCACCGCAGGATTGGGCAGGGTGCTGAAAACATTTTCGGAGCACGGTATGTTCGAATTAACCGTCACAAGTGCTTGCGCGTTCGAATTACCAGGCGTTTCGAACTGGCGCTCATTAGTTTCACGGACAAAATCAAACTAGCCATCGATGACGGTTCACTATTTGGTGCAGTCTTTGTTGATCTTACTAAAGCTTTTGACACTATTAATCATTCCATTCTTTTTCACAAGCTCGCATCTTACGGCATTACAGGACCAGCCTTGAGCCTTATTAAGAATTACCTAAAAAACAGGTCGCAAGTTGTACAAATCGACGGTAGTGTTTCCTCTCCCAAGGTTACTAATACAGGAGTGCCTCAAGGATCTATTCTAGGCCCGCTGCTTTTTCTACTCTTCATCAACGATTTGCCCCTAACACTTCGCCATACTGACTGCTTGTTATATGCGGACGATACAACCATATATTCATCTCATAAAAGCATCGCCGTACTGTTACAAAATCTAAATGTTGACTTAAAAAATGTAAGTGATTGGTGCAGTCGTAACTGCCTGCACATTAACCCCACTAAAACTACATTTGTAATATTTCATTCTCCATTATTAAAAGTGCCACCCGTGGTGCTCACGATGGGGGACAATGAAATACCCGTTACTAACAGCGCCAGGTTTCTGGGTGTGACATTAGATGAGCACCTAAAATATAATATTCATGTTCATTCACTAATGCATAAAGTTTCTTTTGGCATACACGTAATCATTAAATCACGTAATTATTTCGAAAGGCCCATTATTCGTTCACTTTATCACTCTTTCATTCATAGCCATCTGTCTTACTGTGTAGCATCTTGGGCTAATACTTACTTTTGTCACCTCGATTCCCTTCAACGCCTGCAAAACCAAGCTATACGACTAATGACCTTCAGTAATGTTTTTACGCCCTCTAAACCGCTATACCAAAATCTAAATATTTTGCCACTCTCAGAACTACTTAAACAAAAACTATCTCTATTTATTTTTCGGCTAAAGAGATGTGGCACCTCCATTCCGGCTTACTCAAATGAATTTTTTGTCAACACTAACATTACGAGGTTCTCTTCAAACGACAATCTACTTCTTCCCGCCGCTCGAACAAATTACGCGAAACTAACAGCCCTTTTTTCAGGCATATCCATTTGGAATTCGATACCATACGAAATTAAATCAGCATCCTCTGTACATACATTTCAAAGCCTTCACAAAAAATACTGTCTCGGCAAATTATGTGGGCAGGCACACTAACTCAGGGATCTGCCATTTTTTTAGCTTTTTTTTTTTAATACGATTTCTTTTTTCTTTTATTTTCGCGCATGCTTGATTTGCTACCATTACCGCTGAATATTTTGCTATCATTTGCTGAATATTTTGCTATCATTTGCTGAATATTTTGCTATCATTTGCTGAATATTTGCTATCATTCGCTGATTATTTGCTATTATTACCGCTATGAATTAATCTTGCTTTTGTTTTGTAGCCGTAATTTTTATAGCGTTTGGTATTCATTATTTTATATGCTGCTGTTGTGTTAAAACTTACTATGTCACTTTGTTTTGATGAATTCATGACGCCTGTGTCATGAAGATTTCCCTTATAACTGTGTTTTTATTTTCCAGCGTATATTACAGTCATAGACTTAAATACCATGCCAGTTTTTTTGTTGTTTGTTGTCTTTTTTTTTTTTTTTTTTTTGTTCATTTCTTGCTTTTACTCTTCTTATGTAGCTCCTTTAGTTTTCCTGTAAATTTTATACATGTATTTTTTTTTTTTTTTTTTCTCATACTGCCCACGTTATTCAACTTACACATGTTCTAGTATTAGGAGGTCCCCCCGTCAGTTCCTGAAACTATGGGACCTCCGAATGTATTACTTACTACTAAAGATGTTACATTGTATCCAAAGAAGCTGAATAAATTGATTGATTGATTGATTGATTGAGTTTTCGCCCATTGGAATACACATAGCTTTGACGGGACCTCATCATAAGTTCGAATCAACTGGAAGTTCGAAATAAGTGTGTTTGAATTAATGATATTTGACTGTAGTTTTTTAGTGAATGTACAGGCTGACGCTGTCTTGGAAGTCCAGGCACTGGACCTCATATGGGAACAAGAGGTGCTTCTATGCAGCCGCAGGACGATGAAGAGTGAAAGCAACACCTTTGAGTGTCATCAGGGGAAAGTAGAGCTTGATAAAAAGAAAAAAGATGTCCACATGGTTTTCGTTTTGTTTGTTATTTACTTGTTAAAGGGGGCTTCACTAGGTCACATGAAAAATTTTACTTAGACATTGAAAGTTGCGTGCCCAATGAAAGGCTTAATAACACTAGAATTTCTTAATTGGTTTCTAACAAGGCGCAAGAGCATGATGCCAGGAGGTGAGCTTGAAACCCTTGCCACTGGCCCGGTGTAGAATTCGCAAGCCAAATTTGTTTCCTTCCCTTTTCGATATGGGAGCAACTCGAAGCCGAAAGTTCACACTATTCAGAGGCTGCAACACATCATTGGTGCTACATTAGCATGATATGCCCATGCCCGGTCATGCACACACAAGCGGTGTTGAGTCGTTTCGGCATTCTCTGTATTGTACTGCCTGTTTCTGTGGGATGGATCTGTCTATGTGCACAGGTCTGCAGCGACTGGCAGGGATCATATATTCTTACTATGACACACAGCATCGCACTGCTGGAATCGCTCTAAAAAGGATGCACCTAAATCTCGCCAAGTGTTGTGAATACTGGCACTGGCACGATGAGAGAACGGCAAGAACACCTATGCAAACTAAATAGAGGCAGCATCCCACTTGTTACTAGAATTAAAAAAAAAACAGATAATGCACATAGATTCTGTTTGTATCTTTTAATATTTTTATAGACCTTCATACTTCTATTCAGGGAATAGATTGCTCAAATTACATACGTGGCTTTGAAAAATTTGCACAGTGTCATATACTGCTTTCATTTACGCAGGATCATTCCTTGTTTTATACGTCTGCACCCACATGTGGGTGCACCCCCATTAAATGAAGGTCAAGCGGTGTTCAATCTGACATTTCCGGTGTCCGTATCATTGCAAATATTGGCAGTTAAGATCGTGAGCACCCAGTGCATGCACTCCTCCTGCCTTCTTAGAATTCTCAAACCTGGTTAAGGGCCGTTTAAGGTGTTCACAGGCAGAAAGGAAATTTCATGGCCTGTATGGTTAGACCAAGTTAATAAGAGGCAAAAAGACCCTTCTGGCCTATTAGCCGTCTGGCTATTTGCTCCGGTGTTTTCTTTCTCAGCCATGCCGAAAATAAACGAACTCAGGAGCATGTTTATTATATGGTGGACACTTAGCTCACCATGCTGGACTAGAAAAGGAGAGACCTTGTTTCTGCAAAGTATGTGGGGAAAATTTCATGGCCATGCTAAACCATTGGCATGTATGTACCATCATAAACTGAAACGATTCTGTTTACTTTCTTGTAAGATGCACAGATCCCACATGCATTTCTTTGAAAATTTGAGTTTTGTCAAAGTTTATTGGGTCTATACTTACGATTTCGGTGGGGGTAAAACAGTGTTTTGACCGCCTATTTGTGGTGCCTAAAACCCAGATATCAATGTGCCTATAAATTTGGCCTCTAATGATGAGACATGGATGCGAGTATGAGACATGGGTGCTGCATTCGCGCCCACTGCTGAAGACATTGCTGGAAACAATTTTATTGCAGCTCATCGTGGGTTTGCCAGAACTTTCTTTGAGCACTGAATGATGCTGCGTATGTTGTGGGGGTGAAAAAGTTTTATTGCATTTTAGATTCAGTTTTATTTTCCAAATCAAGGTCTCGCACTTGCAGATATTTGATTTTTCATTTAATATTCCTGAACATGGACGTATTTTTCAACTGTAGTGTGCTTCATTTCTTCTACTAGCTTTGAGGAGGCATGCCCGTTTTTCTAAATTGTCAATAGCTCTGAGAGGTACCAGTTAAGCGTACCGGAGCATAGTGGCGCCAGCTCTGTGCCAGCGTGAAAGAAGACGACGTTCGTGTGTGGCTCGTGCTTGCCTGGTCCTGCCTGTACCAACTTGTTGCGGCTAACGCTTCTCGAATGGTAACCTGTGTTTTTACATCACTTCACTCGTTGCATTTGGTGGAGGTGCTGGGTAACGTCCTGGAGCTCCGCAGCAGTAAGCTGCCATCTGAGTCCGCGATGACGAAGCGCGTCGATCCCCCACAAGCCTCTTTCATGCTGCCGCCGGTTATGCGCCCTGGTGTACTTCGTCTACGTGACCCACCAGTATACAACGGCACTGAAGATGATGATGTCGAGGGCTGGCTGGCAGAGTACGAGCGTGCCAGCGCGATTAACAAGTGGGATGACCCTGCGAAGCTGACTCATGTCATCTTCTACCTGACAGATTTGGCCAACTTATGGTTCACCAACCACCAAGCCAACATCCCCACCTGGTCGGTTTTCAAAGAGGCCGTGACCTCGTTTTTCGGTCGTCCAGCCATGCTCAAGCTTCGTGCTGAACTGGGCCTGCGGGAACGATTTCAGCTAAATGGTCAGAGCTTCACGAGCTACATTGAGAATGTCATCAGCCTCTGTAGGCGAGTTGATGCGAGGATGACGGAGACTGATAGAATAAAGAATATATTGAAAGGCATTGATGACGACGCTTTTCATAAGCTTGTGGCCAAAGACCTACAGACCGTCACGGCCGTGATTCAGCTATGTCATAGGTTTTATGAGCTGCGCAAGCAGCGAATTTCCGCACGTCGCGCTAATACGCAAACAGAGGATATTTCGGCTTTGGAGTGCAAAAGCAGTGGCCCCAACTACTGTGTGTTAATGCCTCAAATTCAACAGTACATCCGGAAAGAAGTTGCTCGACAGCTCTCTCTTGTCGCCACCATCGAGACCCCCACTGCACCTGACCACTCACTTCGCCGTGCTAATCAGACGCAAGTTGCCGAGTCTCTCCCTTCTCCCGCGCACCCAATATCAGTTACTGCACCGCTGACTTATGCAAAACCCGTCCGCCAACCTCGTGCCCAATCGCCGCTCCCTTCATACAGTCCATCCACCAACTACTACAGGTCACCAGTTTCGGTTTATCTGGTAAATCGGCCCTTTCTACCACCTCGAGCACCTGTAAACTCTTGGCGTACTCCGAATAACCGGCCCGTCTGCTATAACTGCGGTATTCCAGGACATGTCGCGCGACACTGTTGCCGCCGTGGATTCTATTTTAATGATGCTCAGCATTCCGGCAACATACCTCGGCAATCAGAATCGCATGCGACACCTGATGCACATGACCCCCGCTGAGGTCGGCCAGACTTCAGCCGACGTCGATCTCCTTCACCACGTCTTCGGTCTCCTTCCCCCATGCTTTGCCATTCCAACCACGCCCAGGAGGAAAACTAACAGTCACGGTAGATTTAATTACAACCTAATGGGACAATGTAAATAATGCCAAGTTTACTTACAGCTTTACTTTCACTCCTGGCCACAGTGGCTGCACTTCCATGGAGGCGGAATACCTGAGACCCGTGTACATACTTAGATTTAGGTGCATGTTAAACTTTCCAGAGCCTTCCACCACGGTATGTGCCTCATTGTCACTTTATGGTTTTGGCATGTGGAATCTATGTGGTATACTATTATTCTAATCTTTGTTTTCAAGTGACCAAGCTTCACTTGCAAAAACTGTGACCAGCACTCGGTGCATGGTGTACCCAAGTGTTTAAGAACTTTGCAGTAGTCTCAAGTTGTTTTGGTAAGGTTGCACTCGTGGCTTGAGTCATGTTTATTGCAGAGGTAACACAAGCACCAGTGATAACACTCGAATGTTCAATCATACATGAATAAACGAAGACGCATTTCTCCTGCAGTGAAATTGACTGTGCTTGACAACTGTGTTCACTGCTATCATTGTTTTTGGGTGTTTATTTTGCTGAGCACACCCTCACCCAGTGAAAAATTTTATCTTTACTGGCTTCAATGTTGCGCTATTCACTGTCACAACCACATGACTATGTTAAGAAGTGCTTGTTTACTGTGTTGACATCCAAACAACTGCACCAGGCTGCTAAGTGCTCTTTAACAGTGTGGTAAGAGAGTGGTGCTCACTTATAGAAGGTTGCTGTAATCTGTTGGTGCAGTAACTCACAGTGGAGCATGCCAGAAAGTGACAAGCCATACGAGGACATCACGTGGGAGATGGTGAGTGCATTCTTCTTGCTAAACCAGGAGAACTGTGTGTTCCCCATTTTTGCTGCTGCATGGCTTCAGCTAGGCTAGGCCCCTGAAAGAGCCAAGTAATAGTAGAGTTACTGCATTGAATTGCGTCATAAGCAGTCTGGCATGGTTCTTTACTACTATGAAAGTTACAAAGTACAGTCACAGGAAATAGGTTCGATCCTGGCCGCGGCAGTCGGATTTTGATGAAGGCAAAATTGTAGAGGCCCATATATTGTGTGATATCAGTGCAGGTTTGAAAATGTTTGACCACATGGTCAAACATTTTCTGACTTTTCCACTACAATGTTTCTCGTAATCATCTTGTTGTTTTGGGACGTAAAACCCCGAATATTATTATTACTCGCATAAAGTATTTAAATCACTAAAAAGTGCCCAATCTCCATCCAGCAAAAAGTTGATTTATGGCAGAAAATTTTTTTAATATCTGTTTATGTTTTCTGCTCACCCAAATCATACATGATCGCTTTCTGGATATACTTAAAGCAACCCTGAAACACTTTTTCAAGTAAGCATAAAATGGATTCCCTGGAAGAGCTTATTGCCTTACGAATTCAATGCTGCAAAATTGTTAAGAATCGGTCCAGTGCGAGTGGAGTTATAAAAATTTGCTTCATGCTGCAATCGCATTCTCGCATCTGTCGTCCTGAAGAAAGTGCTGGAAGCTAAGCAGAGAGAGATGGCAGGGGCAAAACAACTACGTCACCCGTGCCTCGTCACCTTGAGCACTTCTTTCTTTTTTTTTTTCTTCGAATGCGCCGCTTTTTCAGTGTGATTGCGCGCAAGTGTCGACAAGTCGCGACCTCCCGCGGCGATCTCTATAACGACCGAGCACGCCATGTTCAAATCAGCCAATGGCTGATAGGTGGGCTTGCTACGTGTGATTTTTGAGTGCCTTCTGACATTTGTCGAGAGAATACAAAGCAATTTCTAGCCGACTTTGATTGTTTACTGTTAATTCCAGGTCACGTGTTGCGCTATAATTTGGTTCATGTGTTGTCGGGAGCCTCGACTACCGATTGGCAGCGTATTCTGACCATGCTCAAAAAGTTCTTTAAGGGGCATTGCAACACATTTCGAGCAGGGTCAGAAAACGCTGCGGATCGGTAGTAGAGGCTCCCAAGAACACGCGAGCCAAATATGACAGCGCAGCACGCTGCCTGGAATTCACTATAAATTCTCCAACTCAGCTAAAAATTGTTTTCTCTTCTCTCAACGAATGATGGAGAAAACTCAAAAATCGCTCGTAAAAGGCCATCTATCAGCCATTGGCTGATTTGAACATGGCGCGCTCGGTCATTACAAGGATCACTGCGAGAGGCTGCAACTTGTCCACGCGCGCGTACGATCACACTGAAAAAGCCGCGTATTCGAAGAAGAAAAAAAGAAAGAAAAGTGCACAAGGTCACCAGGCGAGTGTGACGTATTCTTAAAAATTTTTTTTTTGCCCCTGCTATCCCACTCTGCCTAGCTTTCAGCGCTTTCGTCGGGATGAGAGAAGAGAGAATGCGATTGCAGCGTGTGACAAATCTTTGTAACTCCGCTCGTACTGGATGGATTCTTAAAATTTTGGCGCCGTTGAATTCGTGAGGCAAAAAGCTCTTTCAGTGAATTCATTCTACAGTTTTTTTAAAGAGTGTTTCAGGACCCCTTTAAGATTAACAGCACGAAAATAAAATACCCAATTGTGTACACAACCAACTAGCTCACTCAGCCACTTGATTAATTTCTGGACATACCCCGGAAAAACATATTTTGGAATCGGAGCGAAGGCTATGGAGGTGGAGCATCTGCAAATTTGTGTTATATGGGAGCAGTGGCTGGAAGTGTGCCAATTGTACAAGAAGAGAACAATGAACGATTGTGCGCTCGCAGTCAGTAGCCGCTGATGCGCAGCCATGGCCGAGTTTTGGACATATTGCTTTGTGCGTCAGTCTTGTCTAAGGGATTCTGAGCTGAAACCCCACAACTTTGCCAATGCGGCCATAGACACAGAGGTGGCACAGTGGAGAGCAACCGCTGCTTGTCGACGTTGCCTCGTCGTCTTTAGATTGGGTCACAGACCTTCTCATGCTTTCGATGACTGTCACCACATGTGAAGGCCACCTGCGTGTATAGCCTGCGGCCCTGACGACGACAACGACACTGGACATTCTAACCTTTAATGGCCAAGATGCGAGCAAAAGGAACGTTTATTTTGTTAATGACATTTCTACTTTCAAGACTGTTTGCAGCTTCTTGGACCCTGATTTGCTCTAATGAGTCCGGCTCGTTACCCTGCAAGGTGTCGCCATGCAGCTGCTACACTTCCAGCCTCTTTTCTGGTCCTGGTACAGGACCAGAAAAGAGGCTGGAGGGCAGCGCTCTGAGCCAAATTCCTTCCTGTCAATTATGAATACTATGTCTGCTGCCAATTCTATTCCTGAGCACAAGACCCAGGCTAGGGACCCAGTGCATATATCCGAGAAACTCAAGAGCTATTTTTCTGTGCTGATCCCCGCACCCATGATACCGTGAAGGTCTCCCATGGTTATCGGAGATGCCACCCTTGGAAACCAGCCATACCTGTTTGGCCCAACCTCTTTTTCACTTGAGCTTGCTTTCTTTGCTCAGCAAGCTCTAGAGCTGACCTTCCAAGGAGCACCATGATGTTCTGCCACCACCTGTTCACGACATATTGTCCTTGCGCACCATAGGGCTTGCCAGTACTGCTGCAGGAGAGCCTTTACCTGGAGTGATGGAGAAGTGCACCAGTGCTCGTGTCATGGTGCATGTGGTAGGCACAGAGGACACGATGAGCTTGTGTGACGCCGTGGCACCGGGCGCCAACTACAATTGTGGGTATGCACGACCTCTTGGGAACAGAAGTGCTGAGCTGTCTTCTGATGTGGCCTGGGCAATCGTCAGAGTGCAGGAGGCTGGGGAGCTCCAGGGCGGCGAGGAAGAGGTCTATAGGTGTCGGGACAGGTGAGCAGGATGTGCTGAAGTTGCTGAGAACAAGGAGAAGGACAACATAGCAGATGAAGGTGATGTGAAAGCAGGCACAGCATTGTAAACTGGGAAGGTGCAGATGCCAAAGAGGAAAAGGTCAAGGATGACGTGGAGGTGTCAGCACTTGTTAATGACTAATCGGACAAGGTATCTTTTGTTACGGAAGGGTCCCCAAGGCATGTCGTATTTCTGAAGGGCACCCGATATGCAGCAGCTAAACAGGTAGCTGGCTATTTTGCTACAAGAGCTCGCAAGCACCAGAGCAGCACGACTGCGCAGATGCCATCCTGTGCCACAGAAGGCCATAACGGCATGCCAGCCGAATTGTTGGCCTCATGTTGAGAGTGCCCACTTGATGTTGGGGCTGGTCAACTACAAGGAGATGGATGGTGCTGAGAAAGAGGAGGAAGAGGGAGAGTAACGCATGGAAGGAGTCAAGTAGTACTACAATGAGGCTGATGCAAACCCCTAAGTTTATGAGCCAGACAAAGACACAAAAGTGCTCTGACGATGCAAAGGTCTGTAACGATGTAGACAATGCCGAAGATGCCAAAGTTGGGAAACATAAAGTGCACAAGTACCATGCCCAGGAGAAAAGCAAGAAGGAGTCCAACGGTGGGGCGACACACATAAGCAGTGAGTTGCTGTTTGGTACAGAGCAGTTGGCACAGGATAAAGTGGTGGCTAGAATCATAGAGTTTCCTAAAACTAACCAACCAGAAGGGTCTCTGGCGCTGCGACCGTGGGAATGAGGGGTAGTACACGTACTTGTCTACTCTTCGTGCTTGCGGGCAGCGAATTGCACTTGTGGCATCATTTATGACAGTTTCTGTTTTTTTTTTAAAGAACGAATTCGCTTTAACTTTATGACCATATCTGAAATGGTAAACCTAAAAGAATAAGGTGTTTAAGTGCAACCTCTGAACATTTGCCGATTTTTGTTTTGTGAGAAAACAGCTTAAAGCCACATGAAGACAAAGGGAGCCAGAAGTACCAAGATTGGACAAATTCGTGTACTACCCATCATTCCCATGCTTGCTGAAGTGCCGTGCATTGCAGCTCCCATAGACACCAGCGCCAGAGTTCTCTCTAGTGTATATTTAGGAAACTCTATGACTAGCATGGGCCATGGGAACTGGCAGCCTTCCAAGGACAATGATGTAGCAGTGGTGACCCCCAGGCAAAGAGACTCCATGCTGACATCCGCACTCTGCAACCAGCAAGGCGATCACCACCGATGAGTGCCACAAGCCTAGTGGCCAGAGCACAGGGCAGCCGCGAAAAGCCTGCTGCCCTGGCTATTGAGGCGAAAGTGGACAGACTGTGTCGGCTTTTGGTCACGTACACCACGTGAAGTCGGCCATGGCCAAGGGTAGACAGGAGAGTTGTGTGGACTACAAGTGCGAAGTAGCTGCCGCTGGTCTCGTTATTTAGTGAGGCAATCGCCAGGCTAATTTCAAGGGCTGACATATCAGCCCCTGAACTGCACCACGAAAGCACGGACAATTTAGATATGGTCCTATTTGACGCGCCAGCAAACGCCAGCTGTGGTCTAAAAAACGAGTCAGAGCCGCTGAGAGTTGAGAGTTGAGAACAGACCAAAAATTTATTCTCAAATACGGCAGATCAAACAACACACAAATATGCACATTCGGCAATAATTGAATACAACACGTCACCACGCGCAAGATACTCAAGACAATGGCTACACAACACAGCAAAGCACATTTAAAACAAGGGGCACAAACAACATGTGCTACATTGCGATATCATGCATTAACTAATTAAAACACTTAGAGACTAAAATGTTCGCAAAACAAACTCAGTCGAAAGTTCTTGGAACGAAGTTTAAACGCTTCTTTTCAAGGAAACACTCACTCAAAGTCCAGCGCTGATTGTCGTTCTGTTGATCCTGAAGTTTCTCTTCCGGGTACCTCGCGTCGTCAAATGTCTGAACTTCGATGACAAAACTTCTTCGCCGGTAACACATCGGTCACTCATGCGCTAGGACTGCAGATTGCGTCTTCGCCCTCTAGCGGTAAACTCTTCTCCTGCTTGTAATACAAGCCTTCACCTGCAGGTGGAAAACCTCTTTATCTCATATGCTTTATCACTCTAGAACCAGCACTTCACCTGACAGCGGCAAACTCTCATCTCCTGATCACCACCATCTGCTGCTCGCTTATACAGTCGAGCCCGCTTATAACGAACCTGAGCGTTTGCTGTATCCCGAAGTTCATAGTAAATGAAACACAGCTTTTAAAAAAAAGTTGCGAGTGAAAACGCAAACTTTTTTTCCCCAAAAAGTCCGTGATGTACGTGTTTCAAAGAGCAGAAGCGATAAGGGCGGTCTCAAGTTAGTTTAAAACGGCAGGGTGCTCGTTCGCCAAGGCCCGTGACATAAGCTGCATGAGGCACTGGCTCCAAAGTATCGTCGTTTTCGCAATCTGATTCCTCCAAATTGCTCTCGCCACGTACTTCATTAACAATGCCCCTATCCGTGCAGGGTTCCACAGTGTGGAGCTCATCGTCGGCCGTAATTAAACCATCGCAACAGATGTCCCACCTGCTCTTTTACGTCTGAGTCGACGCGCTGCCACAAATCGCCGCCGCAGTTCGGAAGCTTCAGGCTCGGCGTCAGGCCCGACGGCGCATGTAGCCGTCACCGCCGCCCACGAAATATTCACCATCTCCACGCTCAGCTGAATACCGGGACGCACGAAGCGGCAAGTTGGCTTCCAGGTGGTCAATAGTTATGAGCAAGCGCTCTGCAGCGCGGCACCTTACGCTCGGATTACGCTCAAGCCAAGCGGTCACACTTTCGACGTTTCGTTGAGCGGCAGGAAAAAGCGTGCTAGTCCTCTCGTTGGCCACCATGACCACACACGCACACTAAGTGCGATCAAGACGCGCACAAGCGACACACATGCCAGAACGCGTGGAAGAGCTCTGGGCTCGTTTTCAGTCAGAGACTGAAACTAATTCGAGCCAGCATGGCGGGCGTCGCGATGCGGGGGACACGGGAGAAGGGGTTGTGATCAAGAAAGGAGAGCAGGCTTGCGAGAGAAGGGTAAGGAATTGCAATAAAGAGGGGGGAGGATGCGGCGGGAGGGCGACCTTGAAAACCAAAACACACGGGAAGGAGGCAGGTTGGGTAGCTTGCTTGAAAGGTCTGCAAAACTCGCATGTAGAAAAACTTGGAAAGAGTGCCTGCGCGTGCAGAAGTCAAAGCACGGCCGCCTCAATCAGTGCGCGTGGCGGTGTTCGAAGAATCGGCGGCAGTAGTGAAAAAAATCGTTTCGTTGTGTCGGCTGGTTTGCGTGGCCTCATAAACTTCAATATTTTGCGATTCGTTCTGCGCCAATCAACAACTGCTTTCGCACTTCCGCACGCACGCGGAAGACGTGCTAAGTCGAAGGCGAAGTGAGCGAGAACAAGTCCTAAACACGAAACAAATCGCAAATTATCAGAGTCGGTAGGGTAGCGTAAGCGTGTGCACTATGCGCCGACTATCGGATACAGTCGGCGGCCGACGATGTTGGTAAATGGTCTGGTCACTCCAGGCCGGCGATGCCAACGACAGTGCCAGCGATCAAAAAGAGGGTAGATGGCCGACCGGTCTTCGAAAGATTGGTGGCAATGTGAAAACACGGGCCTCGTCTGGCGATGCGGGGTGCTCAGTGTAGCGGGGGGACAAAGTACGGAGGTATGCATAACAAAAAGCAGTCGGGGCATGGAGAAGGAAACAGCTTTCCTTCCTCCAAGGGTTAGGGAGAGCGGCAACTAGAGGGTCGTGGAGGCAGCGTTGGTGTTTAACAATAAGAATGTATGGGCACCTCGCCGATGCCTGATCAGTGGTCGAAATTGGTTTCCCAAGAAGTCGGCAGACCGCTGACTCCGTTCACTGTAATCGATAAGTGGCGCTCAGAGACGTTCGTTGTAAGTGCGATTTTGTGCTATTGAACCAATGTATATTTTCACGGTCACGCGGATATTGTTCGTTTTAAGCGAAAGTTCGTTTTGAGTGGGGCTGTTATACGTGGGCTCAACTGTATATGTTTACCTTGGGTTCCAGAAGCTTCGTCGGCTTGCGGCACAGCCAAAGCTGGGGAAAGGACGAGACTTTTCGAGAACTCTCCTCGACCCGTGACGCAACTAGAGAGTGACTCATGCTTTTCTTCTCGATGATTCTGGATGTTGGTCAGCGATGAATGCGAGGAGGTTAGTCAGCATAGCGTGGCCCATTCAAAGAGGAGAAGCAGCGCCCCTGAAGTGTCCTTGGATGCTTGTTTTCTTTTTTACGCCGGTTTCTATCGCGTCAGTCTGGCGCCTCGATTTCAAGTAGCAGTTAAAGTTCGGAGGTGTGTGCTTTGTTCAGTGCTCGTTTGTCACAGTAGCCCATGTCTTTCTCCCCTATTTTTCTCGAGAGGGCGGAGTATAAGAGCAGTGGCTGCAAGTGCCTCGATAGTAGAAAATGAGAATGATGAAGGGAGCGGCACATGCATTTCATGCTCAGTGACTGCTGACAAGCAATCGTGGCTGAGGCTGTAACAAGTAAGGATATGTCCCTTTGTACCTCAGCTCCGTATCTAAGGAATTCTGGGCCAGCCACCCCTTAAAACCCCACGGTTACTATGCAGGTTGTCTGTCAGATTGCGCCAATATCGGATCGAGTTAAGGTTTTGCTTGCTTGCAGCATTCGTGTACAGTTCTGGTTAATGGTACATCATTCTAATACAGTCATTGCAGATAGCTTGCTTAGTCTGTTTACATGCCTCAGTACGTCAAGTGCATGTTGTGTTTGACAGTCGTTGCTGCAATACACATGATGATAGTTATAGCGCGAGAACAGAACGACGACAAAGAGACAAGAAGGACATGAAGGACCCGAGGGCTCATGTCCTTTGTGTCCTCCTTGTCTCTTTGTCGTCGTTCTGTTCTCGCGCTATAGCTATCGTCATGTCATACCAACTAGCCCAAGCTGCCACACTTCTACAATACTCATTTTTGCTGGTCATGGCATGGATTTCAAGGTATAAAGCTCTTTGGCAGTGTCCTCTGTGATACAGAAACCACAGATCAAGCTGTGGCAATTTGCACTGATGAAATCGTCCTTAGTGCTCGCATTAACTCTTTTCTTGCTTCTGTTTTCAATCCGCTTTTTCTATTTTCGGGTACTGCTCTCTGGCATTTTGGTAGGGTCGGGGGAACTGGAATTGGGCCAGAATCAAGGCCTCCGAGGCCACGAAATGTTTTGCGACTTTTCTACTAGAGAAGGATGCATGTGCCACAGCATCGTGAAAAAGGCGGATTCCAACTACATTGTTCAGTCCTCCAGCCAGGGTCATCTTAAATCCCATTAACTGAACTTCCTTGAGCTGCACAGAATGTGCAGTTTTAAATGCGAATTCATTTCATAGTCGGGCTATGTCAGGCGTACGTCAGGATCTGCCCATCACCCTCTCTCTCCCTTAGCAACAGCTGTGGGTGCGCGCGTTCCTAGCAACTGGAGCCCCCACCATGTCACGCTTCGACCTCAGCAGCCGTCAGCAACAGCTGCGAGCGGGCGCGCTTATCCTTGCCCCTAGCAACTGGAGCCCCCACCTCCTTGACTTGAACGTGACTTGCCACTGCCTCAATGCAGTGCGTTTGGAACGCATTTGTAGTAGTGTTTGTGCTGCCAGCATTTGTGTAGCATTTTTTTTAACCGTGCACGCTAGCTACTAGATCTGAAAACACATACTGCGATTCTCGCGAAAAAAAAACGCCACGTGCAACAAACGGCGCTATTGGCTGCACGGTGTAAAGAAAAAAAAAAGAAAACATTATTCTCCTAGTGCTGGGTTCTCACATGCGAAATGCCATTCTAAACTCTACGCAAAGCATTTGCATCCTCACGATTCCCTTTGGGGAGGTAGGGGCACTTTTTTTTTGCTTCTTTAGCGTCACGCAGGTATGTAACCAGTGGGTGGGTGGGGGTTCAACAACATCCCCCCCCCCCCCCCCGTACGAAATATTTTTCTGTCAATTTTTTAGAGAGCATTTGTACAAAATAACTCTCTCTTCTCCACGTACAACTTTCTCAAATGACACAATAAGAAATGTGACGCGTTAAGAAATACTGTTACATGTATCCCACTGTCTATTCGCCCCTTGCCCAGAAGCATAACACATGCTGTGCCGCTTTTTTGTGTAGAGGTCGCTTGTAGACGGTGCTCCCCCTTGGAACACAAATGTGCCCCCGCCGACTGAATACTCAGTTGTTTCAGACACTCAAGACAACGCAACAACACAGAATATACAACATCTTTGTCTGTGTTGACCAATTTAGCGTGCCAGTAAAATTGATTCCAGTATCCTAAAGCACAACATCGCAGCTGGGAAAACGTCACCCATGGTCAACAGCGTCAGCGAGTTTAAAAAATCTGCTCCCTCAATCAATCGGTGAATGGTGCGACGGTTGTGTGAAAGGTCGCTCGCTCACTGTTTGCCGGAGAGCTCGACAGAGGGTGAGAGGCGTACTGGTTCGCGTCGAGGTTTTGAAGCCAGGGAAGAAAATCGAGGCTGCTGTCGCATAGCAAACTTTTGCCTCTTATTCTTAGAAGGATTTTGGTGAAACGTGCTAGTTCGTTCATAGCCTTTAGGATACAATGACACCATGAAAAAGCATGATTCGAATTCCAAGCAAGCGAGCCTGGCTTTCTACTTTATGAAAAAGGCTCAAGTTATTATGGACGAGCATGTTCAAGGATGAAACAACCACGTTAACTCACAACTAGGAGGCTGTCATTCTGTGACAAGCCTTCAGTTCGGTGCCGAAGCTCGGACAAGCGGCGTTTTTCTGATCCAGGATCTACTCAGCTGTAGTGAAGTGCACCATGTTTCACAACAATGTGTTTCAGCAACCAGCAATACTGCGCCAACAACGTAGAACACAGGCGTGGACACGAATGAGGTGGCTAGCGTAGCCTTCGCATGTTGTTGTGATTGTGACTCCACGTACAACATGAATGTGTGGCCTATTGGGACATTGTCACAAAGACTGTGGTCGACCCCACCTTAAAATGGAGACGTAGATGTTGTAGGCCCGTGTGCTCAGATTTGCGTGCAGGTTAAAGAACCCCAGGTGGTCGAAATTTCCGGAGCCCTCCACTACGGCGCCTCATAATCATATGGAGGTTTTGAGACGGTGAACCCCACATATCAATCAAACTTCACCTTAAAAAAATACTCCTGCATAGCCCCTGGAATCCTCTGGATAACTACAATTTTCCACCCACAACAACTCGAAATCTGCACTTCCGACCTTATGAGGTGACTAGCTACCCGTGGCTTGTGTATTTAGAGCTTTTGGGAGAAGCACTCTGTAAATATTGCACACTCTTCCCCAAGGAATGTGCTGGAAAGGGGGAACATCAGCGCTTGGGTTGCTTCGCGACAAAAGCTTTCATGAACAACAAAGAAGCCATGGACGCCTTCAAATGTCATGCAGTCAGCAGCTGCCATGTAAAGTCCGCATCACAGTCGGAGGGTTTTCTTGGAGTTCACTTGGGGCTTATGTCTGACATGAAAAGTCTATTGGACACTGCAGTGAAAAAAAAAAAAAAAAGAGGAGAACCGGAAAAATATCATGCCGATAATTGAAACGGCGATGTTCTGCAGACGTCAAGAAGTGGCACTTTGCGAAATGGATGACTTTGGTCCTATCGATTTGGCCAAAGGGTTTGCCATCATGAACAATTGGAATTTTCGCGCACTTCTCAAAATGAGGGCCGCTTGTGAAGATGATCGCTTAAAGAAGTCTATTGAAACATCTCCCGCCTGTACCATGTACACAGGCGCACTTTAAAGTGATATTTGTGTCCAAATCATTCAGAGCAAAATGGTGAACCGAGGCAACGCTTCTGGTTGTTTTTCAATCCTCCCTGACGTAGCGAACATTTTCTGCACTGCGAAGCTCTCTCTTTGTGTCCGATACGTCGACAAGCGCGCAACAGAGCATTGTGTACTTCGAGAAGATTTTAAAATTTTTGTTCCTGTGCATCACCTCTCCCGCAAGGCCCTAGCACACAGCATTTTGAGCACTCTACGAATCCACGACCTTGATTTAACTTTTTTTTGTGCGCAGGGCTACAATGGTGCAGCTTCCATGAGTGGGCACCTAAACAGTGTTCAAGCGGTCATTTGAGAGACATTTCCAAAAGCCTTTTATGTTCATTGTGGCGCTCACTCCTTAACCTTGCCATTGCTCCATTTGTGCCCGCTGTCTAGTATTTGAAATGACTTAGGAACTGTTTCTTCTGTGGGTTCATTTGTGAAGGCCCTTAAATGATTTAACCATCTACAAGATCAAGTTAAAACAGAACAACAAGGAAGAATGTCCCTCTGCCAGACAAGGTGGGTTGAAAGCCACCCAATGCTTTTTTGGAACTTTACATGCCGATGACTAGAATCATGAAGACTTAGTGGGGGCTGTGTCATCAGATATATTGTCTAAAGCATGCCAGCTGCTAAGTGCGATCACTAAGCCTGAATTTGTGCTCTCTCTATCCGTAACTAGGCGGCTGTTTTCTCTGACATTGCCACTTTTCAAGTTTTTGCAAAAGGTCGACTGTGACTTGTTGCAGGCGTGTGACCACGTCAATGACTTTGTCAGCATTCTCATTGAAAACAGAGCAGACGAATCCAAGGAATTCCCGAAGTTTTTGAAGAGGCTTGTCGTCTTCTAAGCGATGTGAATGTAGAGATGGCACTGCCACAAACGGTCTTGAGGCAAAGCCAAAGATATGAGGCACCTGCTGCCAATCCATAAGAGTACTATTGTGTTCGCCTTTCTTGGCCAACCTAGAAAACCAGCTCAAAGAGCGTTTTGAGAGCCACACAAGTGTTGTAGTGGGTGTTCAAATGATCTTACCAAAATATTGTGCATCAACAAGCATTTCTCAAATCACTGATGCAGCGCAATTTTACCACTGTGAGCGTGCGTCTGGGATCAAAGGGGAATCGATGTTGTGAAGAAAAAAAATGGTCTAAAGTCCCCGAAGCGAATCTTGCAGCAGGCGCTTTGAGTGCCCTAAGCATGTAGAATGCTGAATTTTTTTCCACCATTCACTGCCTTCCTGGCATCTTTGCTACGCTTCCTGTCTCCACATCAACTTCAGAACGCACATTTTCAACTCTCTTGAAAAACAGGTCACTGACCAATGTGAAACAAAATAAATAATTTTACGCGATTCGTACGGATCTCTTGTTCACAATAGAGTGACGGCTGAGCAACAGGTTGATTTGATTGATATGTAGGGTTTAACGTCACAAAACCACCATATGATTATGAGAGATGCCGTAGTGGAGGACTCCGGAAATTTCGACCACCTGGTGTTCTTTAACATGCACCCAAATCTGAGCACACGGGCCTACAACATTTCCGCCTCCATTGGAAATGCAGCCGCCGCAGCCGGTATTCGATCCCGTGACCTGCGGTTCAGCAGCCGAGAACCTTAGCCACTTGACCACCGCGGTGGGGCTCTGAGCAACAGGTTCTTATGTAGCGTTGAGCGCATGATGCAAAATCCAGGGGTACACGCGGTTTAGTGTGCCAGATGATTATTGATTGTGTTACTTGTCGTGTGAATGATTAGTGATTGGAGGTTCAGCCTTGTTGTAAAATTCTTCACCGTGACCACGATGCGTGAGCCTCTTCATGCAGTGTTTGTATTGCTGGTGGTGCGGCTACTGTCATTGGCACGCGTTACTATTGCCGGCCATCATACTTCAGTTCTTCTCACCGTTCTCACTTACTGAACCACTGATGTTACCCTTGCATCAACAGTGACTTGGACCCTTGTAATGCCTTCGCCATATATAGCTGAGAGTGGCTATGTGCTTGCACCCATTACATCCGCATACCTGCCAAGCCTCCCGGATTTCAGCCACTTTTTCTGTTGGTACGGTTGTCATGAAAATCTTCCCGAAATTGAAATTTTTGTGCGTGATCTGGCCACATTGACGAAAATGCACGTCAATCTATTACAGGCTTTCTGCGAACCCATCGCAGTTTATTATAAACAAATTTAGGAGACGTTCATCTAAACGTACAGTAGAATCTCGGTGATGTGGTGATACAGTAGAATCTCGGTGACAGTAGAATCTCGGTGCCACGTTGCGGAGCCTGCAAATTCATCAAATTCTCCAGCAAAATTTATCTATGTTCATTGGGGCGAAATTCGAATATTCCGAACACTTTTCCTAATCGCGGCGTGTGATATGAACTGTAGTACCGAAACCGTCGAATGAACACCGAGAGCAACGTGCTCAAAGCTTCGGAATTACGAGTGCGACCACCGCACGCGCTTGTGCATTTTCATGGTTGTCATTGCCACAACCATACTACAGCTGCTGTGGAAGAAACCGCAATCATTTGTGACACGATCATGTATGGCGACGGCGTAACTGACTGAACTCCAAAAGTGCGTGCGTGCAATGCTCGACCACTCGAGCAACGCTGCTTTCCTCAAACTCTCTGGGACAAAACCATGGCAGATGCGATCGTAGATAGCATATAACCACTCGCCTCACCTTACCCTTGTGTGTTTGACCACTCCAAGCTGAGAATTGAGGCATTGAGATAAACTGAAATGCCGATGTTCGCGCTTGCAATTGGATAGCACTTCATTTTTTTCTCGTACAGCGTCAGAGTGGAATGCCCTTCCGCACCATGTTGTATCTACAAATAACTGTCACATGTTCTATGCTGCTGTGTCTTCTGTTTTACCAAATTAGTTGCCATTTGTACTTTACGCGAATCCTTATTTCTACAGTGTTCATTGTTTGTTATTGTTGTATTTATTTGTACAGTGTTATTTTTGTGCAAGATTTTCAATGATTATTACGTTATATTGCCACATCATGTTGTTTCTTCTAATGTTACCAAATTAATTACTTAGCACGCCTTCTCGTTTTAACTGTGTATCAACATTTCTTTCTTTTACTTTCTCCTCTTTTTCCAAAGTTCTATTGGTTTTTATTTTTATTTGGGTTTACCCATTACATGTTCTCTCCACCCCTTATGTAACACCCCTATAAACGGGGCCTTTAAGGAAATAAACTGAACTTAACTGAACTGAATGTGCTCCTTAGCATCTATGAATCATACTGAGATGTATTTGACTTAAGTGCCCGTCTGCTAGGTCAAACCAGTGCTTTAAAGCTCCGCATTAACCCCGGCGATGCCTCTTTGGTACATTGACAACCATACCGTGTATCTCCAACTGAGCGTAACAAAATTAAAGTGTGAGTCGACTAGATGTTTGCCAAAAACAAAATTGAGCAATCTTGTACTCCTTTGATTTCCTATGTTTTCTTGTCAGAAGAAAGTATTAAAGTTGTTGATACTAGTGTGATGAGTCGACTACCAACACGTGAACAAGATAATAACAAAGACTTCTACCTGCTACTGCACATTGACGACTGCCTAAAATTTTTTATACCTTTGATCCGGGTAGTGGCGAATTGCTGTCAATAACATAGACTATGAAATGACCACTTTTGTGACTCCAGATGGAATTCACTAGTTAAACTCTTTCCAGCTTTGTGGTCACCCTAGGTAACTACCTTTCCTCCATTTCATTTTCTCTTGAAACACGTGAGCCCACGTCCCAGATTTTAAAGGTTGCATATATTAAAGCTTTCGGCGACTCACAGAGATAACGCTACTTTGTCTGGGCTTCAATGTGACATGTTACATTTGGTTTCTTCCGGCTACTATTGTCCTCAAGGCGCTCTAGAGGGCAGGCCCGGGATGTCTTTATTTTTGTTTTTACAGAAGTTATATGCAGTTTTTATTATGTTGATAGCGCAGGAGACCATGTCGTAAGAGTAGTTAACGCTACGGACTATAAAAATCAAGAGCTGTTGTTTCACCGAAAGTGTCACCCTTATTGCATAGGGGTCACCTCATGTGGCCACCTCATATCTTTTTAACTAAAATTGCTAATTTCTTGTTTTTTTGTGAAAATAATTTTCTGTAAAATATTCCTTTTTTTTATTAAATTTGTTTCCCACCAAGAATGGAGCTTTGTGTGTAAAAGAGCTGAAGGGCCAGTAAACAGTCTCAGATTTTTTTAATATTACAGCACAAGGGGTAGTGCAGATTCTCCACTTCTAATAACAATGCCTACCCCTATTTATTTTTTTTTAGCAATCCCTCTCATACACACAGTGACACAAGCTTGCCCATGAGCAACTTTACATACCACAGACCTTTTCGATTGGTCCTTTGCTCTCTGTAATGGCACATTGGCTCTGCAGTAATGCAGTTTCAGCCGTGCAGTCTGCATTTTTATTGTCCTGTGCTGCCTTCTGCCATTTTGTAAAGCCTGAGACTACTGGGAGGTATTGGAGCCTGGGAGCCTGAGACCACCGGGAGGGGATTGAAAATGTCTGAAGTAAAGAGGTGTCTCGCTACTTTACTGGTGGGGAAGGGTTCTCCTTGAACTGTACTTCGCTGTGACATGTGTTCCTGATGTTAAAAAGTCACAGCATTGGCGTGAAAGCGAAACAATGAGCACAATAGCAACAAATTGAAAGGTCACGCGCAGAATGGCAATCATATCAAAACATGCCCCGTAATTTCTCACGCACAAATGATGCACGAAACGTACTCACGAGTACAGGTGAAGGTGAATAAGCGTCTCAGCTGTTACTAAGCTGTGTTTGAAAAGCATGCCCTTTTTGCAAACGGAGACTGTGCAATCATTGCAGTGATCTTTGTGCACTCAGTAACTACAACAGAATTGTTCCAGTGAAAGTCCAAAGCCAGTCAAGACGTACGATCCTCCCCACCGCGAGATAAGGGCTAAGCGTCCATCCACCTTCTCTGCGTGGGGCAAAGTATGCCTTGGAGAAGAGAGCATGCGCTGCCACATCGTGATGATGTGACAACGAGTGCTCCTTGCGCATTCTTGATGCTAATGGTGAAAACACGATAATTCCCCTTTTCCTCGAAGTGCGCGTCACCAGCGGTATGTGGTAGACATAAATAATTTGCCGTGTGAACGTTAAAGGACGTGCTCCTTGGTGGTTCAGTGGTTAAAGCCTCGCACTCACGTCTCGGAGGTGCCCAGTTCAATTCTGCTCACTCTAGTCTTTTTCCGAGTTATTTTTTAGCATTTTCATATATATACAGCTGAGCCCACATATAACGGCCCCACTTAAAACAAACTTCCGCTTAAAACAAACAATATCCGCATGACCGTAAAAATGTAAATTTGTTCATTGGCACAAAATCGCACCTACAACGAACGTCTCCGAGTGCCACCGATCAATTGCAGCAAACGGGGTCGGCGCTCAGCCAACTTTCCGGGAAACTACTCATCGGCGAGGTGCCCATACATTCTTATTGTTAAACGCCAACCCTGCCTCCACGCCCCTCTAGTTGCCGCTCTCCCCGACCGCTTTTTGTTACGCACCCCACCGTGCTTTGTCCCCCTGCTACTCTGAGCAACCCGCATACCCGACAAGGCCTGTGTTTTAATACTGCCACTGATCTTTCAAAGACCGGTCAGCCATCTCCTCTGTTTTTGATCGCTGGTACTGTTGTTGGCGTCGCAGGCCTGGAGTGACCAGACCATGTGCCAACATCATTGGCCACCGACTGTATCCAATCGCCTGTGTCTAGTGCACGCACGTACACTACCCCACCGACTCTGATAATTCCCGATTCGTTTTGTGTTTAGGACCTGTTCTTGCTCATTTTGCACTCGGCTCAGCGTCCCCTCCACATGCTTGCGGAATCGCGAAACATCGAAGTTTGTAAGACCGCCCAAACCCGGCGGCGCAACAAAACGATTTTTTGACCACGACCACTGATTCTTTGAACACCGCCGCGCACGCCAATCCAGGTGGCCGTGCTCTGACTTCTGCTCGCAAGGACACTCTTTCAAGTTTTGATGTTTCAATTTTGAGTTTCAATTTTTCAAGTTTCAAGATGATGATGCCGACACTGCGGAGCTGTGCATGAATTAGGGCATTGTGATTGAAGTACCTGGCAAGAGCGATTTGGAGGAATCGAATTGCAAGAAGGACAAAACTTTGAAGCCAGCTCCTCATGCAGCTTATGCCACGGGCCTTGGTGAACAAGCACTCTGCTGTTTGAAATAAACTAGAGACCGCCCTTATCGCTTCTGCTCTTTGAAACACGTGCATCACGGACTTTTTGGGGCAAAAAAAAGTTTGTGTTTTCACTCGCAACTTTTTTAAAAGCTGTGTTTCATTTACTACTAACTTTGGGATACAGCGAATGGATGCCGCGTCAGGCTCAGGTTTGTTATAAGCGGGCTGGACTGTATATACATACATATATATATACTGTGAGTGACGGCTACGCCGGCGGCAAAGTCTAGCCGAGAGTGTTCATATAACTGCTATCACAATAAAAACCAGCATAAAAGAGGACACAAAAGAAGGAGGACACAGTACCAGCGCTTTTTTGTGTCGTCTTTTGTGCAGGTTTTTTACATCATGAAGCTTAACCAACTCGCCCAGTTTTGTACGCTGCAACATGGGTTCATGTCTGGGATGTCCTGCTGGGTTGTTGGCTGCGCTGATCACGTATCACTGATATCGTGTCATGATGCCAAAGTGGGTGCAGTCACGACGACGTGCTATTCTTTCCATCTTTTTATAAAATACAAGTGTGACGAGGCCGTGCAAAAATTTGAAGTTACCTGGAATGGATGTTTTAACCCCTGTAACTTTCTTATTATAGCAAGTATTTGCAAAATTCTTGCAGAAGCATGTTGACATAGCGAAATTTCGCATATTTCTCTACAATTTTAGGACCTTAGGGTTGTTTACTGGCCCTTTAACGTCATGCCCTTCTGGTTATGCAATGCTTCGGCCACTTTCGGGCATATGGTGAACACTCTTGTGCAGGTTCAAATGGTCAATTTGTCTGGGTTACCTTGACGACGTTATTGTATTTCCCTGACCTTTGAAATTCACCTCGATTTCCTTCTTTCTTTCATCCCTTCCATTTTACACTGTGCCAGTCTTCAACTGAGCATACCAATATGTCACTAGCACCTAATTATGGTGGGCCATTTTGTCGTCTCTTCTGGCGTGTGCCTTGATCCTAATAAAGTTCAAGTTGTGCGAACCTTTTCCTTCTCGCCCTGTGCTAAAGAAGTCTACGGCATTCTCAGTCTCTGCTCGTAGTTTCGACGTTACAAAAGTTGCCTGCGGAAGCGCCATCGTATGTGCTCTTTGCATCTCGCCGAGTCTCCCGGATTGGCCGGAAGTCTCCCGGATTTGGACCATTTTTGCCGGTTGTACGTTTGTCATGAAAATCTCCCGGCAATTGAAATTTCTGTGCCTTATTTGGCCGCATTGACAAAAAAGCAGCTAAATCCGCTCCAGGCTTTTTGAACCCTACCCCATTTTATTATGAGTTTAAGAGGCGTTCATGTAAAAGTACAGTCTAATCTCAATGATGCGAAACCGCGGCAGATACGAATTCCTAATTTCCCCAGCCAAATGTTACTATGTTCATTGGGCCTCAATTCGAATGTTCCGAACACATTTCCTAATCACTGCGGGTGATACGAACTTTAGTACGAAAACCGTCGAACGAAGGCCGAGAGCAGCGCACTCGAAGCTTTGGAAGTATGCCTGCGACCGGCGCACTACAGTGCGTGTGATTGTCATTGCCACAACCGCTTAAGACTGAAACCGCGGTCGCTCTTGACACGATCATGTATGGCGACGACGCAACTGAGAGAACCCCGAAAGTGTGCGCTCAACCAGTCAAAGCAACGCTGCTTTCCGCAAACTCTGCGAACAAACCAGCGGCAGATGCTATCGTAGATGGCATGAAAACGACTTAGTTTTGATGGCGCATGTGCAGCCAAGCGCATTGGGATTGTAAAATGAACTACCGTTTGCCGCCACCACATAGTGCAAAACCGCGGTTGCGGCGATGCGATAGCAATCTACAAGCTCCGACGGCACGCAGCCATAAGTTAAAAGCCGTAAAAATAAAAAATAGTTACAGTTTTGCCGCACGGGCGATGTAATAAATGATGATTGATTGATTGATTTGTGGGGTTTAACGTCCCAAAACCACCATATGATTATGAGAGACGCCGTAGTGGAGGGCTCCGGAAATTTAGACCACCTGGGGTTCTTTAACGTGCGCCCAAATCTGAGCACACGGGCCTACAACATTTCCGCCTCCATCGGAAATGCAGCCGCCGCAGCCGGGAATCGAACCCGCGACCTGCGGGTCAGCAGCCGAGTACCCTAGCCACTAGACCACCGCGGCGGGGCGATGTAATAAATGCGACAGGAACAACTTGGAATGTAACGCTGAGAACGGTAAGCAGATCGAAACGTGCAGCGCGCTGCTCACACACAAATGACACACGAAAACGATACTCGCAAGACGAGTGCAAACTAACAACGTTTCCCACTTGACACGTAACGCGTTGTTTAAACAAAAACGATGCACGATACGTAATCACAGGTACAGATGAGTACAAACTAACAAGCGTTCCAGTTGTTATACCTGGCTGTGTATGAAAAGTGCGCTGTTTTCGCAAAAGAAGCCTGTGCAGAGACCAACGTGACCTTTGTGGGCCCGGCAACTAACGTTTTCGTTTCAGTGAAAGCCATAGGCACACTATTCCCCACCAAAGGATAAGTGCGCGTGCACAGGCATCCATCCATGGGACAAAGTACACGTGAGAGATAAGCACGCGTCGGCCCCGAGCGCAGGCGGCTTTTTAGGGGCGAAGCTCCTTAAAGCGGCACCCGTTTGTCCCTCCTTGTAGTGCGTAACTGGTATTACGTTTTGACCTGCAAGGTGGTGCCGGTTGGAGATTTCTTCTGTGCGTTGTTGTATAATAAAAAATTCACAGCGTGCGTGTTGACTAAAAGCCGAATTCTGCTGTCTCTCATTCGCCATTAGCAGCCATTGGCATGTACATTGAGCACTATCTGACAAGAAAGGGTAGCTACGTTATACTCGCTGGGTGTAACCTCCTTGGTTTTAGAAAGGTTTAGCGAGCGTTGGGCCACAGTGTCATGAATACAGTGAACTAGTATATACTATGAACTCGATGTGGTTAAAGGTGGGAAAAGTAGACACGAAGCGCAAGCCGTAAGAAAGTCTGCGTGTGCTTCCTCTCGTTCAGTCCTTGGAATGTCCGCTGGATGGCGGTGCTTCTATATGAGGAATATATGATGAAAAGATGCGAGATGGGGGTACTTGGAGTGTTGAATAGGTGGACGAACGGACACACAGTCAGATGCATAAACGGACGCACGGATGGTTGCACGGACGCATGAATGGACGCATGGACAAATACAGGGCCGAACGCACGAACATAGGCACGTACGGACGGGCAGATGGGCGCACGGACGGACGCAAGGACTCATATATATATATATATATATATATATATATATATATATATATATATATATATATATATATATATATATATATATATATATATGAGACCTAACGGACAGTAATGCCAAGGAATGTACAGGGGAAGTTATTAGAACCAATAAAATGTAAATAAGAAGAAAGAAAAGTGGATGAAAAAATAACCAGCCGTGAGCAGGAATCGAACCTATGACCTTCGAATAATGCAGACTTTGTGTGTTTAGGTTGTATAAGAGGCACAATTAATCAGCTGCCCGCTCATAATAACTTCACGTGCTACGTGACGCCAAACATGCGAATAAGAGTGTTTTCACACTCGTCCTTTGGCTTATAGATGGCGCTGACTGTCGCTCCTACTTCTAAATTCACATATAAGCCCAAAAAAGTGGATGGAGGGAAGGCCGCTGTGATAGCTCAGTGGTTAGAGCATCGAACGCGTTATTTGAAGGTCGTAGGTTCGATTCCTGCTCACGGCTGGTTATTTTTTCAACCACTTTTCTTTCTTCTTTCTTCTTATTTACATTCTATTGGTTCTAATAACTTCCCCTGTACATTCCTTGGCATTACTGTCTGTTAGATCTCATTAATATTGTGTTAAAACACAGAAAAACGAGCCCTTAGGTATACACTTCTTTCCCTTATTTCATTGAACGAGGGTCTCGTACTGGGAGACTTTGTGTGTTTAGGTTGTATAAGAGGCACAATTAATCAGCTGCCCGCTCATAATAAGTTCACGTGCTACCTGACGCCAAACATGCGAATAAGAGTGTTTTCACACTCGTCCTTTGGCTTATAGATGGCGCTGACTGTCGCTCCTACTTCTAAATTCATATATAAGCCCAAAAAAGTGGACGGAGGGAAGGCCGCTGTGATAGCTCAGTGGTTAGAGCATCGAACGCGTTATTCGAAGGTCGTAGGTTCGATTCCTGCTCACGGCTGGTTATTTTTTCATCCTCTTTTCTTTCTTCTTTCTTCTTATTTACATTCTATTGGTTCTATTTCTTCTTATTTACATTCTATTGGTTCTAATAACTTCCCCTGTACATTCCTTGGCATTACTGTCTGTTAGATCTCATTAATATTGTGTTAAAACACGGAAAAACGAGCCCTTAGGTATACACTTCTTTCCCTTATATATATATATATATATATATATATATATATATATATATATATATATATATATACGTATACATATACGGTGAAGTACGACGACGATGGCGACGGCAAAAACAAAAAAACGGCCTTGACTGTTCATATAATTGCTATCACAATAAAAAGGGGCCAGACGTGTTTTGGCGTTCCTGTCAAAAGATTCTAGCAGTGAGCAATGCTTTGACACGCGGTTTTGTGGCAGCCAGCTGCGCTGTCCCGTCCGTTCATGCTCACGTGTGTCCCAGGAAGACACACGCGAGTTGTTTTGACTGAAATAGATTCTGCTAGTTGTGTTGATCCTTTGAGACTCTCACCTTAGTGAAAAACTCTACGCTCGTGTGTTCGGCCACTCCTAGCCACTATAAGACTGCAACGCTGATGTTGGCGCTTGTGATCGAGACCCACCTCCCGGTCCCTTTTGTTTTGCGTATGTTTTTTGTTTGTTTGTTCTTGTTTTTATGGCCCCCCCCCACTACACCTGTTGTGGAAATCTCCCGGATTCAAAATCCTTGAACTTGGCAGGTATGTTTTGCCTCTGCTTAAAGTAACATTCGTGACTAACAGCGCCGAGATGTCGTCCTGCGTGACATTAAGAAGCTGCATTCTGTGATGTATGATCAGTCTACTCGATTGTTCGTGCTTAAGGTTTGCATGTTGTATCATTACAATGTTCAGGCAAATGGACTGGAATTTCTCTTTGTGTTACCTTCCGACCTACTTGGGGGTCTTATCAGCCAGCTCCATGACCCCCCTCCCCTGCTGCCTCGGACATACGACCGTTTGTCTCTTGCAATGAATGTCATCTCTGGAAAAAACTTTGTATGAGTTCTGCCATACTCCTCCAGCCACTTGATTTTCCCTTTGACCCCTTTTGCAGGCTTGGCAGCCTCCTAGGTCCTTTCTTTACATCTACTTTTGGTAACAAATGTATAGCTGTGGCGAGGGATCACACAACTTGATATGCCATTAGAGTGTCTCTATCAATAAGCTGTGCCACAAATATTGCTAATTTTTTTTAGCATTACATCATTCTTCATCGTGGCACACCACACCAACTCCTCAAAGATCGTGGGCACTATCCTCTCTCTCAAGTTATTGACAACCTGGTTTGCTCTTGCGAGATGAAACAAATTTACTATGGCTCAACTACTACTATGGCTCAAATTTACTAATAGTCAACGCGACTTAAACTGGTAGGCTTTCTATGTGCAGTACGCCTCCTCCGACCACTAAGACTGGAACGTTGTATTCCCCTTTGTTATATTAGCCTTTGATTCCTCACTGCACGGTACTGCTGGTTTTTGCCTTTCTATCTTTTGTTTATCCATGACCCAGCTTTCCCATCTTTCTGGCAGTCATCGATTTGCTGACTGAAAAAAGTCACAGATTTGTCGCAAAGGCAAAGCAATAAACGTGATAGGAACAAATTGGAAGGTCACGTGCACAACGGCAAGCTGATCGAAACATGCCCCACGTTTCTCACACACAGACACGCGATACGTACTCACAGGCACAGATTAACGCGAATAAGCGCCCGAGTTGCTACTTCACTGTGTCTGAAAAAAGCACGCTTTTCACAAACGGAGGCTGTGCAACAATTGCAGGGACCTTTGTGCGCCCGGTTGCTACAACAGAATCGTTCGGACGAAACTCAAAGGCTAGCCAAGACGCACTATTCTCCCCACTGCAAGATAAAGCGCGCGATCGAGCGTACACCCCTTATTCTCTACGTGGGCCAAAGTACGCATGAGAGATGAAAGCCACCGCGTGCTCACTGCGCCTTCTTGCTGATAATGCTGAAAACACGATAGTTCCCCCCCCCCCCCCCCCCGATATGCCTGCCCACAGCAGTAAGTAGTAGATGTGAATAACTTGCCGTTTGAACATTGAAAGAGTTGCCTCTCGGTAGTTCAGTGGTAAACGCCTCGCATTCACGACACGGAGTTCTCACGTTCGATTCCGCGCTTCGGAGTCTTTTTCCTGGGATTTTTGTCTTTCTTGCGTTTTCATATATATAGATACGTACACATATACGGTGCATGACATCGACGCTGACGGCAAAATCCAGCCGAGATTGTCCATATAATTGCTATCACAATAATACACCCATGATGCTAACACCAGAGCTAACAAAGCATGAGAAGTTTCCCGTAAGCTTCTTAAGCATCACAAGGCCACTAGAGACAGCGTTACATTGCACATCGTCGCTACCTTTTCTCTACTACAGGTTTTCTTGCGCAATGATGGACCCCGACTTTGAGCATTTGGCTCTCGGAAAACTATTTTTTCGATACCTGGTACTCTACCGTGTATTTTGCCAGGTGACAAATGTTAGCTGCGAGATAGCCCAGTTCAAGTCTTCATTTGCCTCCACTTCACCGTGTACAGACATTGTTCATGTATCCTACTTCAAGCTCTATAGCTCTGCAACACTATGGAAAGCACTGAGGCGGAGCTTGAGCACTCAGGTGTTATGTTTTTACCCTATTTCACATTAAACCAGTAAGAGAGGCAACAAGAAAGACATGATTTTGGTGTGTTGGGGCACTCCCTTTTGCTTCGTCTTGGCGTACGCTTGGGCGATGTATGGACATATTGTAAACACGCTTTGTTTCCCAGTGTGCCTTCACAAAACAATATTGCAAACATTTTTTTCCCAACAACTTCTACATGCCTAGTAACGGCAATGAAATCATAGGTTGCCGAGGGGTGCATCGCTCTTTTATTCTAGAATATGCAGTCACATTCGGTATTCGAGGTCCCCAAAGGCAGAGCATGAGTGACAGAGAACGCCAATGCGAAGCATAATTTGCAAAGCCTTGAAGCATTTAATCGTATTATCTGGGACTGGTTGTTTTGCACACTCACCATTAAATACCAAGTGACACCTTTTATTTCTCATGCAAAGACATATTTTAGAGGCCATGGGGTGTCATTGGCTAATTGAGGCGAATTTCTTTTCACCATACTGTGCCATTACATCTCCTCCTTATGTAGCGAACTTGCGTCCTGTGGGAAGCTTATGTTATGGCAATATCCCACAGATTTGCCCATACCTAAGCACAAGAATCATTGTGCACTTGGCACTAGTTACATTTTCATTAATTGAACTTGATAACACAACTCTTTACACCTTTCATCGACTAACGTCATTAAATAGAGAGTAGTGTGTCATAAACGAACCTTCATTTCTGTCGCAGGTGGACGACAGCAGCTCATCGTCGACAACGTATGAGCACCTGTATGAGCCCATTTACGATGTCCTTGATCATCAACCACAGGTGAGAGCCTGACAGGGCAACATGACACTAGCAATAAAAGCAACAATCTCACGTGAAATGCTAAGCTGTTAGAGTGAGTGCTAAACGATAGAGAACATCGATAGAGAACATTTTTCGGAAATGCTGTGACTTTGGTCTGGTGGTCTTCATGAGTGGAACTAGCCAAAAGACGAAGCTCAGATGGGAGAAGTGGCGCTCACAATGACACATCATCGTTATGTGTGCCACTTCTTTCCGATACTTCTTGGCTGGTTTCGATCCTCTTATTTACTGCGAATGCTGTTTTGAAATTGCAACAAGGGTCGATTTTGACGCCGTAGTTGTCTCCTGCCTCCGATGTCTGTAACTGCTATACCGTGAAATAAAGAAAAAAAATTTATGTGTGCGAATATTCGAAATTTGAAATATTTTGTTTATAGCGTTTGCTAAGCAATTCAGTTTGCAGTTGAATTTTTACTGTTCGAACTATTCCAACTTCCTAAAAACAGATGTAATCAACTTCTGCTTGAAAGCGATCCCTTCAGGTCTGTAATATGCTTAACTTCATCAGATTCTAGTGCTGCAGCGAAGCTGTCTTTCATGCTTCGTTACGTTAAAGTTTCTTAAAGACGAAATGCTGTTCGAAGCTTCAAATATCGTAACTACATCAGCGTTGGCACATTGAATAATTATTTTACTAGTATCTTCAAAGAGTGTGCAGTGGAAGTTCGAGGTACAGTCACTAGACAAGACAGTGGCAAACTATATCAGGAGACAAAAAATCGCATTAAGAGACGACACATCATGAAAGGGTCTAATGCAACCGACAAAATAGAGCTAGTGGAGCTTTCGAAGTTAATCAGCAGGCGTAAGGTAGCCAATATCAGCAGGTACAACTTGGAAGGAATCGAGCAGGTTGTAAAAAGCTGCAGAAGCCTAAAAGCTATGAAGGGAGGCTTGTGCATAGGCAAAAATTTAATGTATGCATTGATGAACAAGAAAGGCAATGTTATAACCAATATAGATAGGATAGTCGAGATGGCAGAGGAGTTCTACAGAGAGCGGTACAGAAGTCGAAAGAACCAGGATGATATTGTGAGAAATCATAGTGGGAC
Source organism: Rhipicephalus annulatus (assembly GCA_013436015.1). NCBI lineage: Eukaryota > Metazoa > Arthropoda > Arachnida > Ixodida > Ixodidae > Rhipicephalus > Rhipicephalus annulatus. The sequence goes on along the minus strand of WOVY01010468.1, from coordinate 1,028,974 downwards.
AAGAGGAATTCGACATCTTACAAGTAATGACAGGGGAAGCAAGAAAAGTGCTTGAAAGAATGCAAGGAGGCAAAACATTTGGGAGGATAAGGTAACAAAGGACCTCCTGAAAGAAGGCGAAGAAATTGTGTTAGAAAAACTCGCCACCTTATATACGAAGTGTCCTTTAACAGGAAGGGTATCAGAATCTTGGGAGAATGCCAACATCATCCTAATCTATGAGGAGACATCAAGGATTTGAAAAATTACAAGCCGATCAGCTTACTGTCCACTCTCTAAAAACTATTTACAAAATCAATAGCTAATGGAATTAAGGCGATATTAGAGTTCAATCAACCAGAAGATTAAGCAGGATTTCGTACCCCCTACTTCACAATAGACCATATTCATACTATCAATAAGGTAATAGAGAAATGTGCTGAATACAACCAACCCTAATACATAGCTTTCATAGACTACGAGAAGGCATTTGACTCAGTCGAGACATCAGCAGTAATGCAGGCACTGCAGAATCAGGGCATTGAAGAGCCCCACATAAACATACTGGAATGAATCTACAGAGGATTCACAGCCAGTGATTCTCCATAAAGAAAGCGGCAGAGTGCTAATAAAGAAGGGTGTAAGGCAGGGCTACACAATCTCTCCAATGCTATTCATCGCGTGTTTACAGATTTTTGCGACCCTAGATTGGGAAGATTTATGGATAAGAGTTTATGGAGAGTACCTTATTAACCTGCGATTCGCTGATGACATTGCTTTGATGAGTAACTCAGGGGACGAATCACAGCTCATGATTACAGAACTGGACACGGAAAGCAAAAAAGTATGTCTGAAAATCATATGCACAAAACTAAAGTAATGTGCAACAGTCTCAGCAGAAAACAGCACTTTGCAATAGGTAGAGAGACGCTGGAAGTTGTAAAGGGATATGTCTACTTAGAGCAAGTAGTAACTGCGGAGCCGAACTGGCCTTGCCTTGCTTATGCTTTCGTTTTATTGCTAGTTTTTATGAAGGTATGGTTGAAACACGGTTGCTCCAGTTGAGCCTAGCTCCAGTTGATTTTATGCTTACGTTTTTGGTATGTAATTATGAAACAAATTGCGTCGGCTCATTGAACCAGTGAGATATATATTTTTAGTTGGTCACACATTAACTTCGTTTTCTTTTCCACTGTTTTTGCCATTTATAAATATGAAAATTATTTTTTCACTTTTGATCATGATCGAGCGAATTAGGAATAGAATTTTTTCGTCGTGTTGGGCTCATTCATTAACTGTGGGGGGAAGCCAGGTATAGTTTTATAGTCTTCAACTGAATCGAGCTGAATAGCGATCGAGAGTAACTGCACGATGCCCGTGTTACACGCGGCTCTTGTATTACACTCGTATTACAATCGTGGCTCACGACAGCTGATGGGAATCATTGTTAACCTGCCTTGTCGCGTGCAACATTCCGTTTGCTTAAAGGTTTGGGAGCTGCATCAAATTCATGCGCTAGCTTCAGCACCTTGCCGATTCGAATGGTTCTCAATTAGCTTCTCCCTTTATTCTTAGCGTTTTACCCATCAGACCAATTTGAACGTATGCAGCCGACAAAAGCTGACCAACTCTGGATGTATAACATACTCACTGCATCTGTGGGCAATACAATAAGAGCAAGTATTGCAGTGCTATGAATAGATAAAAAGAAACCAAGTGTTTATTCCTTTCTCATTAAACACTAATAATCCTATAGCAACACCCGCTGCACCCACGTCTAATCACATGGGCTAGTCGTAGCATAATTCAACGCAAAATAGACTTGCTACTACACTTCTCGCGACCAGCAGGCAACATGGCTGCAGTACCAAAGAATTGCGGCTGGAATAAACTTGACAGCCGACGTCAACTATGCTCGATCTGTGCGGAATCTGCATTGTCGACGTCTGCATTGTTTTCGCGTTTCCCCAGTGCAAATGAACCACGTATGACCACGTGATGGCGCTCGGCAAACAGGGGCGCTGAACTCCTGCAGGCAAAGCGAGCGGCACCCGGAAAATAGTGGCGCAACTCTGTTACCTAAAGTTAGCAGTGTATACAGTCCAGCATCACAAGTGGCTATTAGCGGTCACTGCAGTTTGAAGTGGCAAGGCTACGAACCATCGTCTCTCCGTCAGCTACGCCCGCATTGTATACTGCGAGTGCGAGTCCCAATAGTGACAGGTTTGATAAAACGGGCAGGCATACAGAAAGTCAACAATGCATGATTATTTTGGGGCCCCAAATAAAATGAAATTATTATCGGAATTTACGGAATCAACTAGGTACGTTTTGGATGGGAGGCACAGACACAGTACAGAGTGTTTTGTAAGGGCGATTGGTGCGGCCGACCAACGTAAAGTTTGTAGCCTACAGGCCGTCATCATCAAGGTTTGTAAGGATTATTTCTTGTCATTCTTCCTGCTTATTCTTAAGTAAACGATGGCATTTTTTACATATTAGACAACCTCTTGAGTGAATTTTTCACGTGCCAGCTTTGCGCACACGATATCTCAGCTTGGCGTAGCTCAATAGAACGATGTGATGCAGCTTCGCTTGCATGCACGGTGCTGTTAAGGACAACTAAATTTTCTAATTCTTTCCATTCCGCTATGCATATTGCCTGGCATGAGGAACCTCTTTTTTATTGTTGCTGCTTACAACCAGCGGTATGGTGGAAAAACGGCAGCAATGTACAATACAGAATTGCTGGATCTGTTGTTTGCTTTCCGCCCCCAACTTCTGGACAGGAGAGTCGAGATGACATTGCCGGCTGCCCTTGGTTCCTTGAGCACAATAAAAATATAAGTGATCTTGTGTGAGAGAGTAAATCCTCAGCGAACTCGCCGCAGCCTCTACCTCATAAACAAACATGCCTATGAGATCTCTTGCTTCGCACAACGTGCACTATTTCAGTGATCCCGCTGGTTAATGAAGGATGGTCACGGTGGAAAACTGAAGAACAGTGTTTCAGGTGCGTAGTTATTATAGTTATTAGAACAGTTCACGACACAGCACTTCATATGCTAAGTGGCGCAAAGAGCTGCATGCACAGCTGCAAAGCACCTCAGTTTATTCGGAAACAAACTCAGCCATCAGCGATAGCGCTCAAATGTTGGACGCTACATATAAATGCCTACACGCATTGCCGCAGATCAGATTATCGACAGATGACACCCTGTTCTCTGCTCTCATTGTACATTGTGTTTTGCTGTAGTCTGTGAATATTTTCTTAAAATATTTCTAGCGGCAAAATTTTTTTCTACACGAGACCGTTATTTGAAATTCACGAAACAGTGGTAAACTAGGTACAAAAATAAAGTTCTCTATAAATCGACCATTTCGCACGTTCTTTCAACACTCACCTTTGAGTTTGTTTGAAAATGTTGCTTTTATTGTGCAACAGTTCCTTATGGTAGCCCTCTATTTTTCACTCCTTAGCGCATACAAGGTTCAGTACTCAAATGTAGGCTTTTCGGGATTTTTTTCTACAATAGAGAGTTATTGATCAAACGTACCAATTACTTGTATCTGGCTGTCTATAACCGCACTATTTCCTAATACTTCTGTGCTGGCTGTGTGCAGTGCATAGGCTCTAAAATAAAATTCTTAGCTTGGCAAAAACACCACTTCAGTCTACGTTGGCTGATTGATTGATATGTGGGGTTTGATATCCAAAAATCACCATATGATTGTGAGATATGCCATAGTGATGGGCTCCGGAAATTTCAACCACCTAGGGTTCTTTAACATGCACCCAAATCTGAGCACATGGGCCTACAGCATTTTTGCCAACCATAAAAAATGCTGCCACCGCTGCCAAGATTCGATCCTGTGACCTGCATGTTAGCTGCCAAGTACCTTAGCCACTAGACCACCGCGACGGGTCCACTTCGGTCTATATTGAGGCGTCTATAGAACCCTAAGGTAGTCAAATAAAAAAAATTGCTCTAAAGTGCATACGATTCAGAATCATACCAACTTTGTTCACAGTTCAATCGTAGTAATGCTTGTTTTAGTGGAGAAAATTTTTTTTTGAATTTCAGTTCTTTCATTGCATTGCGTTAATGTTGGGGTTGTTCAAATGAACAAAACTTGCTGCATAAAAAAAGGGCGGTAGTGTAGTCACAGTAAATGGTTCCAAGTTCTTTTTGTGAGTAGTTCATTTTATATACCACATATCAAGGTGATAGTAAACAGAGGTAAAAATACTACAATGCAATTGGCTTAGACGCCACTATGCCTGTAACAGCGAATCGCGTTACTGTTTGCATGGTGCACACTGCAGACAGTGGCCCCAAACTATGTCACAGAAATCAAATGTTATGATCTCATAACAGATATAAAACAGTGTATGTTACTTGGACTGACAAGTACTGCCTGTAACCACCCAAAATTAACTATAAAAAATTTCTTGGCATATTCCGACTATGGGTCGGGGATGACGTACAGAAGGCGTGAATGCATAATGCGCGGCTAGATCGTGTGTCGTTTCATGCAATATACCTAGATAAAGTTCGTGTGGATCAGATGTAGATAGCTACGCTCATGTCTCCTTTTTTTGGTTGATATAAATGTTAAGACAAGTTTTTGATACAGCAATTAGTTCTCATAGCCGCATGCAGGCCAAGGGAATGCTCCAATTGGTGAGGTGAGGTGCCCGGTAATGTTTGTGCATTTAATGCAGGAGCGCACCCGGGTGCAGTAGTCGTGCTGCATAGAGGGCCATAGAGAACGGTCAACCACGAAGCGTGAAGAGGAGCGTATGCCGGGATGGAAAAGATTGTGCAGGTGGTTAAAAAGGCCACGGCAGTGGTACAGAGGCACATAGGGCTGACTTCCTCTTATCGACATGTTGCAGTAGATAGTAGTTGTTGACCCAGGTAAGGCGACTTGTTGCAGTCATAGTGATGATTGCCCCTTAAGAAGTTCCTGAAGTTCAGCGTCCATAGTCCGAGTTTCGGAAAAGACTTCAGCTGTTATAAGAGCTGATAGCAGTCGCGCATGAGAGAGTGTTGGTGACCACAATGTGTTTGCCGCTGACATGTTGGATACCTTGTGGTAAACTGTGCAATGAACGAGTGCTGGTTCTGATGTACAGGTGGGAGTTTGTTGCGGCATAGAGGGAAGATGTACCTAAGAGGCTAGTGGTTGACAAGATAGAGCAGTGCTGTGGTTTGAGAATGATACGAAAGTATTGTGCTTATTCATACATCGCCAGAAGTTCTCTGTAGCAGTCTGGTGAACTTAGGCTGTTCTTGCTCTTGTCAATGGCACCATAAATAATGTTTTTCAAGCTTAGAGTTTTCTAAAGAATGTCAAGCGCTGCCAGGTGTTGTCCATGTGCTGCATGAGGGCGGCACTGACTGTGGAGCTTGAGATGTTCATGAAAAGCCCCAAGGGGGCATTTGGCACAGGATGTGAGAGAAGCGTGCCAGTGCATAAAGCAGCTTTGCATTCTTTTAAAAGTTCTACTAAGGCTAATGTCCACTTTACGGGTTGGTTTCCTCATAGCTCAGCCAAGGCATCATGGAGAGGAGCCTGGTAGTGGGCAGCTTGCTGCAAAAAACACTGGCGCATGATCACCATGTTGAAGAAACAGCAAAGGTCTTTAGCGGTGGTAGGTTTAAGGTGATTTTTCAGGTTCGAGATGCATTTTGGTTGAGTTCACTCAGATGAAACTTTGTGTGCGAAGAAGCAGACAATAGAAGCACTGAGCATGCTTTTTTGAGCATGGACGAGTATGGGCTATTTTACGGATAGAGTTTCCTAAAATTAACTAGAGGGGACTCTGGCTCTGCGATCATTCAGCAACCATGGGAATGACAGGTACCACAGACGACTTTATCAAGGATGCTCTGAAACTTTTTCGCAGCATTCCTCAGACCTAATTCTTATGAAAGGTGTGGGGTCTCACATCGAAGCACTATGCTTTCAGAACGAATGGACACAGCAGACGGGGTGGAACCAAATTAAACAAAACATTTATTGAATTACTTTTGCATCGACGATATCGCCAGCCAAATGAGATACATCATAGTGATCAACATGCAAAATGCAGCAACCTTACACAATATTCCAATACACTCGATCAGCGTAACAAGTACAAGGTAACATGAAGGCGTCATCACCAATATTCAACTCGCCGCTAGTGACTCGCAGGACCATGTCAGGAGATGACCATCCAGGCCAGTCGCCACGCGTCAAAGAGAGCCGCTCATGCCTCATGTGCCGCCAGGCGTCACTGCTGGAGACACTGCACTAATCATAGTGATGATGGTGAACACATGCAAGCGCTGCACCACTTATGACTCAGCGGCTGTATACCGAATTGTGGCCTATCTGCAAAACACGTGTGCACCATGAGACATAAACGACTTTACAGGGAGCGACAGTACTACCTTAAAAGAAACTCCAGCAAACCAAGGAGGTGATGAGTGCTGTTTTCGAGACATCGTCGGCATAGACGAATATCGTCGGCATCCTGGACTTGCATGTTGCCTGCCAGAGCACACATGTGGTGAAGGAACTGCAAAGGTTTGCACACGGCAAGTTCGGCTGACTAATGTTGTTACACCTTCTCGTCATCTGAGAGTGACATGCAGCATATAATTCGGTCTTGAGATGTTCAGAAGGGTTGGTTCGTAAGGATATCCCATACCTAACTCAGTTGGCTTAGCAGGCGTACAGGTGGGCGATGACTTAATGGTCACAGGTTCGGTCTTGTGTGATGTGCACCGGGGAGAATCGGACCTCCGCTTGGGTGAACCATTCTTCATGTGCGTTCGTCCGAAGTATGGTTTATTTCTCACATAGGGGGGCTAGTGTGATTAATAAATCGTACAAACGCTTTTTTACTCTTCCTAGCACTTAAAGATACTTCATTACTCAGACTAGCAAGATTATTTTTCCAACATCGAGCCTGCCTACGGCCAGTTTACAACAGAGTTTCAAGCACGGGTGTGGTATCTGTGGTACAATACTGTGCTGGCACGCAGGGGACCCAGGTTTCAATCCCACTGTCTCCTTGGTATTTTTATTTACTAAGTTCTTTTTCTTATTTCGTGCGATAGCAGTTATGAACACTGGTAGCAGCGGCAGACAACTACGGCACTGCATCCAACCCTTGTTGTGATCTGATAACAGCTTTTGCTGTAAAACGAATTCCTACTTTAAACCTTAACAGCTATTTATTATATTAGTAGCAGCAGCGGGCAAGCATACTCACTGTATGCTGGTCTGGGTAATGAAGAAAATTTTGCAATCTTGGCAGCCTGTTTTAGTAGCTACTGCTGGTGACGCATATCTTGAGTGGTGCTGCGGTGGCGCTGTGGTTTATCAGAATGCGATACAGCGTGTAGCTGTGTCATGTCGAGCTGAAAGACATAGAGGCATAGGCTATGTGCGGGGGTGCAACAGCTTTGCCGATTGCGCCAATTTGATACAATTTCAGATTCTTGCACCAAGTTGTGTGAAATGTGTTAAAATTGTGCCAGGCTGCGCCAAAATGCCCAGCCAGCCTCAATGTTTTTCAGATGCGTTGATTTTGGCACGAAATGCAGGCCACGTCGGCCACCTGCAGTTTGCACCATCAGTCAACACGCGTAGAACAGAACTATAGCGCCTAGAATATACTTTAAATATTCTAGGCAACCACCCCGTGCTCGGAAGACGCGATTGACCAGTTAAAGTAACAACACTGCGTGCCCATTTATCTGCTGAGCACAGCGGATGCAAATCAGTGGGACGATGGAACTTCAAGGCAAAAATGCATTGTAGCCTCCAGCGCTTTGCAGGGAAATGTAAATTTTCTTGCCTGAAAACGCAGATATGGCTTGTTAAAGGGCGATCAAGTTTGATGTGCTGCGAACGTTGGCGTTGATTGCCTTAGCAGTGGCACATAAAACATTTTGTCTTGAAGCTGCGTTGTTCTTGCCACGGTCCTGTCGATAGATATCCGGTACCATCGCCGGGCCAACAGGTGCACTTTATCTGGTTGAACACGCCTTGTACAAGAGCCGAAGTGGCACCTAATCTCACAGTGAAAAAAAAAGGGGGGGGGGGGGGAGTGGGGTGGTGGTGTAGCCGTTAGAAAATCTCTTGGCTTTGGTTCTAAAGCTGCTTGAGCCACATTCGCCGCACTACACCATTGCCCCGCGGAAAAGCATATTGAGATTTATAAGGGGCTGTTAGAGCTAGTGGGACACTGCACATTTTGCTCAGTTACTCATGCGTTTGTACACCGTACCATTCTCAGTACCAGTATAACGACTGACATCTAAATAAGCTACTGGCAGTCATTTGAAGCAGTGTATGACATTTATGCTTCCCTACATAAACAAACTAAATTGTGTGTCAGTTTTTTTTTTTTTTCATCGCCGCTAGGTTTTACAAATTTCCCACATTTCAAGGTCATGAGCTTAGCAGATTAAATTCTCAGAGTCTATCAACTTATTTGACAAGTATAGCAGATGCTAATATGAACTACCATTGGTTTCTCAGCGACGTGGTTCAAAATACTACATTGATTGAAATAGCAGTGGTCATGCTCACACTGCACATATTAGGTGATGTTGAATGATTTATACATATTTTTTTCTCAAACGTAAGCCTTTTTCTTATACTGCTCCAAATTTGGTATTTCATGATAAAAAATGCATGTTTTTTTGTTTTTTTTTTTCGTAACCAGCTCCGAACTTGGAATTTAGTGCTCCAAAAGTAACATTTTGCTGCTCCAAAAATTGCCCCCAGTTGTATTTCGGCTGTTACATGGTATTATGCATAGAGTGTGTCGCCACACCTCTTAAGCCAAAAGAGAACCCATAGAAATGATTATAAGGTCTGATGCTTTGGAGGTGGCATTATTATTAACATAATTATCATATAATACAGAGCTTATTACAAAAGGCTTGACACTTGGGCAAGCTGGTGAGAATTCATTCAACACAAGTTGGAAGTCAGCACTCTTTGCCTTTGTTGTCTCGTCTTTTTCTTTTCATTCTATGCTCTGTTAACATTTTGAGAGTTGATTACACTAGAAAGAGGCACTCATAATTTTTTTATGCGTATGAACAGCTTTCAGTGTACATCCTTGCTTCTTATCCTGAAGAACAGTTGTTTTGAATGTCATTGTCATGCTTTCAGTGGTTTGGAAAGGGAGCTGTTTCTCTCACATAAGAAGTGACAACAATATTTTCGCTGTTAAAAGTGCAATTCTAGCAGATTATGCGAAGGCAGATGTAAGCAGTGGAGTTTCCATACTTTTTAAGATGGCATATTTGTTTGCACATATATGCAACATATTAGTTGATATGGCTTATAGGTCAGTGCTATGAGAACACCATGTTCTATGAATATGTATTATTTCACTAGCATGTTTTTATAGAATGATGCTATCAGTTTAACATTCTTTGACTACTGTCATTGAATATTTTTTACTGTTCTTCGCATTGGCACTGTATTCATACTTTAGAAAAACTCATTTTGCGAACTCATTTTGGAGATTACTTCTTGTGCAGTACAACAAAAGAAAAAAAGTATCGTGGGGCTATCTAAATATAGAGGTGCTGTTCATGCTAAGTAGCCAGTCACTTTATGAAAGCTGTTAACAATTTTTGTAGTACACTGCCAGAGCACAGGGTTAGTGAATTAAGAAACAGCCTTTGTTAGTTTGTAGCTTTAAGGTTTATAAAGCTGCTCCACAACACATGCTTTCTTCTCCAGAATGCTCCAAATTCACTTCAAAGTGGCAAGTTTGCTGCTGCGACAGCTGCTGCAAAACACATCAGCCTTCTTGCACCATTGTTAACGAAACAGTTTGCATATACTGTTACAGTAGCATTTACAGACGGGTAGTTACACCCACAACTTGCCATCATGTAACACTTCAAACTTTCCCAAGCATGTTTTGTAGGTGAATGACATCACTAAATGTACCATGTCTCATAGGGAAATGAAGAAGCATGTGCCAGCAGTGACATCCGGGTGGAGATCTCATCACATTGCTCGACCAAGGTGGGTTTCCTCAATGGCTTCAGCAGTATGCCTAGCAGAGTTTTCTAGAATGTTTTTTCTCTTTAATTTTTTTCATCCAACATGCCAGTGATCTCTTGTAGTGTCCTGGCAGGTAAGGTGCAATGCTTCTAGGTTTGAGGGCGCTGTTTTAATTCCCAAGCTACATTTTCAAGAGGAAGAAATCCAAAGAACGCTCAGAGTCAGGTGCACACCATATAACTCCAGATGGTCATAATTAAACCAGAGTTTCTTATTACAGCATTGGTGGGAAAACTGAACCAATTTTGCCAAGCTGCACCAATTGGAAGTTACGGCGGCATACTGCTCCAAAATGGTATTTTTTGTCTAAATTGCGCTATCGCTGCGCCACAAGGTGGTTTTGGAACCGAAGGTAATGTTGACAGCACCCATCGTGAGCGGATATTACACGATGGTCCCCATCTTGTACATGTGCACTACTACATTTGTGTACAGTTGTGATGCTGCAAATGCATAGAATTGACCAATCAATTATTCAGAGTTTCGTGTGATTGTGGTGGTGCCTTTTCTAATTATTATTGGCAAAGAATTAAGGTGACATGGCGACTACCGAAGGGCACGCCAGTATGACTTATCACCGACAAATATGACTTATCGCCGACAAAAAGCCTACGTATTTGGCGTAGCACTGCTTTAAGCCTACTGTATGCTTTTAATAGCAGGCGACTACCTGAGAGCACTGAGGTGCCGATCACTGCTGCCTTAATCATTGTGCAGGACCATGTTCAGCGTGTGCCGCTTTGCAGAAAGAAAAGCAGCTCGTTGCTGCAGAGTTGAGCCTTGTGGAGCGCGGGCACGGAGACAGCAAGCACATGCTTTCATAGGGCAACAGCCCAAACGTGCCTCCATCCACTGCCAGGACCACTAAAGCACCGCTTGTAGAATGTGAATGTGTTGAATTGAGTAACGCATCGTCGGGTTAACTCAACAGGCTTCTCATGGCATCTGTGCATGGTCTGAAGTGGAGTGGGCGCTAGCGGCTTGACATTGTGTGAGCCCCGAATAGGAAAAGCGCTGCATGCAACAAGCCAGTAGACGATCGGCTCCCTGCGACCGTACCGCGTCCCCCCTCTTCCAAAGAAAAAGATTAAAAAACTGTCAGTTCTTGCTGAGTAGCAGATTGCGGTACACATTTATTGCGGACAGTCGATTATCTCCATTTGGTCGCTATGTCAATTGCTGCGTTGTATGCGCATCCCGGAGCCCACAATAGTTTCGAAATGCTCTTTGGTGTCACCACTACGTGCCATCGGAGGGCCTTGCGAGAATGCCGATCATTTCTGAACATGCCAATCTTTTCTGAACCTGGGATTTGCCAACAACAGCAAAGCTGCACTTTAACCTACATTGTTTGCACACAAGCTCAAACTGTAATGTTAAGACCAGGGTGTCAACCCGAACTATGATTCATACTGGTATGCTTGCCCCAATTTCTGCCACGGTATTCATGTGGCCGAACACAAACCAAATTTGAACAAAAAAAAGAAAATAATAGTGGCAGTGATATCTGTTCAGAAGTGGTGTAAACAGGAAACTCAAATGGAGACTCACTCCCGAGGTGTTCCAGCTTGTGCATAGTCATTCCAGCTTGTACTTAGGTGTTCCATTATATACACAAAAGTATTACACGAATCACTGAGTTAACACATGTCATTTTTGTGCAGCCAGTCAATTAAATGTCTATAATGCTTGGTGCTCCAACAACACTGATTGCGTTCGCCATTTTTTGCTGAGCACGTTCACACTCACGGAAGCACGTTCACACTCAGGAAAGCGTCTGCTATATCCTTGATGAGGAAAGTTCCCAGGTTCATGTGTAATCCTGTATAATCAACAGCAGTGCTCTGATAATTGACAAATTAAGGTAAATGCAGGGTATGGTGCGCAACACGAGTGGGACGTTTTGCGATGAGCCCGGTGACACCAACAGTCCCAAGTTGAAATAATCACTAGTACTAAAACTACTTGTGATATGAAAAGACGTTCTGTCTATCAAAATACTTGTTAAAATACCGCATGTGCTTTTCTCTTTCTCATGGGAAAAAGAACTTATTTGTGTTACCATAGAGAAAAAAGCCCAAAAGTTTCATTTTTGCCGATTTTTGCTGCACTGATTCAATCACATGTCAGTAGTAGCTTCGTTCTGTTGCGCATATTGCCACGTTCCGTCCTCAAGTTTTGTTATCGCGCCGTTTCACTGTCGGTGATTCTCCGCACAAACCATGCCTACAGTGCACCGTTAGAGAAGCTTTGGGATGGCAGTAGATTATTTTGTTAAGGTTACGCCCACTTTGTGAACATTACAGAATATTCTGAAACCTACGTCGCCGCCAGCGATAACACTAGAATATTTGATTCGTAGTGTATGAATGCCAACATGCTTTGCCGATTGTCAGTTAATCGACGGCCGACGCTCCGTTCGCAGCTATCAGTGCTAGTCTGCTACTGTGATCCGACTTTTCGTTTACTGGGCACAGGTTCGCGCAAATAAACAGTTTAATCTCAACCGTTCTTCAAATTGTTTCTTTCAATTTTTCCATCTCCCTCGTCATTACATGCAACACTTCACTGTACTTCCAGTCTTTGCCCGGTAGTTTTCCTACTTCATCCTCGACTCTTGCGGATATATTTGTTATTTGTGTGTCATTTAAATACGAAGTGTGGCAGTTTTGGCTAGTTGGTATGACATGACAATAGTTATAGCGTGAGAACAGAACGACGACAAAGAGACAAGAGTGCTCGCGTCCTTCTTGTCTCTTTGTCGTCGTTTTGTTCTCGCGCTATAACTATCGTTAGATACGAACTTCCAAACTTTCATTCTATGTTCTGATTTTCAGTTTTGTATCACATTTTGTAATGTCATGCGTTTATGATCACTACCCAAGCTGTTAATGCCTCCTTCGTATATTCTCATCTGTCTAAGTTTGTCATAGACACCCTCTGTGACAACATAATAATCAATGCACAATTATCTGCGTCCAACTTCCCACATGATCTTCCCCTCACACATAGGCCCCGCGTTAACTACTTCAAGACTATGTTGCTCATGGAGGTCTAGCAATAACCTGCATTTGGTGTCTGAATATCCGTCAAGGTCTTGCATGCAAGCATTCATGTCCCCTATAATTATTATTTCGACCCCTTGATCAAAGTTTTTGATATTGGTATGTGTGCAATTAACAATTTCCAAATATTTTTTCTTGCATTTATTCACCGTCCGCAAGTAACCTACACCTAGCCACGTTTTCTTTCCCCCTACCGTGCCTAAAACCCAGAGGTGCTCTAAACACGCTTGTTTCGCTCTATTCCATATGGCTTTGCTATGGATTAGCATTCCAACACCCCACCTTTCCTTTCTTATATGCTCCTGTTGCATCCTTCCCAAGTATAATTCAGAATCTGGGGTGGCTTTTCCAAGTCCCTAAGGTGTATTTCTCTAACCGCGTACACACTTATATTTCCTTCTTTAACTGCTCCTTATATTGCCTTTTCCTGCCACCCTGCATGTTGATTTAACTAATTGCAACACGTGCCTTCTCCATTCTTTTAGCTTTTTTTGGTTTTTCTTTATACCACCTGTCAAAGAGTCCTCCTGGTTGTTTTCCTCGTTAATAGCTATTCTGGACCTCGAAGAGGCCATGCATCCCCCATAAAAAGCTACTGCACGTCCTGCAAGTCGCCAACCCACCATGCTTCCTATCAAAGTGAATTCTGTCTTGTGAAGTGAATTCTCTTCGCAACCAGTAGCACCCTTGACAGGCACCCAATAGGTCGACTCGGGGAGGACCATATCATTGCAGTGCAGGTATAGGGCAGTGAGCTCACTGCCCTCTTCTAGTACACTGCAGAGCCAGTTCTGTGTAAAAGCGTCTCGTACTCGTGCACTATGCGGCGCAAGAGACGGTGCCAATAAATTTTTGTTTCCTGTGGTGGAATAGAGCCGGAATGAAATGGTTTAACCCAAATTAAACATGTATTTTTTTACGCTCATGTTATGATTGATGTTTTATTTATTTTCAGAGTGAAACTTTTTGTTGTCCACTTGTGTGCTCCTCTAATGCTCCAAGATCTTTTTGAGAAGCAACCAAGAAAAGCAACGAACAGTCACAACCGCATTTACTCGCATAATAGGCGCACCCCATTTTGGTCGCGAGACAGACAGACGAGGAACTTTATTAAGACGAACTTTATTAAGGTCCTGAGTAGCCAGCCAGTGCAGTCCCACAGAGGACACCTGGCTTGCTGTCGGCTATTCCCAGGTTGGAGTTGGGAAGCCATGCCTCTCTGCTCTTTCAAGGGCCCTCTGGGCTGCAAAGGATATGGGCTAAAGCACAGAAATCTTCCTCGAAATCTGGGCAATGAGGATCTATGTCTGTGGGGAGCCTGCTAAGGAAATCTCTCGATGGGTACGAACACGTCTGTAGCATTCTGAGCGTGCAAGATTAGTGCCCTACTCAGATTTTGATGGGGAGATGGAAAACTTTGCCGCTGCCCTCTGTAATGAGTCGTAATTTTATGAAACGTCGGGAGGAACCAGTTTTTTTTTTTTTATTTCCACGCATAACACACGCACCCCGAACATGGTCGTGATTATTAGTTCTGTACTGTAGTGCCATTTTAATTTGATGCCCTCTTACTTAACTGGAGCAAGAGAAAAAAAATGACCACTATATTAACAAAGTGAATGATGTCAAAGGAGCTTGCTCAGAGGTGCACGGGGCATTTTATGGCGAGGCCATTTCTGTAGGAACACTTGTTAGCTAGCCAGTGCATGATGTACGCTAAAGGTAGCATTGTTGGGCATGGTCCGCGGCTGGCCACTTCGATCAGCACGTTAAGCACCTGCTTCTTTATGCCATACTGGCCGCTGCCTTGAGTCAACTGTCTAATGCCCACTAATGACAGATGTGGAACTATCAGGCGTTCTTAAACGGGGTTGACAGCAGGCAGGTGAGATGCCTTTGGAGGATATCAGTACCAGTGCATAAGAGTCATCATAAAAACTTGTCACGGGCTGTCGTGCCTACGAAGCGACGAGAACGAAGTGGACGTAATTGCGAGGAGGGGAGCATGCAGGCCATCGAAACCGACGCCTTGGGTGGCAGTGTGCCATCTAGTGAGCATCTTCGGATACACCAGAGTGGACGTCGTGAGCGGGGACCGGAGAAGTGTACACTCGCAACGCTGGTGTACACACTGGCCGCCGGTTTTGGGACGTTAAACCCCACAAATCAATCAATCACACTGGCCGCCGCCGCACATGCAGAGCAAGCTTCTTAATGAGACCGCGGCAGCGCTGCACGGCATTGGTGTGGACTTTTTTGGCAAAGTCGCCCATTTTGGCCTAGAGTCGCTAAATGATGATGATGATTATAATTATTTTTCTTTAGTCTTTAGTTTTCGGCATGATAAAGCACATGAAGCAATCATTTTTTATTTAAACGATATCTTAAATCAGTTTTTGTTGTTGCAAACGAAGTTGGACTGTGCTGCTACTTCCTGGCTATGCCGCTGTGAACAGGTAAGCAGCTGTAGTCGCCTGTTTCCTGTGAACTGTGAGCCATTCAGCTAAGCCGGTTCAATTAAGTGACCTGAGTCATTTGGAGTCGCTTTGTTCATTTCTAACTGAAGCAGATGGAGTGCTGGAAACGGTCACATTGCACGCTTAAGTCTGCAGTGCTACAAGCAGTTTGATTCTGTATGATTTGGCCTTGTTTATCGAAGCTCGTTCTAAGCATTTCACTGTTTTCTCAGTTTTCTAATTTTCTATTTCTGTTTTTGAACACTCTACCCCAAATTTTGAAAGTCTCTGAAAAAGTCGATAGGACTTTAAACAAATGGAATTGTCGCTAGCACGACTGAAAGGACGCTAAATTTAGCGACATTGTCGCTAATTTAACACCACTGTCAGTGCGTAGGCTCGCCGAGTGGGAAAGAAAAGCACCCTCATCTAATGAACTTTGAGTTTCCTGCAGAGAAAAGTGTCGTCGTTATCGTGTTTGGTACTGCATCCGCAAATTTGAAAGCTTATTTGCTTCCCGACGCGAGCTTTCGCCTTTGGGACCATTATGCAGGCTTGCACAAGCTCGACGAACTTTTGTCACCGTTGATTTTTGCCTCCGCGAACCTAACATCGCATGACACGCGTTGCTCTTGATTCAGTGCTTGAGTACAAAGTTTCGGACGACCGATCTTTACATTGTCTCGTACAAACTTCCCGCGACAACACGCCGAACCGTTGACTAACCCTATTCAGCATTTGTTGCTTTTCAGTAGCAATTGTGGGCGATAAAAGTTTCGGTTTTGCAGCGGCTCTACTTGAAGGGAAGAGGGCCTTGGTGGCACTTGTAACACTCAAATGGTGCGAGATTTGATTGCAATGTCTTTTTATATAGGGTGCAAGACTGTGAAGTGAACATGGACTATCACTCAGTGTACGAAATTTCGGTCATGATAATACGCATCATCTAAACGGCCTGAAACGTAATTGACAAGTTATCGTGATGGTGCTTTCTTTTTTGTAGGTTTTTATGTTTATTTCATTGGCAACACAAATCTTTCAATGTTGATTTTGTGTAATTTGAATGGTTGTAAGCACCCTGAATTGCATGACATAATCTTCGACACGCAAGACTGCATGCTCAACTCTTTTGCACTAGTATATTTGATAAAGAAGGTTGAATGATATCTGGACTATCATGACTTTGCTTACTTGCAGTATCAGCGGTCTATTCTGGGGTCAGAAATAAATTTTTCAGAAATTTTACTCTGTGTAATAGGCACACCGTGAACTTGGCGCCGGATTTTCTGAAAAAAAAAAAGTGCCTATTATGCGAGTAAATACGGTGATTGGTTGGCTTTTTACTTCCTAAAACCACAATATGCTTATGAGTGGAGGGCTTCGTAAATTTTGGCCGTCTGCTGTTTTCTTTAGTGTGACCCTCAATCATTTTGCCCATAGCAGTAAGTTTTGATCGCACGACTTTGGGCTCAGCAGTCGAGCAGCATAGCTAGACCATGCTGGATACTCACCAGACCAAGAAAAGCATAGGTGGCATTACTTGTTATCCTTAATTAGTTGTAGTACAATGATTAGATAAGGTCAGTTTATGTCATAACGGTGAAATCAATTTTCTTCAGAAGGTTCGATGAAGTAAAAAGAGAATTGTTTCTTATTCCTGCAGTTGAGTGGTTTTAGCCGAGGACGGGATTTTGTGCAGGAGGCGGCTGCTGGCAAGAGCAGCCGGAGAAGACCCCTGGCCACTTTTTATGTGCAGCTCTCTTTGGACAGTGCTGCCACCACCTCCACCACCACGACAGGTGGGTGAGCTCCGAGACCGTATGGTTTTTGAGTTGTAAACAAGTGTTCTTTGCATGGCTTGTGCAGTCTGCCAGAGTGTTCGTGCATCATAGGCTCTGAACTTTTTGGCAGGGGCATTTGCTTTGACAAGTACTCTGTGCGTAACTCTACCACAAGCTCAAGCTATGATGTGTGGCAACACAACATAGTTTTCCCCTGGGAGAAATTGCATCCTTATACAACTGAAAACAACAGGAAAGGTTCAAACCGCTTCGAGGAATACTTGCAGGGGTCTAAAAGCTGTGCCAATTGCGCCGATCAGCACCAAAACTGCAAAATTTTCCGAAATTGCACCACACTGCGCCAAAATGCCCAGCCAGCCTTAAATTTTTCTCAGACGTGCTAATTTCGGCGAAAAATGCAGGCCACGTCGGCCACCTGCAGTTCGGTCAAAGTGGGCAGATCACAACTATAGTGATTAGAATGTACCTAAAATATAACCCAATAAAGTAACAACGCCGCATGCTTATTCAAATTCACCCCTCAGCGCGCTGCGTTTCATTGGCTACCATGGAACCACTCATTGCATCGAGGACGGTCTACTAAGTTCAGTGGTGTTTCCGAACCAGAGGCATCTTCTTTCATTTGTATGTCATTCCACTGAGTGCAGAAGTGAACCCTGTCATGACTGGTGACTGGAAGTGGAGAGAGGCCCATCAGCTGAGCTCTCTCAAGCAGTGCTCGTCCACGAGAATGCTGTCTGCGTCCCACAAGAGCGCAGGAACACTCCCAAATGCACTGCAGGGAACGCACATCGGCGTGGCACTGACACGCGGTTCGCATCGCACACGAATGCTGTAACACGCAGTGGCGTTTCAGGAGAAGCGCGTGCAAGGACAGAAGGAGATAAAAAGAGCGTTGCGTGTGTGCAAAAGGGCTTTCTGTGGCCTCGTAGCGTTCGCTGCATCAAACGCTTGACAGTCACATCAGCACCATCACAGTCACGAGTTGAAGTTGCGCCTCCTCAGAATCAACCAAGTTTGTATCCGAGTTCACGCGTCCATCAGTTTCATTGACAGACACTTGCGGTGAATATCGAGTCCGCCCATCACCTTTGCTCTTGCCGAGGAGCAGTGCTCACGCCACAACGCCAGCGAGCGCACGGTCTGTCTACCAGCTTTATCGCGCAGACTATGCACACACGCACGCAGAAGGAAAAGTTATGTCACCATGTGGCTGCTATTAGAGAGGTTTAGAATAGCACACCACAGACCCTTGCGGTGCGGTCACAGCCACTGTGAATGCGTCGTAACGCGAGCCGCCATTAGCGTTCGCGGCCCGCCCGCAGAAAATCCGAAACAGCGTGCAGCGATCGTGGTCCGCGAGGCCTGCAAAATGCTGCGTGTAGCTTTCGTGCATTCGGGTTTGCAGTTGGGGTGAAAGTCCCTAGACTTTTTTCTAGGCGCAGCAAATGCTATTCTAAAGCTCAATGGCGCCCACAACTAAAGCAACGCACGCAACACCTGTGAACGTTATTCTAAACCTCCCCATCAAACGCTATTTTAAAGCTCATATGGCACCCGCAACTAAAGCAACGCGCGCAACACCTGTGTGTTGTTCTAAACTTCCCCATGTCTCGTATTCGATTTCACCACGCTCACGACATATGCAATCACAGCCGCGTTGCTGACAAGATGTGAGCCCCCCCTGGTGACTACCCCGTCCTTACATTTATCCGCAATACTTTATAGAAGCGAAATGAGCAGCGCGAGAATGCTGTGCGTGCAGCCTTGCTGCCTGCGAGAGGGGGAATTTTCATGCTGCAGGTGGAACGAAAGAACTTGTGTGAAAGAGGACATACGCCCACGAACACGCCTGTGGGAGGCGCGTGTTGAGTTCGCAACAATACAGCACGACAATCATGCTGACGTCGTGGCACTGCTAAAATGTTGAGTGAGTGGCAACGCTGACGTGCTCGCATGTGGTGTTTCTTTGATAACCGCGGCAAATGTCCCACATGCGTTTGCAATGCCACGCACGTTCGTGTAATTATTTTTATCACCGCTGCTATCACGCGCTCCACACTGTCTTCATGCCACGGCAGCGGCAAGCAAGCTAGGAGCAAACTAGGATGCCCGAGAAGCTCGGGCCATCCGGCATTGCACCCCCGCTCATATGTCATAGCACATGTTGAAGGTCACCCTCGCCGCAATGCTACAGCACTGCGCTGCGAAGCGTACTGCAAATTTGATGACGTACTGGGGAAGTTGTGCTTATAGGCAGGCAATCAGTAACTTTGATTTCTCGTTTTCTTCTTTCTTTTCAAGGATTTCGCGTTCCGTTACCTTTCAGTGTAGAGAATCAATAGCCAAAATTCATTGTTATAACGGATAATGTGGCATGTAAGCACTGCTGTATGCAGGTCCTTTCATCATATAAAACTTACAATAGCTTCAGTGGTTTAAGCAAGCTCCACTGCACTTCGCGGACATGCAAGTGACAATGAATCGTGTTTGTGGAACCACCGGATGTAAGGATGATAGTATAGCCTATTCCAGCAGCTTCTCATTGTTATAACAATATTGTTAAAACCAGCATAGCTATAAGTAGGCTTGTTTATAACTATGCCTTGCAGTAGCTGTGTAGCATTAAACTTCAGTGATTATGTAAACGCATTGAACACTATTCTCCATCAAGCCGATTTCTTTCTCCTTTCCCTTTTTCGAGCCAAACCACTCTGGAGAAAAAGAGGTTTTAAGAATAGCGTGCATGATGACTGACTTGAGTAATCGATAGTAGATACTACAACATGAGTTGTTTCAGACATTATGTTTTAGTTTTTCAATCTGTCCAGATTCTCTATCCTGCATTATTACACAATGTTTATTCACATGTCTTCAAATAATTGCCAACTTTTTGTGTTGTGTTCTCTTGCATAAGCATCAATCGTTCCGCTTTGTGCCAAGAATGAAGTCTGGGTATGGCACCAGGTAAAGCAGTTTCATGTGAGCACTATTGCCCCGCAGAGTACTTACCAAAAGTATCAATTGTGACGGTTGGGTAAGATAGTTGTTTTATGTTTGGCTAGCATGCTATTTACAACTTGGTTTATCTTAAAACTATACCTAGCTTGAGCTCATGCCATTAAGTAAGTGGTATGTTAGTATATTTATAAAGAGTCGCTGCTAAAAGGCTCAAAGGGGCATTAAGGTTTTAAGCCTATGAGATCATTCTGCTTTCAGTAATAATGAATCGGTCATTTGTGGTGCAAACCATGTAATATTGTGATTATAAACAAATAATGATGGTATAATTCCCAAATGGCACTGCTTATTGTGAGTTATGGTAGTACTTCTCATATGACCTGTCTGATTCACAGGATCTCATGTCAACTCATTCATTTTGAGCAGCAATGGAACTACTTTCTGTGCATTCTTGTATGGGCTCACACTGATGAACGACGTGGCTGTGTTTGATATTTTCCTTTTGTCTACATGCCTCATGGCGAAGTCGCTGAGCTGTTGTCATATGGGCAGTGTGAACCTTGAACGAATTGGTTGTATGCAGGGTCACGGCCACACCATCGGCGCCGCTTGCGTCGCACATCAAACGTGCCCAGGCGACCCCAGTCACCGCCACCACTGCCACCAACGGCAGCTGCTGCAGGTGTGTTGAACCTACTTATTTTTGTACATTGGAGCTCATATATTTTTTGCATCGAAACCTGCTCACCTTTGACATGTACTGGGGCGGGGGGTGGGGGGGGTGGAACAAAAGTCGCGCTCAGACACTGGTGGCTAGAATTGTTCTTGATTGTATCAGGGAGGACTCTAGTGGCTTTTGAGTGCCATCCAAGCAACAACCACTTGAATATACATATATGCACAACAGCTGAGAATGTAGATGCTGATTTCTTTGTGTGCCTTACAGTGACTAGTACATATTACTGAGGCATAGTCGCACTCTGTGAAATTTTGATTACATTGTACTTGGTTTGGACTCATTGTTAACAAAGTGCAGCAGATGCAGCAGTACCACGCACTGTGAATGGTCGAATTCAGCCAGTTGGTATTGATGCATTTAGTTTGGGAACTGATATGAATAGTACATTCAGAAAAACAAAAACAAAACAAGAGTGGTATTCATTAGGAGGGTGTGAATATTCGAACTTTGGAATATATATTTTTTGTGTGTGTGTGGTGTTTGCCATCCAGTTTGGTTTGCAATGAAATTTTACTATTTGAGTTATTAAAACTTCGGGAAAATGATAACGGTTCATAATAACGAAAATTACGTAAATTGAAGTACAGCGGCTTGCAGTGTATTTGAACCTGCATTTTGGGGTGCCGACAGGCGCATCTGCTCGCTGCTTTTACCTGTGCTTTGAGCGGTCACTGTGCGACACGCCACGTGACAAGCTTGGCCGAGGGGTCCACTGCCGATGCGTAAAATGCCCATACACTGTTTCGAGGAGCCAGCAGAAGATGCCATTCATTGCTTGCAGTGAAGCACATTGCAGCTGCTTCACACACACATGCCCACTACGACAATGTATTTGCCTGCACTGTACATCCTGGTGCTGGTAGTAGAGTTATGCCTAGCCACGACTCTGGAGAAGTATGCTCATTAGCAGTGTGCGTGGCCACAGTGCCTGATGTTTTAATGTACAAACGTCATGCTCTCACCAGTACAAAGGGTCGTTCCGCATTGGGCTGTACAGAATGAGGATAAGCAGAACTTCAAAAGGCAAATTGGTCTGAGACGCGCATGTCCTACGTTTGGGTTGAGCGCAGAGTACTATCATAATCTGAGGATTTAGCTTCTACTGGCAGCTGCCAAGCTAGAGCGTAATTATTTTCTGAACAATAGTTGACCTGTGAACACAGTACAAGTGCGAAGACGTCCCAAGGTAGCCCTACTTTCAATAACCATGGCTTCGCAAGGCTCTTCCAGAGCAAGGAATAGAATCAGTGGAGAAGTGTACTGGAACAACTTGGCGGACGCAGCCAATTGGAAGCCTCAAAGTAAACTTAGAAAATCTGCTTTTTGTGCGCTTGTTTTTGAATAGAGAAGCTAGCTGAAGCAGGGATTGAGAACACGAAAGAATGTTTTTTCTGATGAGTGCACAATTACAGCGCCTGTTTGCGCTAAAATTTGCTGATTACGTTTCAGATCACTTAGATTTCGCACATTATCACAACCAAAATTTTGTACACTGAACGGTACCGATAGTTTGATCTCGCGGGATCGCACCCCATATCCAAGACATTGCAATCAAATGATAACCATCATTCGAGTGTTGCAAGTGTTACCCAAGCCCCCTTTCCTTCAAGAGTCACCGAAAAGAGATATGTTAATTCTCCACAAAACCACAACTTTGATCGCCTGCGACCCCCACCGAAAAGCACCAACTGTGACTGTGCGTAGCTTACGGTTTGGCGTGTTGTCGTAACAAGTTTGTACTAGACAACATGAAAATTGAGCGTCGAAAAGATCACATTCAAGCACTTATCCAAGAGCAGCGTGCGTGCTACGATGTTTAAGTTCGCGGCCTTGAAGTCAACAGACACCTAAGTCTGTCGAGCTTGTGCAACTCTGCGTAGTGACTGCAAAGGCGAAAGCTCGCATCAGAAAGCCGAGAAGCTTTTAAACTTGCGGACGAGGTAGCAAACGTGATAATGACGACGCTTTCAGAGGCAAGAAACTCAATGCGCACTTCACGAAGATGCGATCTCACGTTCCATGCGAAGCGCACGCGGCCGGGCTAGCAGCTGGAGCCATGCCGGCGCCAATGCAAAGGTTTCTCTGACACCCAAACAACCGCCCTTCATGCACACTTGGTGAGCTTGCAGAGATAGCATAGTCTTTTTAAATGTGGAACATTTATAGTCACACCTACACGCGAATCCCGCGTCGGCGTCGACACCCCCACTGGTGCCAACTGTCGCTTAACCTACCCCTGTCTCTCACTTCACAAGGCTGACACAGACAGTGTCTTCTTGTAAAATCCGACTGCTCGCGCTGCACAACCGTTCACTGGCCACCCCGTATTGTAGGCACTGGATCACGCATTCGGAATTCAATCAAGGGCGTCTTTACTTGGCTTTCCCTTGACCTAATGCTTTGCTTGACTGGAGTAGATGCGATGGAAGCAACGGTACCTTCAACCAGCAGTGGGGCACAACCCAACATCAGCGTCCCACAACTCGTTGAAGGCAACGCTTCTCCTTCATTCAATAAATAAGAATAATAAAGAGGAAATAACAATTGAGCATTCCATAACGATATTCAATCAGGCAACATTCACACGATATTCTACCACTCTGCAAACAAAAGAGTTTTGTCGGACAAGTGAGGCTTATAGGAAGGGTCTGTAGCAACGGCAGTTAATACGTCCATCACTTAATAACCTGGAGGAAACACAGGTTGAAATAAATCATCCACAAGACACCCCAAACAAGGTCTACAACAAAGCATGTAAACTAGATAAGAAAACAACACTAAAAAAAATCGTAACGCAACCCAACCAGCTGCCAGCATTTATAAGCAAATACTGAAGTGCCCTCCTAAACACAAATAATATCTTTTATAAGTATTATTCAATGAGCAATTAGCACCTTAGAAAAGCATTTCCCAAAGTACCAAAAGTGGTGTATCGCCACAATAAGAATTTCAAGGACACGTTAGTACATGCAAAAGCTAGCTCTCATTCTACTGCCCAAGTAACATCTTGCTCCCATCCAAGGTGCAAAACTCGCAGACACCTTCAAGATAATATGACAGTTAAAAGCACCAGGAGTGAATATGTCGGTCATATAAAATCTAGTTTAACTGCACTAGTGAAAGCGTTATCTACATGATTGAGTGTTCATATTGTCATAAACAGTACATTGGCGAGATGCCTTTTAATGTTCATGTTTTTAATGCAGGGTTGCCTTTTAGTGTTAGATTAAATGGTAGTCGTGTGGACACTGCAAATAAATTACCGAAACCAGTAGCACAGCATTTTAATCTAGCAGGAGACAACTTGGAAGATCTTAAACTCTACATTTTTCAGTCAGCTTCTGGTCCGCAAAAGACAGAAAATATACAGTCATACCTTATTCACAATTTCAATACCTTCCAGCCAGTAGGCATAAAGGTTTCTAAAGGAACTGTTGAATTCATTCGGTATGATACATGCACAAAGAAAACCCTGCGAGTTGAACCCTCAGTCTAAGAATTTCATACCTGCCACTGTTGACTTCTGACAACTGGATCGGTAGCCGGAACACCAAAACACGTGTACATCCACCTTTCTACACTGCTTTCTTATTTTCTTTTTATTCACGGAATACCTGTTCCTTCTTCAATCATACAAGTCATCACAGCACCCCTCCTCCCCCTCTCTCTCACACTAGCGTGTCCGATGTTGCCCCTCATTTGTTAGGATGAAGAAGGGGATACGAAGCATAGACAGGCTAAAGAAATCAGTTCTGCTCTAGCCTTGAGGAAGACAAATCCACTTGGCAAAACGTTGGCTCAACACAACGCTGTTTAGAGATTCAATCAAGCATATCAGATCTTCACTTTCCCCAATCTAATGGACAGTTTGAGTGGTTCAACCTTGTTCTCAAGTCATTCATTCAGTGTGCCCTTCAAGAATGAAGACCTCTAAAAAGGACAGTTCTTGAGACTTCGACTCAATATATCGAACCATTCCTTACACTCTAAGTTATCACTGTTTGCTCGCTGCGTGGTCGTAAACCTCGAATGCATTTCCATGTTGTTGGCTGCTCCGAGCACAGTGTTTATAAGAACCCATATCACAAATACAGTCAAACCTCATTATTGCGTAACTGCTTTAAGCGTACTAACGTTTAAAACGTAGTTGCGACAAATCGCCGACCGAGTCTCATAGAGACTAATGCAATCGCGGACGACCGTTTAAGCCGTAGTGTTCAGCCTATGCTTACCGGTTCGTGCGTATTGACTGCAAACAGCTACTATAACATTTTGCGCGACAAAGATTTACTGCTCCGCTTAACTCGCAGACGCCACAATGTGCCGTAAACGGTTTTCCGTCATGTTGATAAGCGCGGAAATCAGCTGATAAGTTATTCCGACTTCTGCGCGATTGCGGCAATGACATTGCGTGTAATTGTCGGGAAAAAAATGAAGGCGAGGTGGCAACCACCAACAAACGTGCCAGTATGACTTATCACCAGCGAAAAGCCTTATCACAGTATGTGTCCCCGGTTATCTGTTCGGGCACGCGTGTGGCGTAGCCTCGCTTTAGGCCCACTGCACGCTTTTAGTGAGCAATTACGTGAACAGGCCAGGTCGCCGATCGCTGCCGCTTTGTTTTGCGGGACCATGTTCAAGTGCGCACCGCTTTACAGAAACGCAAGCAGCTCGCTGTCGCAGAATTTAGCAATGTGGATCGCGGGCACCCAGAAACCTTGCTGTATTATACCAACACGTGTGCCGTACAGCGAGCACAGTGCTGTTGTTACCATGCTGCACACTTTTATTTAGTGTCAGCCGAAATGTGCCTTCGTCCGCTGCCAGGACTGCTAGAGCATCATAGGGAACACATAGCTTGTGGAAAGGTCTTCGTCGCCGCGTTAACCCAACAGGCTACTTGCCGAATCTGTCCAGCAAGCGAATTGGCAGTCACGGTGTGCACAAAGTGAGCAAAGTGATACACCCAACTAGCCATGCAGTAAACGACTTGGCTCTCTGTGACTGTGTCGCATTTAAAAAAAAAGAAAACTGCGGCAGTTTTTGGTTAGAAGCAGATGGCAGTTTTCGGTTAGAAGCAGATCACGGAACAACGGTATCACGGACAGCCGATTGTGTCCATTCTGTCCATAGAAGAAGAGAAGTTGTTCCCATCCTCTATGCTTGTGTCGCTGTATCGCGCTGCTTATCCCGGATCTGCTATTTTACTGTATTTATTTATTGGTGGCAATGGGGCACGTTAGGAGATGCACATTCTCACTTGTAAAAGTGCACTGCCGTTTAGTGCATGATCGTGCCGCGTTCCCGACTGGTACAAGTTATCCAGGTTTCACTGTATTACTAGATCATTGACAGTTACTCATGTTGGTGCCACCACTTTTCTGGAAACCACGATGATAACAGCAATGAGACGAGCACTAGCAAGCTCCATGAATGAACTGAATTACTTGATTGAACTCCACTAGATATGGATGCAGCCACGTCCTTGGTGTAGCCAATGCTCAGTGTTGCTCGGTCAGAAATAATAATAATGGGTTAGATTTGGCGGTACGTACTTGCAATTAACAATTATAGCAGAAATTGCCGTTTAAGTGCAGCCTGGCACAGCAGGTCGGAAGAGGACAGCACTTCCGTCCTTGAACTTACCGCAATTCCATTCCTTTCAAATACTCGGAATGAATAAACCTGGCTCATTTCAACTCTGGGAATGGCCGGGCATTTCGATTCCATTCCTGTAATTCCTCAAGGTAAGAAAAACATCTGGATAGTTTTATCGTGTCAAGGATGAATGTCCCGTAAAGCTGATGTCATGCGATGCATTAACAACTGCAAAATGACTTCTTTGTCGTCCTTGTTTCTTGTGTGCTGTTACTTTATTTGTTTTGAATATGAACCAACTGGCACTCACCAAGTCGTTACTAGTGCAAAAGAACACAAAACATGTTATCAAGGTCAAAAGATAGTAGCTCCCTGACATATCTCATGCAGTAGAGCCACCCTACTAATTGCCATAGGGGTAGGTCTCTCACCACCTATAGTATATGCAGGGTCAGCATGTTTTAACTAATGGTGATGCTTTAATGTTGTCGAGTGTAAGGTTGAGTGACTCGTACGGCAACGGTTTCCAGGACGACAATGGTATCACTTCGTCATAGCTCCGAAGTTAGCATCAGAACAGTAAGAATGTTCTACTATTGCGAGAGCGCATGAAAGTGGCCATCGAGATGCCATTTTGGCTAGAAACAGATTAGGGCTGAGGATCGAACTTGTCTTAGATCAAAGTTAGCTACGATTTCCTTGTATAGGCGATTCTTGTGTGCATGTTTCTTTTTGGGAGTGAATTCTGAGTGTCAGATTTTTGCCATTTTTGTGTTGTATTAAAATAGGTTTGTGATGTTATCGCTGACTCGCGTCTCTCTCCCAATCCAACCCTTCGTAAGCGCTCCCTAGGTAAAGTTAGTGACAAGAAAAAAGCGCGACGTCGTTACTGTTTCTCTCATGTAAGTCACCTCAACAACGTCGCACGGGGCGTGAAGGAGTGGGAGAAAAAGAAACAGGAATACAGAAGAGAAGGGAGGAGAGAGAGGGCTCATTCGACACTGCTCCCAATCTGACATGCTGGTGGACTTCCCGCATGCGTGAGCCCCTGTTCATACGAGTCGGTGTGGTAGTACATCACGATAGTGCCAGTAGTGTATCTCCTGCCGCCAATTGGAGGCGGTGCCTTTCGGAACTCTCCCCACTCGAGAACAGAACGAACATGGATTTTCTATGCTACGAATTGTCACGTCGGGACTTGGAGTGGCACTGCAGTGGCTGTGGTTACGTTGGTCTCTCCTGTTTCGGCTGGCTTCCTGAACTAATGTTTCTGTTATGTCCGGTGTTATCGTTGGCCCATAGACGTACGCGTTGGTCGCGGTAGTCCAAAAAGCTCAGGCAGCCTCGAACGGTTAAAAACAAGTTTATTCCTATTCGGATGGAGGCGGCGGCCGATCTGCCGGGGGAAACGAACGGTGGCTCATTTGCGCCGAGCGGGGGAAGGGGAGGAGTCAACATCTGGAAGCAGTTTCAGCATCCGGTCCTTCGCGGGTTCGGAGGCTCGTTCGTGACACAGGGGTGCTTGGAACACATCTCCTCCCTCCTTAGATTGTCGCTTGGAAGCGATCTGATGGCCGGCGTGGGCGCATGGACGCTCTGGACGCACGAGGAAGAGAAGCCTCCGCTCGCTGGGTGTCGTTTCTCTTGTGTTCAGGGCCGGCGGGCGGCGGCGCCGATTCATCTGGTGCGAGATGCCAGGCTAAGTGGAACGAAGCTTCCGTCGAGGTGGCTGCTTGAATGGGAGGTTCCCTTGGCAAATTACCTGAACGGCGTAGCTGATTAAGGTGGCGGCGTGTGGCCTTTTCATCAATGCCGACGAGCCATGACCGCGAACCTATGCGTTTGAGTGCCGTCGCTTCAACCCAGCCGGGCTTTCTGTGGAACTGGCGGGCGTATATGCGCTGTCCACTTTCAATTCTCCTGCTATGCGGGAGCTTTTCTTCCTCCGACGGTGCTTTCGCTGAGGGCTTCGGGACAATTGCTGTCAGCTGTATCTCATTTCTCGTCCGAACATCAATTTCGGTGGCGTTTGATCAGTAGTGCTTTGAACAGTGTTGTGCTGTCTGAAGAGAAAGCGCGCGATGCGGCGTTGCATTGTCCCAGTCTGGTATTTAGTGAGGGCGCGCTTCAGCTCAGCCACGTAGCGCTCGGCTTGTCTGTTCGTAGCCGAGTGGTAAGGAGCTGATGTAACAGATGTGACGCCGTTGTCGCTGTAAAACTTGAGAATCTCCGTGGACACAAACGGAGTGCCGTTGTCCGAGACCACCTTGCGCGGTAGGCCAAACGTTGCAAACAACGACCGCAGGGTGTCGATAACTGCTGCCGATGTTGTTGTAGTCATTTGTTTTACCTCCAGCCACTTGGTGTATGCGTCTACAACCGCCAGGAACGAACACCCTTGATAGATCCAGCAAAATCAATGTGCAGGGTGTGCCAAGGCGTGTCTGGTCTTTTCCATTCAGGAATAGGGACTCTTGGCGGGCTTCTGTAGTTGCCTTGGCAAGGCTGGCAATCGTGAAGTGTTAATTCTATATCATGGTCGATACCAGGCCACAACATATAGCTTCTTTTTCATGGCAACAATGCCTCGATGACCTGCGTGGACAAGCGACATGGCCTGTTCGCGATGTGCCGCTGGAATTACAACTCTTGATCCCAAGGTGACGCAACCGCGATGAGTGCTCAACTCCGCAGCTCACTTGCGGTAAGCGTTGAAGTGTTCACCCTTTAGCTTTTGCACGTTGCCTTCTTGTATAGCTGCGTAGACTTCCTTCAAGACAGTGCACTCCTGCGTTGATGCTGCTATCGTGTCAGCTTTCAGCGGAGGGTTGGCAGCGCCTCGAACATGAGTATATCACCCGGCGGGGGTGGTTCATCTATTGTGGTGTCTAGCGGCAGGCGGCTTAGTGCGTCGGCGTTCTGGTGTTTTTTCCCAGTGCGATGTACGAGTTCGTAATCGTACGCCGACATCTTGATGCACCATCGTGTCACTCGCGGTGACAATGTCTGTGGCATTGGCTTCTGGGGACCCATAATACCCAATAAGGGCCGGTGATCTGTTATGAAAGTCACTTTCCTGCCGGTAATGTACTGCTGAAAGTGATCTGCTGCACAGACGATGGCAAGTCCCTCTTTATCTAGCTGGGAATAATTCCTCTCTGCCTGCGATAGGGTGCGCGAAGCAAAAGCAATCGGGGCTTCCCGTCCCTGGTCGTCAACTTGGGAGAAGACTACTCCCACTCCGTATGGTGATGCGTCACAGGCTAGCAGTAGGGGTCTCCTTTCGTCGTAGTGTCTCAGAACAGTAGACTTGCGAAGTAGTTGCTTAAGGGCAACAAATGACTCTTGGTGGCGTGGCGACCAAGTCCATGGGACTTCTTTCTGCAGGAGCTGATATAGATCGTTGGCCACTGTAGCTCGATGTTCTAAGAACCGGTCGTAGAACGTCAATAGCCCCAAAAACCACTGCAGTTCTTGCTTGTTAGTAGGCGCTCGTGCTTCGGTCATTGCACGCACTTTGTCTTCAGTGGGATGGATACCCTGCGCGTCAATTTGATGTCCAAGAAACTTCACTTCAGGCACCGCAAAAACACATTTTTCTTTACTGATGCGCAAATTAGCATTTGCTAGCCTTTCCAAAATGAGCTCCAAGCGTTCTGTGTGCTCTTCATTGGATGTGTCACCGACAATAACATCGTCCAAGTAGACGCAAACATCTGGGATCCCGCTAAGTGTAGACTCCATAAATTTCTGGAAGATTGCTGGCACTGCAGATATTTCGAATGGTAGCCTTTTAACTTTGTAAAGACCCTTAATAGTGTTTATTGTGAGCAGTTCAGACGATTCGCTCACCTTCAGCTGCTGGTAGGCTTGTGTCAAGTCCATGGTGCTGAAGATTTTTCCACCGCGAAGCGTGCTAAAAACCTCTTCCGGTGTCGGCAGTGGGTAGGAAGATGCTTTTGTCGCCAGGTTGACAGTGCTCCGGTAGTCTCCGCAGAGGCGTAGGGTACCGTTCAACTTTCGGACGACAATGAGTGGTGTCGCCCATTCCGAATGTTGCGTCGGTTCGATGATTCCTTGTTCCTGCAGTCGGTCAAGCTCATTCTCGACTGACGTTCGCAGGGCGAAAGGCACCGACCTAGCTTTCAAAAATTTCGGCGTCGCATCCTCCCGCAGCTCCAGTGTGACTGGAGGACCGTTGTTCTCTGGTATTTCTTTGGAGAAAACCGCTTTGTACTTATCCTGAAGCTGCTCCACTGACGGATAACTGAGTGTGTGGTGAACTCCGCCAATGACCACTCCAAGGGGGGTGAACCAATTTCGTCCTAAAAGGCTTGATCCAGAACCGTGGACGACTAGCAAGGGAAGCTGATGGGTCTGCCCGTTGTAGTACACGTCTACGTTGGCACAACCCAGCAGGGGAAGGAAATGTCCGAATCACGTTCTCAGCTGCGTGTCGTCTTGCTGGAGAGCTGGCGCGTTCTCACGGCAAGTAGCGCGAAAAGTGTCCTCGCTGATGAGCGTACATGCTGCTCCGGAATCCACCTCAAACCTGATAGGGCGCTGGTGTACCATAATTTCAGTTGTAATCTTCGGTCTCGTTCCGAGATTCACAACGGCGTTTAAGTCATATAGTGCCGATGACGTTAGTGCTGTTCGGCTTGTATCTTGCGTCTGGCCCTCCTGTGCATCGACATTGTTGTTCCGTTGCACTGAAGTCTTCGGTCCGAGCTGTTTGCCCTTCGAGATGCATGCCCTTTCAATGTGTCCCAGATTTTGGCAAAAATTGCAGGTCGCTCTCTTGTATCGACATACCTGGAAATCGTGCATGTCGTCGCATCGCCAACAGCGCTGTGTCTTTCTGCTTGATTTCGCTTTCGACGTGGAATGACCTGACTGCTAACTGGTGTGATGCACCGGCTCGGCGTTCCGTCGAATATCCTTCTGCTGGTGACCGGCGCTCTCCGCTCGTTGGGCGATGTCGTAGGCTTTGGAGAAGGTGAGACCCGTCTCCGTGAACTGGCGTTGTTGTAGGCCTGCGTCACGCAGTCCGCACACAAAACGGTCACGCAACATAACGTCCAAGGGGAGCATAGTAGTGTTAGCAGGTGTGGCAGTCGGTCCTCCCTCCTGCGCAGTAGCTGCAGCTGTCGCGGTCAACGTCCCGAAATTGCAGTTAGCAGCGAGCTTTTTGAGAGCCGCTACGTATTCGGCCACTTTTTTGCCTTCCAGTTGGTCTCGCCATTGGAAGCGGGCTCGACAGTAGACCTCCGATGACCTTGGGTCATAGTGCTCTTGTAGCGCTGCTACGATGTCGTCGTAGTCAACGGCTGCTGGAGTGCGTGGCTGAATCAGGGCACAGACTGTGACGTATGTCTGCTCCCCACACAGCGTTAGCAGGTTGGCCCTCTTCATTGCTACATCAGTGATGTTGTTAGCCTCGAAGTAAAATTGCAGGCGTCCAAACCACGATGACCATGATGAGCCGTTGAACTCGGGTAGCCGATTTGGGAGCCCGTGCGTAGCCATAGCTTGTAGCTTGTCAATATCGTTGCGTAGCGTTGGTCCAAATCTACTTCCTCGTCGCCACTGTTATGTCCAATGTTGTCGTCGGCCCATAGACGTACGCGTTGGTCGCAGTAGTCCACAAAGCTCAGACAGCCTCGAACGGTTAAAAACAAGTTCATTCCTATTCGGATGGAGGCGGCGGCCGAACTGCCGGGGGAAACGAACGGTGGCTCGTTTGCGCCAAGCGGGGGAAGAGGAAAAGTCAACATCTGGAAGCAGTTTCAGCATCCGGTCCTTCGCGGGTTCGGAGGCTCGCTCGTGACACAGGGGTGCTTGGAACACAAGTTTCCAAACGTTTATTCTCTCTCTTTGTATAGAGGGGGAGGGCACACTGTCCGATATGTACAACTGTGTGCTGGTGCTGACCTACAGACTTTCGCCTACAGTGTTTCTGGCAAAAGCACTCATGTGTCCAGACAAGGGGCACAGCATTGCAAAAGGGGGAGAGCAGGAGAGTATGAAGTGAGACGGCGTGCAAGCTGCAATACAAAAGCTCGCAGTGACCACAAGCACCACGCTGGCGTTAGTGCGCCTCACAACTTAGAGAAGCACTTTTCAGAATACGCGTCCAAGTCGCTAGCGGCCACAGAAGCAAAAACAAAGAAGTGAAGGGTGTGTAGACAGAAGGCGACTGGGTATCACTGAGGGAAGAAATCTCTAGGCATAAGGGGGAGTATGTAACTGGCACAACAAATACCAACGGCATGGAACTGGTGTTACACAAAGAATAGGGATAAATTTCGGAGCACCGCAGTTTTGTATTAGAACTGTAGTAGCTATGTTGCTTTAGTGGGCCAAACTTGTAATCAGCTAAGTTATTTTAAAAACACTGCTTCATTTTTAAATTTCTGGCTCTGACCTATTAATGTTCGAAGTATGAAAAATAGCACGTAGAGGAAAATGTGCTATATATTCAAAATGAAAAAAAAAAAAACCTAATTCACTTCCCATTTCATTTTATGCTAAAGGCACTTTATTTCATTCCCATTCTACTCCTCCAAGCATTGTGCCTATTCCATTCCGGGGTCGCAAAAATGTATAATGATTCCGGAGTCATTCGAACTCCGGAGTGACAACTCCACAACACTGCTGGTGACCAAGTACGAGTGCATCAGAAAGGACAAAGAAAAGTTTCCTCCCAGTATTCACGCCCCAGAGTAATCTATTGTAAGGTTCCCTTACACTTATCGTTTGAATGACAGCACCATCTGGCATGCGTCAAATATCTCTAAGAGCAGGCTGAAAGAGGCCTAAACAAAATCACTACTTGAGTACGGTTATCCGATGCCGATACCTCAAACAGATACTGTGTTACTTACTGTGCCACCTACCGTGCCACCTGCAATGTCACTGCCTGTAAGTCTGCCAGAACCTCGAGTTGCCCAAGATGCACAGCTTTAGCAAGATGTGGAGTCATCAGAGTCGCGCCAAAGATTGTCGTCCCTGACGTCACCACCTTAACCAACACATCAATTGGCTGGGCCTCAGCGAGAGGGCTGTTGTCCGCGGTACCTGAAAGACTACATATTAATTCTTTTTGTTTAAAGGAAGAGAAATATAAATTATAATGTACTTTTTTCTGTGGCATGGCTCCAGGAGACGCCATCAAGACATATATAAACACCCTCGCTAAGGCGTGGCATGAAGCTTTGTGTGTCGTTTCTTTCACAGAGTGCTCAGTGCTGCACTTCGCAAACACTACAGTAACATTAACATTAACACTATAATCTCGCTAATGGTGAACTAAGCTTGTGAGTCGAGTTACAGCTTAAGCGGAAAAAGTATACAGCTGACAAATGCGTTTGTGCTGTAACAATAAGGAATATTAACTAGCCCGCTCCCACAGCTTGCAAGTACAGGTTCACTGCAATTATACCTCATTTTAATGAAACTTTTGATTCTGTGAAGTACTATAGCTTTGATAACTGAATGACCATACAAGACTGTATTTTTCACCTCAATAGTAGAAAGAGCAGTAATCGCCTACTTAAGTAGAACAAGGCTTCATTGAAACCCTGAGCAAGTGGTAGCATGGATCATATATGTGGAAATTTTCTGGACATGGTTCAAAGTGCGTGCACACGACAAAAAGCAGTCGCCAAAGGGGACGAGCTCCTCACCTTCTAAGAGAGAGGCTGGTGGATGCCATGAGCAAACTCTGTATTGCACCGCATTTCGCACCACATATGCACCCAATACAGCAGTGTTCTTCTTGTAGCCACATCTCAAGCTATAGAGGAGGCATCAGGAGGGGAGGACACTTTTCACAATTATATTTTTAGTTTTCTTGAACATTGAATGGTGTTTCATCAATTATAATGCAAGTCTAAACAAGCAGCAAAACTTCCGAGACAAGCTGGTTCCTACGGCTCCTGGTGCAGCTCTAAAAGAATAGTTTGTGATGACTAAAACCTGTTTATTTTATTGGCCTCTGTAGGTGAAGTGGGACATATGTAACACAATGGTTCAAGTGTCTTCAGCATCGATTATAAATAGATAGTTCAACTACAAAAACACAGGACAGCGCTCATCCTGTGTCTTCCTATTTCTCTGTCTTCGTTTTTCGTGCTGTTTACCTTGAACAATGAATCGTTACTGACCTGCCCAATTTTTAGTACTACTCAAAAACTAAAAAGTTTTGCTCTGACCTTTCTGCACCAATATTTTTTACTTAGGGAGGTTTTTTTTTTTTTGTTCTGCAGGAACTACACATTGATGTTGACTTGTTCTTACTGCTCTTGAGTCTAGCCATGTAATGAATGCCAAATTTCTTTTACTCAAGCCGACAAGGAAAATAGCTTAAATATTCATTCGGCCAATTGATCTCTTAAATGTCATGCCAGTCATTATCAAAGGCTGACATGTTGCTAGAATAATAAATGCCAATGAATGGCAAGTGCTTTTTCTTCGCTTGAACAGGAATCCTTCGGCAAACGTCACTTCTTTTTTGGATGGGCTGTGGCGGCAGTCCTAACTGTGCTGCGTTCCTTTGTTAAGGCTGTCATGTTAACCTCTGCGAATAGTACACGATGTCCACCAACCTGGAAAACCTGAAAAAGTTGCCCTTCTGGAAAAGTCAGGGAATTCCTGAAAAATCTCGCCTGGTCATGCAAACTGACGGCAGTCTGTGAGATCGTCACAAAAATAGACATTACCATTGATCTAAGCTTAAAAAGCCACTCCTTTGTCTGCAACTACAGTGAACAGCAAGAAGATGTGGGAAAAAATTGAAAGCAGTGCATAGCTCATGCTTCTTAGTACAGACACGAAAGGATACACCTACCAAAGGAATATAAAGTTCCCTTATGTTTTAGCACCCGCTACGAGATCTCGCCTTGTTCGCAATAATAGCCATGAGAAAGGTGCAGGATATTTAAGTACGCCTAAGTATGTGACGCACTTAAATACCCTGCACCTTTCTCATGTTGACGCAGCGATCAATGGAAAGGAGAATGGTAAGTGTAACCTTAAGAGACAAGAAGAGAGCAGAGTGGATTAGGGAACAAACGGGAGTTAAGGATATCATAGTTGAAATCAAGAAGAGGAAATGGACATGGGGCAGGCATGTAGCATGTAGACAGGATAACCACTGGTCAATAAGGGTAACTAAATATATTCCTTGAGAATGCAAGCAGTTTAGGGGGAGACAGAAGGTTAGGCGGGCAGATGAGATTAAGAAGTTTGCGGTGTAGAGAGGAAGAGGATTATGTGCCGCTGTGGGTCACGCCTTTAGCAAGAGGAGCAGAGCGCGAGCTGTTCCCCTGAGTGTTGCGTTTCCTGCGTCGGTTGCTGCCGCCCGCTTTCCGCATCAGTAGACCTGCTGTGCAAGTACTACTTACGCCAATAAACCCCGTTTCAGAGTGATGGAGGTGCTGGGTAACTCAATCTGGAACTACGAAACGGGAAACTACCTGCCATCCCAGACATGGCTGAAGAAAACACCCAGCAAGGTACGACCCAGCCTCCGATGGTCATCGTGCCCACTACGCTACGCATGCGCGATCCACCTTTTTTCGACGGTACTGATGAGCAAGACGTAGAAGATTGGCTGTCGACATTTGAAAAGGTAGGCGCAAGCAACAAATGGGACGACACATCGAAGCTGCAATATGTACCCTTCTACCTGAAAGAGGTAGCGAGTCTCTGGTTTAACAACCACCAATTGGAATTCGCCACTTGGGGTGCCTTTAAGCTACGCATTACCGATGTGTTCGGTCGCCCCGAGGTACGCAAGCTTCGCGCCGAACAGCGCCTACGGGGACGCGCACAGCTTCAGGGAGAAGGCTTCACAAGCTACATCGAGGATGTGCTCGACTTGTGCAAGCGCCTTGACCCTTCAATGATCGAGGCAGACAAGATCAAACACATTTTGAAGGGGATAGACGACGACACCTTCTAGATGCTGCTGGCCAAGGGCCCACGTACCGTGTCCGAACTCCCCACTCTTTGCCAGATCTTCGAGGAGTTGCGCAAACAACGGGTCATGACGCGGCGGCCAGTGGCTACCGATGAAACTCTCGCGGCATTGAGCCTGGGTGGAGACCACAGCATAATCATGTCGGAAATCAAGTTGTGTGCGAGGAGGTGGCCCGACAACTTTTGTGCCTGTCGCATCTACCGGCAACAGAACCCTCTTCTGAGCGTCTCACGCCCGCCATCAGGCAGGTAATACAGGTGCAGGTCTCTGAGGCACTGCCGTCCGTCTCTCAGACAGCACCCATCACCGCGCCATTGACTTACGCTGCTGTTGCTGCTACTCCGCCACGACCTCCGCTTGGGCCGACTCCCCAGCCTGTACGAGTATCAACGACACCATTTCCAGCAACACAACAGCGCTAAAACGGAAACCCTTGGCGCACAGTTGACAATCGCCCGATCTGTTACGCATGCGGATATCCAGGTCACGTGGCGCGCTTCTGTCGCCGGTGCTTCGCAACGGGCCCGGCTGCACCTCCGAGGTACCCTGACTACTCTTTACCGGCCCCGTACAACGCGCAACGAGAACTGCCACGTCAATGCGACCGACAATCATTGGAACGCGACCCGTCACCAACCGAACTAGACCACCGCCCTGCTGCCGACTACCGACCATTCGGTCCACGTCGCTCGTCCTCATCACGCCGCTACCATTCTCCGTCCCCTCTGCGTCGCCGACCGAACCCTGTAGAGACGGAAAACTGACTGCCGCAGCTCCGGAGGCACGAGCTGCGAAATCGTCGCATTGTACAAGTCCTCGCCCGTCCCCCACAAACGTTCTGGAAGTGTTTGTTGAAGGTCTACGAACACTTGCGCTTGTTGATATGGGTGCCGCCGTATCTGTGATGAGTAAGAAACTCTGCCGTTTGATACGAAAAGTAACTACGACGCCTTCCGACGTTTTGTTGAATACCGCGAGCGCGCAACCAATTCGACCAGTCGGAGCATGTACGGCGAGAGTAAACATTCAGGACGTCCTGTACCACATCGAGTTTCTCGTGTTGACCACTTGTTCCCACGACGTGATACTTGGATGGGATTTTTTGTCACGCCACCACGCCGTAATTGACTGCGCTCGCACGCATGTGGAATTTTCTGTGTTTTCAGGTGCGCCATCTACCGACAATGAGTGCACTCACCTTGGCAAGCTTCTTGTTGCTTCCGACGTTGATGTTCCTCCTCTTAGTGCCATCGTTGTCCCCGTCAATCGCACTGAATTGTTCGGCTCTACCGTTGTGTTCTCCCCATCTGACGTTTTCAGTCGCCGCCACGGTACGTCTTTGCTATACGCCGTTCTGCCACCTCACCAAGATACTTCCCGAATTGTCGCTTGCAATCCTAGCTCATGCCCTCTCACCTTAAGAGCTCACGAAACACTGGGCTATGTTCATCCTGTTGATGACAACGTTATTGTGCCTATTGAGTCCCCCGACCCTGGCCAGCAACTTCAAATGAACGCCGTTACTCCTCTTTTTTCGCGGGATGACTACTCCTCGGATATCTTCAATCGTTCCATCGACAGCAAGCTTCCTCCGGATCAACGGGACCAGCTAATAACCCTTCTGCATGAATTCCGAGATTCATTTGACCTTCCTCAGAAGGCACTGAGTCAAACTAACACCGTCGCTCACAGGATCTACACTGGAACGCACCCTCCTTTGCGGCAACGCCCCTATCGCGTATCACCCAAGGAACGAAGTGTAATTGCAGAGCTGGTGGATGATATGCTTCAGCGCGGTGTCATCAAGCCATCTTCTAGCCCCTGGTCATCACCTGTTATGCTAGTGGAGAAAAAAGACGGTTCTATTAGATTTTGTGTGGACTACCGGCGACTGAACAAAATTACACGGAAAGATGTATACCCTCTTCCCCGCATCGACGACGCTATCAATTGCCTACAAGATGCCGAATTCTTTTCTTCGCTGGACTTACGTTCAGGTTACTGGCAGGTTCCGATGGCAGAGTGTAACCGTCCCAAAACAGCGTTCGTTACGCCGGATGGCCTATACGAATTCATGGTTAGGCCATTCGGTCTGTGCAATGCACCTGCAACATTTAAACGAATGATGGACAGCATTTTACGCGGCCTTAAATGGCAGATATGCTTATGTTACCTCGATGATATCGTATTTTCTCCTGATTTCCCTACCCACGTCGACCGTCTGCGCATCATTCTTCAGTGTCTTACCAAGGCAAACCTCCAGCTTAACCTAAAGAAGTGCCGCTTTGGGGCTCGCCAACTTACTATACTTGGTCACGTTGTGTCAAAGGATGGAATTTGCTCCGACCCAGACAAACTTCGAGCCATAGCCGACTTTCCGAAGCCGACTTCCCTCAAAGAACTTAGGAGCTTCATCGGCTTGTGCTCGTATTTTTGTCATTTCGTCCACAACTTTGCAACAATAATAGCCCCACTTACACAGCTAGTGAACGGTCCAGCTAATCTTTCTAACTGGACTCCGGCATGCGAAGAAGCTTTCTTTACACTGCGCCGCCTGCTTACGTCCCCACCGATTCTACGCCATTACGACCCAAGTGCCCCCACTGAAGTGCACACAGATGCCAGTGGCGTTGGTCTGGGAGCAGTACTCGCGCAACGAAAGCCCGGTATTCCAGAGTACGTCGTCGCATACGCCAGCCGCGCACTCACGAAAGCGGAGATGAACTACTCCGTAACTGAAAAAGAATGCCTCGCAATCGTTTGGTCGTCAAGCAAGTTTCGTCCTTACTTGTACGGACAGAGCTTCGACGTTGTGACCGATCACCACGCACTTTGTTGGTTGGCGTCGCTAAAAGACCCTTCAGGTCGCCTTGGACGTTGGGCTCTCCGCCTACAAGAATTCGACATTCGTGTCGTCTACCGCTCAGGACGAAAACACTCTGATGCGGACGCCCTCTCATGATCACCAGTGAGATCCACCGCAGACCTGCATTCGGACACCAACTTCTCCATCGCTCCCATTTCCATCTCATGCATGTCGTCTGAACAGCGGAAAGACCCATGGATAACATCTCTCCTTAACATTCTTTCCGACTCTTCAACGTCTGCGTACCCACGTGCTCTTCGCCGCCAAGCCACACATTTCGCAATACGGGACGCGCAACTATACCGCAGAAACTACCACGCGGATGGTCGTAAATGGCTCTTGGTTATACCACGCCACATGCGATCTGATGTCTGTGCGTATTTTCATGCCGACCCACAACATGCTCACGCTGGTGTGTTAAAAACATATCAGCGGATCCGCCAGCGTTACTACTGGCGTGGTATGTACACTTTTGTGCGAAAATACGTTCAGTATTGTTCATTATGCCAACGACGAAAGACAGCGGCCCATTCACCCGGATTATTACAGCCTCTACCGTGTCCAGCGCGCCCTTTCGACCGCTTTGGTATCGATCTATATGGTCCCCTTCCTTACACTGCCACTGGAAATCGATGGATCATTGTCGCCGTCGACCATCTGACGAGGTATACTGAAACAGCTTCATTACCTACGGCTGGTGCACGTGACGTAGCCAATTTCGTTTTGCGACGCTTCGTACTGTGTCACGGGGCACAACGTGAACTACTAAGTGATCGAGGGCGTGTCTTTTTATCCGAAGTTGTACAACAACTCCTTCAGCCATGCCGCACGGTGCACCGCACCTCTACAGCCTACCACCCGCAGACCAACGGTCTAACTGAGCGCTTCAGCCGAACGCTAGGAGACATGCTCGCCATGTATGTCAATTCCAACCAATCAAACTGGGATGTCATTCTCCCATTTGTGACCTATGCGTACAACACCGCGACGCAGTCAACCACAGGCTTCTCACCTTTCTTTCTTCTACGTGGGCGTGAGCCATGCTCCACTCTTGACACCATTTTGCCGTATCGTCCCGACGTCTCAGAGTTCAACCCTCTTTCTGAAATTATGCACCACGCTGAAGAGTGTCGTCAGTTGGGCCGATCATTCACCTCGGACAAGCAAGCATTCGAAAAAGACCGCTACGACCGCGACCAGCAAGTCGAGACTTTTGCCGTGGGCTCGCTCGTCTGGCTCCCACTGCCCTTCCACTCCCTAGGTCTGTCCTCTAAGTTTGCCCCCAAGTTTCATGGTCCTTATCGCGTCGTGGAACGTTGA
Source organism: Rhipicephalus annulatus (assembly GCA_013436015.1). Lineage (NCBI taxonomy): Eukaryota > Metazoa > Arthropoda > Arachnida > Ixodida > Ixodidae > Rhipicephalus > Rhipicephalus annulatus. The sequence goes on along the minus strand of WOVY01010468.1, from coordinate 988,111 downwards.
TCTCCTGTCACATACGTGATCGAGCCGGTCACGCCATCTACAGGCAGGTGATGCCTTGGTCGTGAGACTGTCCACGTGAGTCGTCTCAAGCCGTATCACGACCCACTCCTAATCTCGTCACCTTGACTTGCCAGGATGGGTCGTCTTCGTCGCCGGGGTATTGTAGAGAGGAAGAGGATTATGCGCCGCAGTGGGTCACGCCTTTGGCAAGAGGAGCCGAGCGCGAGCTGTTCCCCCGAGCGTTGCGTTTCCTGCGTCGGTAGCTGCCGCCCGCTTTCCGCATCAGTAGACCTGCTGTGCAAGTACTACTTACGCCAATATACCCCGTTTCAGCGGGTATAACTTGGCAGCAGCAAGCACAGGACCGAGTTGAATGGGGGAACATGGGAGAGGCCTTTGTCCTGCAGTGTACGTAGTCAGGCTGATGATGATGATGAAGAAGTATGTGACGTTAGCACCGTGACTACATTGTCCGAATCGGCCCATCACTCCTGTTTAGCGTAAGTGCAGTTCTCGGCATGTGCTGGTATTCCAGCTGCAAGATTTTCTTTGGCCAGAACACGTGCGCTTGACCAGTCAGTTTGGTAGCCTGTGAATTCCACTTGTTTAGCGAGGGCATATGAGGTCACGCATTGTTTCTTGGCATCATATGTCTGCTAAACTTTTTTTTTTTAATCAGTGATCTCACCGATGTGTCACAATTGTGACAGCCTAAGGCGTTAAAATAAAGATTGTGGAAATTTTCACTCGGCAAGTTACCTTTCATGTTGGTACATTTACTATTTTGATGTCGGTTGCTTCTACATATCGCAAAATATATCTCACTTTCCAACCACAACATTACACACGTCGGTAAATTTGTGCATGTTTGTTTTCACCATGATTTCAGTTCGGCTTGAAGGCCTTCAGGTTTGGATAGAACTGCCATTATCAGAGTCGTGCCGGGCTATGTAATGCCTTTTGTTATTATTATTATTATTATTATTATTATTATTATTATTATCATTATCATTATTATCATTAATATTATTGGTGATGCAACAGCAAACGTCCTCAGCTACACACTTATTGCTGGTAGCTTGCGTTTCAAGGGTAGAGTTGGGTAACTTCATCTAAATTTTGCGTTTCAGTTTGTTGGGACGGTATGAATAAATCTGTTATTAGTTTTAGCGTTATTTTCATAGAAGAGTACACAAGAGGAGGTAACCCACTCGCATCTGTGATGAATCTGTGGAATTTAGGGAGCGGTTGCGACCAGACAGATTCCTTCTTGCCAGCACATATTTGAACACCATCGCTTTAAACGCTACTCCTAACTTTTATTGCAGGCATCTGAGGACTTTGTCAATTTCCAAGTGACAGGGCCCAGAGAAATAAAACACCAACATGCATGTGCTCGTCATAGAGAAAGGAAAAAATGAAAGGAAAGAAAACTATGCGGTGCGGCTCCGTTCTTGTAAAGTTGTCAGTCATTGTCAACGCATGGTGCACAGAATACATGAGTAGTATATAGTTATTATTTTTTGCTGAAGAGTATATATTAAAGGTGTACAATTTCGGTGGGGGTGCAAACCAATACTAAATACAGCAATCCACATTACATCAGATTCAATCCAATCAACATCCTAATAGTAAAGTCAGTAAGTACAGGTCGATCTAATGCAATCTAATCCAAATCCTAAGTGGCCTGTGCTGTAACCATTATAGTGAACTAGAATACACCCCAGTGGCAGAACTGGCTCGGCTCGGGCATCTTGTTTTTATACACATGCCATGAGATGATACCACTTTTATATTTCCTAGCAGCTTTGGCTGCGTTGTTGGACTATCCTGGGCTCCTTCAAACTTTCAGCTGCGGTTAATTTTAACTCGTGTGTTCACGTTCTGCGAAACGGGCAACTTGCCCACTCTGACTCTCTGGCTCGGAGGTACCATTTTGGCCAAATATACACATTTTCTTATATTTACCGCTCGCGCTCAGAACATTCTGAGAACGTGGGTACATTTATTTACTTATTCTATAATATCCTGATTTTTTTTACCCCTCGTGGGTCTGTTTCCAGTGCATAGGGTTTTCCAAGAAGGCGTAACAGTCATAGAATTTCCTTTAAATCATCATGGAAAACCTGGAGAAGTCAGGGAATTGTGAAAAACAAAATTGGCAGACACCCTGAAAACTTTAGCACGACCCTGTTTTCACAATTAGAAAATGGTGAAAAGAGAGAGACAAGCTCATTTTTTCTTCAAAAAAATAAAGAATAATTCTTCTAGCTGTTCACCTTCTGAGAGGCTATTTTACTGCCTTTGCTATCACTCATGGATATGCCTTCATTGCATCCCGTTACCTTGACAAAGGCAATATATGCCAAGTTGCTTATGAAAGTCTGCAAGCTTTGCTTTGTAGTTCGGATATTTTCGTATTTTCAGTCCCCAGTAACTTTTTCTGAATGACGTGCAGCTGGAGATCTCCGTTTACGCCACTCGCGATCACAAGCCTCGGGCACACAAAAAAGACATGACGCAGCTCTAATATATTTAGTGCACAAAATACCTTCTTTTGTTGTGCAATTTCAGAATGAAAATTGTGGATCACTGTTTGCTGCATTTTGCTGGGAACAAGTACTACATACACAAGCCCAATGCAAAACAACGCAAACTGATCACAACCAGAAACACGTAGCTAGGGGGTGACATACTGGGCACGCCCCCTCCCCCCTCCCTTCGTAATTTTTTTTCACCATGGCATAGAGTGTGAAAAATGACCATTTCAAGCAGGTGCCCCCTCGAAAAATATTTCTGACTATGCGCCAGTCTACATTTGCTCATGTGCCATTGTGTGACAGCAATGACAATGCATCTGTCTCCTCTGATGGGAGTGCTTGTGCCACATATGTGGTTTCCCTTTCATGCAAATATAGTGTACACACAGTCTTTATTTCCGTTGTAACTTTTATTTGGCTTTTTTTTTCACCGCACTTCCCTTGCATTTTCTCCTCTACCCAAGCTCTTGTATTCTGTTCTCCACGTTACTCATGTTTTGGAACTGAAGATTACGAGGAGAATACGAAAGGACGAATGGTTTTTGTTGCTTTCTTTGCTGATAAAGCCGGCCCTTGCTCCTCCTACAGAGTAGGCTTGAGGGAGATATCAGCTTTATGCGCTGGCCTTTCTTTTTCACCTATCTTGCTTTATTCCTCCTCGTTGCAATTTGCTTTCGATTTGCTTTGAGTGTTTCCGCCAGGCAGTCTCTTTTTTTTATTCTTCTTTTTTTTTCCACTTGCTCTCCTGAATGCCCCTTTCAAGACTATAATGTTTCTTGCGCAGAATCCTTGTTATTGTTGGTCGCTGTGATAGTTCGTCTTAACAGAAGAGGCCTGTTATGCGGTTTGTCTTAAGCAGACTTTTTCTTTTGCATTGAGCCTGTGGCAAACCAAACACACTCCTGTGTTGTTCGTCTGAACAGAACTCGTCTTAACGGGTGTTTTTTTGTAGTTTTCGAGTTACTAAAATGTTTGATGGACCCTCATTGTCGTCTCAATATTGTCTAATGAATCAGTCATAAGTTCGGCAAGATTCTTGCATGAGGATATTCACAAGGGTACATTCGGCCCTTGCGAAACTTTTTTTAGATATCTTGTACGTTTTGTCTTACTAATAACTTTTACAAAAAGTTAATTATAAAGATTCATATGATGTGCAGACGAATATGGAGAGCTTTACAGCACTCACTAATGTTTCTGGATATAAAAGCAGAAAACGGAATGGTTATATCTTTATATGTTGCGAAATGGCACAGGAATGTCTCGCAGCAACTGTTCAAAAAAATGAAAGCTGGAAAAATGGAGCTCGAAGCTTAAAAAAAAAATGGACCTTATAAGACAGCTGATATTTATTTTTTTATTGGAGAAATGCAGCTATCTTTAACTGTGATCTGTCCTCTTTTTTGATGGTTCAATGGGTGTGCAAGATCCTGCACTCAGAAGCACCGCGGAAAGCAAGGTTATAGCGAGAAACCCGTCAAATTCAAGTTAGCGCTTGTCCCCTTTGTCTGCTGTCTATCTTTGTGCACTTCAGCTGTTACAATAAGGAACATGAGAGAAGCCTTTGCCCTGCAGTGTGCGTAGTCGGGCTGATGATGATGGTGATTATCTATGCTGATGCTGAAGGTCATGTCACTGATTTGGGATATGTGCATTCTATGATGATACACCTGTTTATTCTCCTGACAGCAAACTGGAGACTCACACGGCAATGATCTGCACTGAATACTTATGCAGGCATGTGTTTTTGTGTGGAGCGCATACGGTCGGTAGAAGCCAAGCCACAAAAAAACTTGGCTAGGCTGACGCAATTACTGCTCAGGCATCTTGCCAAGTGCATCATTTTCTCACTCTTCATACCCACAATGCATTGATCCTATGCTATTTTCTTTTATGCCTTTCGGCCTCTGCTCCTTGTTTGTTTGCATTGCCTCCTCCTTCGTGATGCCTGCATCTTTGCTGGCACACCTCTGCTGAGAAGCACACTCACTACCTCGCTCGTCTGTGGTATTTGCTGGCATTATAACTGGTCTATCTTTCTTATTTTGAGCAGCACAGTGAGCGGTATTCACATGCGTGAATTTTTTCGGGATTGTATAAAAGGAAGTCTGAAAGACTATAACAGGTTATAATTGAGTGGTCGAGACTGTGTGTGAAACCTGAACTGGAGCCACATTCGAAGAACTGTTGCAACATTTGTCGCACTATGCGCTGGGGTGCAATGTAATTCTTAGCCAGTAATTTTAAGCTCCGTTGGTTATAGGATACTGCTGGGTCCCCACAAAAGTGTGTTGTGCACCAAAATGTGCCAAGTACTTACCGCTGCTGTTGATATCTGTAACAAGCGACACGCTTGAGTGCGCTGCCTCACCATGGATGATATGACAGCCAGCATGATGCCTTGCAGGCTCCTCCTCTTCCCCACCACCAGAGACCCCCTGTCCTGAGCCCAGGTGCGTGTATTGCAGAGCTGTGTGGAGTACAAGCACGGTATTCACTGCAAAAATAGTCTGTTGCTGCTTTTACGCTGTCTACGCTCTAGTTGCACTATTTAGCTTATTTCAATTTCTGTGCCGATCTGCTGATTAATTTTTACCCAGCTTTTGGCCCTAGTGGGATGAGTGCCATGATCCCACTAGGTGCCATTGCTCTTTTGTTGTTTCGTGGTGAGCACAGTTAAAATGTTCAAGTGTGACTAGTTGTAGCTGTGTGCAATCACATTCAATTTGAGTTGGAACATGGTAGCCATGGTTGAAAGGTCCTCAACAAGCCCATACAGTTATGCCAGCAAATGTAAAATTGGTTTTGGAAATAGCAGTAGTCAAAACAGTGCTTATGGCACTGATTGTCTGCTGTGTCAGCACTACTGCGCAGTTTCAGCACTGCTCTGACCATGTTGTAACTCATGTTGGGTGCATCTGTGCCTAATATATCATGTACTTTCAACAGCTCTTTTTGACATTTTATTGACTGGAATAAATTTGCGAGTAAGGTGTAATTCTGTTTTCCATCTCTCGGGGAACAGAAGGCTGGCTGAAGTATCATACTCGCATAATAGCCACACTTTCTTCCTGAAAATCCGCTACAAGTTGAGTATGCGCCTACTACATGGAGCAAAATTTCCTAAAATTTTATTTCCGCCTACAGCATAAACTATTGATAATATATACATCCCCAAAGTCACGAATATCTCCTCAATGGCCGACAGAACCTTCTTCATAAGCTACACTAGTGCTAAACGTGTTGAGCATGCAGCCTCGCGTGTACGAGAATAGAGGTATGCGATGCGGTGTACACTCAAATTTACAAAAATTAACATTGAAAGACCCGAGTTGCCAATGTAATGAATGCAGAAAATGAAAAACTACGAGAAGAAAGCAGCATTGGCAAAATCCACCAATTACGTTTCAAGCCGCCTAAATTATGCGCATTGCCACGTCCGAACTTTTGTGTGCTAGTGGTACCTATCGTTTTCACGGGCTCGCACCCCATAGCCATGACATTGCAAACCGAATTGTGACCCAGCATTCGTGTGTTACAAGCACCACCCAAGCACCTTTCCTTCTAGTAGAGCCACCGAAAAGAGTTACGTTGATTTCACACTAAACTGCAACTCTGATCGACGGCAAGCGCCACCGAAAAGTGACAAACGCTGATTAGGCCTGGCCTGCGAACATGTTGTCGCGGAAACTTTGCACAAGACAACATGAAGATTGGTCGTTGAAAAGATAGCACTCAAGCACCAATCCAGGAGCAGCACGCATTAAGGCCGTTTCACATGACCCAAGAAGTAGCAATTTTCAGTCTGGAGGCTCGCCAGGCATTCTGGCGCAGCGTGGTGCGGTTTCAGCAAATTTATTAGTTTTTGGTGCAGCTGTTGCACCCCTCTAAAGCTACCTTGCATCTTGTGAGTGCATAATTTTTTAAGATCCGCTTCCATGGCCGACATCGTGGTTCCTCTTTTTACTATTTTCAAATGTGCATATTTAAAACGTAACAAGTCCTTATTTGCCCACGAATGGCACCAACACACATGACGTTCACAATACTCTAGCCTTCATTCTAAAAACTGTAAAACGCCTTTCTGCGTGAGCTCAAATGTATTAACAAGACCTTGTCTATGTTGCCTAAAATAATCGAAAAACTTAGTCACCGAATCTTGGTCTAGAGATGATAAAACCAAAAAAAGATCATCGACGTACCCGAAAACCTTTACAATCTTTTTCACGCTAAAACCTTTGCTTATAGAGCAATCCACATTTGCTTCAAAAATATCTACAAGTAGAGGTGTCAGGCAGCGCCAGATGCATATGCCGCTAAGCTACAAATATGGCTGGTCATCAAAAACGACAAAAGTGATTTTAGATAATCCTCTAAAAGGGTCAAGAAATTGCTCAAAAAAGCACCAACAAAATTCTGGAAAGGCACAGCCCCATAGTCTTCAATACTGACATAAGCTCATGCAGGGGTACAGAATAAAACAAATGCCCCGTCGTGGTGGTATAGGGACTAAGGCACTCGGCTGCTGACCCGCAGGTCGCAGCATCAAATCCCGGCTGCAGTGGCTGCATTTCCGATCGAGGCGGAAATGTTGTAGGCCCGCGTGCTCAGGTTTGGGTGCACATTAAAAAACCCCAGGTGGTCGAAATTTCCGGAGCCCTCTATTACGGCATCTCTCATAATCGTATGGTGGTTTGGGGAAGTTAAACCCCACATATTAATCAGAATAAAACAAATCTTCTATGTCAACTGAGAAACCATACCCCACATCAGTACTCCTACTCAAGAACTGCACCACATCCGCATTTTTCGTACGAAATGGTTCATTGTACACTAGTGACTTCAAATTCTTCTGCAAAAACAGGCTAACATTTTTGTTGCCAGCACACCATTTTACTGACGACTGTTCTAGAAGGTACTTCTGTCTTATGGACCTTGGCCGTGAGAAACACAAAGAGTTGCCTCCGCTATTCTCTATGCTTTTCGCTAGCAAAAGATTTGTTAATTTCAATTCTCTTACAAAAATCCAGAAATTTTGTTTTCTCAGAAACTTCCCACTTTCCAACAGGAACAGAGTTTTTGACACAGTCTGCAGTGCTTTCTAATTAAAAATGCCTTTACAAGAAAGCTTCCCTCTTTATCAGTCTGTATGAGGCAGAGGTCTTTCGCTCTCAGAAAGGACAATGCACACCAAACACCACCATCTGAATGCCGGGGTGGGCCTTTTGGCACCAACTCGACTATGCCCTCAGGGCTTCACTTGAGAAGTGATTTTTCTATTTATTGCAATCAGATCATCTGCAGGAACATGCGAAGTCCCACGACGAATGCCTACTTGAGGGTGTAGCAAGTTTAGACAAGTCTGTGCAAAAAGACAGGAAAAAAGTTTAAGTTTAATTTCTTCTTTTTTTTTTTTTGTAAAACAAGAGAGAGAATAAAATGAGGGAAAGGCAGGGAGGTTAATCAGAAATTGGAGCATCCGGTTTGCTACCGGATGTCAATGAAATTATACATATACGAAAGTATAATTTAATGCCAACAAAAGTATACGGGATATTATTAGAAGTAAATTTAATGTAAATGTGAAGAAAGAAAAGTGGACGAAAAGACGACTTGCTGCTGGCAGGGACCAAACCTGCGGCTCTCAAATAATGTGTCCAATGCTCTGTCAGTGAGCCATGCTGATGGTGATCCTCCTGTCCGCTTTACAGGGCATAGATGTGTATTGAAACTAAACAGCGTGAATCAGCACCACCAGTAGTCAAGTCTCTACCTTGTTTCTCTGTTGGAGTCACGTAGCATGCGATCTTCTTGCGAGCTGGCATCTCACTAATAGTCGCTTGAATACTCCTTGGGGTTTCAAGTAGTAGTATGCAAGGGATAGCTGGAGTCTCCTACAGTCAAACTTGATGCCTTCAAGTAGTATGCAAGGGATTATTGGTCAGCTATCCGCTTATAATGATATCGTCTACTACGTAACGGTGAAAGAGAAAAGAATAATGTTCCACACTCTCCGTGAGGGCTACTGGCATTGCTGGAGGACACTCCCACGTTTAATTAAGTGCACATGCATAGGTTGGACAGAGCGATGACCGCTGCCCTAGCTCAGTTAATAAACCACCGTACGCACTATTTGAAAGTCGCAGCTTTGGCGCCGACGGCCGGCAAGTATGTTTTCGTCGATTTCCTTTTCTTCACATTTACATTACAATTACTACAAATAATACCCCCATACTCTTTCTGTCATTGTGGTCTGTTAGCTCTCATTGCTGTAATTATCATAACTTTAGCTGAATTGTGAAGATAGTTTTCAAAGTGAGCAAGTGAAAGAGCACATTACTCACATGATGCGGCAGCTCTGGCATCTTCCTTCAGACAATGGTATTAGCGAAAGGTGAATAGAAATGGACGTGTCTCTGTTGCGTGTCTTCGTCATTATCATTTGCACAAGAAAATAGAATTCCTGCCAATAAAACATTGCCACAAGTTATCAGGCTTCGCAATGCTGTAGTGCAAATTTTTCAGTATACTGAGCGACACGATTTTTGCAAAGGCTTATCGCGATACTACAAACATGGGTTCCCCATGTCACTCTTGACTACAGAGGCAGAAACGCTCATGCAGGAAAAAGAAAAAAAAAAGAAATCCACCAAGTGGGTGGATGCTGTACAGGATATAGTGGGGCCTGCAGTGGTCCCGTATATGCGTCGGATCTCCCATCAGCTCAAGAAAGTGGCAGGCAGACATGAAGTCACTATGGCACTGTGTCCCGAACAAGCTTTCCAAGCTATGCTTCCGCATGTGCGGCATGAGCAGAGGAGGTTGCAAAATCCTGCACGACGTGGCCTACATTTTGTGTGCTGTCGGCATGGTTTATGCAATCCTGGTCTCGTGTGATAAGATCTATGTCTGTAAAACTGGAAGCTGCATCAACGAGCTGCTCAGGAAACACTCACAAAAGATTAACAAAAATGCAGATAAAAGAGCCCATCTTGTGTCTCGTGTTAACGGTTGCTGCAATTGTGAGGCCCCATTTGAACTAACGTCCCTCCTTGGCAAGAGCAACACTGAGCATGCACTGCTGGCTTTGGAAGCCTATCATATCAGAAATAGTGATCATTTTTGCAAAAGTGACACGTCTCAGTCCCTGCGCCCATCTGAGTTTGAATTCATATCTTTGCATATGTAATACGCTGCTTCATTTTTCAACTCTGATTACTCTTTTGTGTGTCTGTTTTTTTGTATAGTGCATGGCGCATGTGGGATAAGGCTGCCAAGGAGGTATATATGCATTGACGATTCCCCAAATGAAGTCATTTGATAGTCAGCGCTTGTATGTGTCATCTTTCTTCGTGGTGTGCCTGTGTTTGCGCTGTAAGAGTACCTCTATGATTGTTCTATATCGGCGGCGTGTCCTATGTCGGCAGCTGTACGCTTCTGTTCTTGCGTTTGAGGTCGCATCTCCAGTGAATCCAACAATGCTCACTAGATGGTTGCCGCCACCCAAGGTGTTCCTTCCCCCCCTCTTCTTTTTCTTTTACCCGGCTGTGACACAATATCAGAGGATACAGCCACATATCATCATCATCATCATCATCATGATCATCATCATCATCATTGGTTTTCGATGGTCCATGTGCTCGCCTCCTTGAAGTAGATTTGAATGAAAGAGAAGTGACGAGAAACGTTGTCTTGGTAACTGTATCTCTCTGAGGTGGTCACCTCAACAATGCCACATGGGGTATGGCTAGTGGGGTATAGAAAGGAATGTGAGAGAGAAAAAGAGGAGAGTGTTAGTGGTGTTCGGTCTGGGCTGCATGCGAACACGCGCCGCCAGGAGGAGAGGGAAAAAAAAAAAAAACGTAAGGTGAGCTCACCAGGGCGACGATCGTCACTTCGTAGGCACAACAGCACGTGACAAGTTCCTACTATGAGTGTTAGGCATGGGTACTGATATCCTCCCAAGCCCTCTCGCCTGCCTGCTCTCAACCCTTTAAAGAACGCCTGGTAGCTCCACATCTGCCATTTGCGAGCATTAAGCATTTGACTCATGGCAGCGGCCAGTATGGCATAAAGAGGCAGGTGGTTAACGTGCCGATCGACGTGGCCAGCACTGTGCAGCGCCAGTTGCGCAACGTGCTTAACAGCGCTGTCTTCGACGTACACATTATGCGCTGGCTCATTAACAAGTCCTGCGATAGAAATTGTCTCTTCAAGAAACGTCCCGTGCACCTCCGAGCAAGCTCCTCTAGCATCTTTCACTTAGTGGATATGGCAGTGATTTCTTTGCTTTGCTCTCGCTTCAGTTAACATAAGGGGGCAACGAATTGCAATGACACAAATGCGGTACAAAACTGCTGATCACAGCCGAGTTCGGGTGGGCCTACTATGCGCGGAAATTTTTAAAAATTGTTTTCTTGTGACCAAACTGAGGGTGCACCTATTACGCGAGTGCGCCGATTATACGAATAAGTACGGTATATAAAGTTTGAGTTCATCAAGGATGTGACCTCCCTCAATAAAATGCAGTGCATTGGTAAGCATTTTGCTGTGTGAACTAATACAGAAAGGCGGGCTAATTGGTTTGGTTGCATACTGAAAATTTAATGCATACAACATGAGGACACAGATGAAAGGTTCACAAGGACCAGCGCAGACTATGAAATGACCTTTATTCAATAAGAATACAGAATATATACTCGTTACAGCAGCTCATGATCACTGTGCATGAGCAGAGCAGCATAATACATTCCTTTGCATACAATACGAAGAACTTTATGTAATGATCCGGAGAAGTGCCACCGCTTAGGGGGACACTGTAGGCCGCTGCTATCAACTTTGGGCAGTTAGGCGAGGTATAACTGTTCCTTTGCATAAAAATAATAAAATAACACATTTAAGAGAGATGCTGCAATATCACATCACGTTCAGCAATTCAATTTTGTTCTCATTCAGCAATACAGATGGGTGACTGACACTCATGTCTTAAATTCTAGAGATACACCAGGCTTCTACATTTTTTCTTATCAGATTAGGGTGAACATAAAGATTGATTAACTGTTTGACTAACTCTCTCATCAGTTTGACCAACTCGCCTCATACACAGTGGACATGATGTGCTGTAATGATTATGTATTGTGTTTTCTAATTGATAAATGTTCAGTTCATAGCCGGTGCTGGTCCTTGTGAACCTTTCGTTTGTGTCCTCGTGTTGCATGCGCTAAAGCTTCAGTATGTGTGCGCATGATTCCTACTTAAGTCAACAGGTAAGCCCTAAGCACTATACCGGCCATCCATTTAGGCGAAGTTTATGGATCTTTTTCTCCATAACCATAAGAGATACAGTAATTATTTTAGTACCATTGAGATGCCCATCCGCGGTGGTCTAGTAGTGGCTAAGGTACTCGGCTGCTGACCCGCATGTCACAGGATCGAATCCCGGCTGCGGCGGCTGCATTTGCGAGGGAGACGAGAATGCTGTAGGCCCGTGTGCTCAGATTTGGGTGCACGTTAAAGAACCCCAGGTGGTGAAAATTTCCGGAGACCTCCATTACTGCACCTCTTATAATCATATGGTGGTTTTTGGATGTTAAACCCCACGTGTCAATCAACTATCATTGAAATCATGAGCCATTCTTCTTCATACTAAAGCATATTTAGCACTGAAAGTTGTAATGTTAATTTTTTTGTAAATATTTTTTCTCAGGTACCTAATTATCATTGGATAATAGCGATTAGATGTTGTGTTGTAGAAGAGCACTTCCTCACACAACAATAATTCTGCTTCACCATATTCCCTATTCTGTTATTGAAATACTGGCCAAAAACTGTAATTCTAGACACTGTGGGTGCTCAGAAAAAGGAACATAAGTACAGTCGAGCCCGCTTATAACGAACCTGAGCGTGACGTGGCATCCGTTAGCTGTATTCCGAAGTTCATAGTAAATGAAACATAGCTTTTAAAAAAAGTTGCGAGTGAAAACACAAATTTTTTAGCCCCAAAAAGTCTGTAATGCACGTGTTTCGAAGAGCAGAAGCGATAAGGGCGGTCTCGAGTTCACTTAAAACGGCAGGGTGCTCGTTTGCCGAGGCTCGTGGCATAAGCTGCATGAGGCACTGACTGCAAAGTTCCGTCGTTCTCGCAATCCAATTCCTCCAAATTGCTCTCGCCACGTACTTCATTGACAATGCCCTAATCCGTGCACGGTTCCGCAGTGTCGGCATCATCATCGGTCGTAATTAAACCATCGCAACAGATGTCCCACCCGCTCTCCCAGGTCGGAGTCGATGACGCGCTGCCACAATTCCCCGCCGCAGTGGTCCTGTTCGGAAGCTTCAGGCTTGGCATCGGGCCCGGCGTCAACGAAGTCGGCCTCGCGAAAACAGTTTCGCGCGCATGTAGCCGTCACCGGCGCCCACGGAATATTCACCATCTCCACAGATGAATACCGGGACGCCTGAAGCGGCAAGTTGGCTGCCAGGTGGTCAACAGCTATGAGCAAGCGCTCCGCAACGCTCCACCTAACGCGCGGATTACGCTCAAGCCAAGCGGTCACACTTTCGACGTTTTGAGCGGCAAGAAAAAGCGTGCTAGTCCTCCCGTCGGCCATCATGACCACACACGCTCACCAAGAGTGAGCAAGACGCGCACACACAACACACATGCCAAAAGGCGTGGAACAGCTCTGGGCCCGTTTCCAGTCAGAAAACGAAACTAATTCGAGCCAGCGTGGCGGGCGTCGCGGAGCAGTGGAGACGGGCGAAGGGATTGTGATCAAGAGAGGAGAGAAGACTGGCGATAGAAGGGCAAGGAGTTGCGACAAGGAGAAGGGAGGATGCGGCGGGAGGGCGACCTTGAAAACCAAAACACAATGGGAAGGAGGCAGGTTGGGTAGCTTGCTTGAAAGGTCCGCGAAACTCGTGCGTAGAAAAACTTGGAAAGAGTGCATGGTCGCCTGAATCGGTGTGCGCGGCGGTGTTCAAAGAATCGGCGGCCGTGGTCAAAAAATCGTTTTGTTGCGCCGGCGGGTTTGGGTGGCCTCACGAACTTCCATATTTTCATATTTCGCGATTTGTGCCGCGCAAATTAACAGCCGTTTTCGTGCTTCCGCATGCACGTGGATGGCATGCTGAGCCGAGTGCGAAGTGAGCGAGAACAAGTCCTAAACACAAAGCAAATTGCAAATTACAAATTATCAGAGTCCGTGGAGTAGCGTACGCGCGTGCACTAGACGCAGACTATCGGATACAGTCGGTGGCCGACGATGTTGGCAAATGGTCTGGTCACTCCATGCCGGCGACGCCAAGAACAGTACCAGCGATGAAAAACAGGGTAGGTGGCCGACCGGTCTTCGAAAGATCGGTGGCAGTGTGAAAACACGGGCCTCGTCTGGCGATGCGGGGTGCTCAAGAGTAGCGGGGGTCGACAAAGGACGGAGGGGTGCGTAACGAAAGCGGTCGGGGAAAGCGGCAACTAGAGGGTCGCGGAGGCAGGGTCGGCGTTTAACAATAAGAATGTATGGGCACCTCGCCGATGCCTGATCGGTGGTCAAAATTGGTTTCCCGGTAGGTTGGCAGACCGCTGACTCCGTTCGCTGTAACCAATCAGCAGCGCTCGGAGACGTTCGGAGCGAAAACGGCGCACTTAAATATGCTGCTTTTCCAGGCGATGCTCTCCTGTGTCCTGCCCTGCTTCAACTTGGCTTCGACTTCAAATGCTTGGATTAATAGCCGAATGGATTTACTGGCGCCTGCAGCATTGGATCTACCCGTGCAGCCAAGTTCATTCGACAACACGAGCCTCGCCAAGCTACCCTGGTCGTACAATGACGCGTCCATTGGGATGTGCACCGCAGCGAACACATATATACGCCCACCGAGACCAACCTTCCTTGGGCACGGCACCGCAGCGAAAACGGCGCACTTAGATATGCTGCTTTTCCAGGCGATGCTCTCCTGTGTCCTGCCCTGCTTCAACTTGGCTTCGACTTCAAATGCTTGGATTAATAGCCGAATGGATCTACTGGCGCCTGCAGCATTGGATCTACCCGTGCAGCCAAGTTCATTCGACAACACGAGCCTCGCCAAGCAACCCTGGTCGTACAGTGACGCGTTCATTGGGATGTGCACCGCAGCGAACACATATATACGCCCACCGAGACCAACCTTCCTTGGGCACGGCACCGCAGCGAAAACGGTGCACTTAAATATGCTGCTTTTTCTGGTTAGATATTTCACAAATGCTTCATGTTGCAAAAGCAATGACTACTGTCTTGTTGCGTTGTCCGTGCCCACCTGAACTTTGCAGTGCTATGAAACGAGTGTTATCTTGCCTGTCAAATGTGCACTCAGCATACTTAGGGTTGTTGCTTGTGTTATTGGGTAACGTCGAGTTAAATCCCGGGCCTGGAGCCAAAATGGAAAATATGTTGAGTAGTGTTTTGTCGACTGTGCAGCGCATAGAAGCTGATTTGAGAAGCATATCGGAGAGAGTGTCAGTACTCGAAGGTAATACCAGTTCTCCTACATTTGAGCCCAAATCAGATAGTGCGGTACTCGAAACAGTGCGTCGAATTGAAGCTACTCAAACTGCTTTACTTGAGGAGGTCAGAGGCGTAAAACAGGGTCATATAAACACGAACGCTGAGGTAAAGCTTCTTTCAGAGAGGGTGTCGAAGCTGGAAGGTAGTCTACACTCCTCATATACCACAGATGCCACTTCGAGTTCCGCTATGTCCTCCATCTCTAAGAAACTCGTGGAAATCACATCCAGATGTGATGACACGGAAAACAAACTCAGGCGCTGTAACTTGCTATTTTTTGGAATAGAAGATGATGAAAACGAGGACTGGAATGCATCTGAGCAGAAGGTGATTAAATTTTGCTCGGAGAAACTACAGAAGAATACAAGTGCCGCGCAATTTGAACGAGTTCACAGACTTGGTCGCTTTGCTGTTGGCAAATATTGGCCTATAATAGCAAAACTTGCTTTTTTTCAAAGATAAGCAGAGCGTTCTTGCTTCAGCTCATAAACTAAAGGGATCGACATATCCAGTACGCGAAGATTTCTCTTTACCCACGGTACAAGCCAGAAGAAAGCTAATCGAATTTGCCAAAAGTGCAAACAAGCCCTACAAGCTTGTCGTTGATCGTCTGCGCATGGGCGATAAAACGTACATATATGATAGTGCTACTCACGCAGTCAAGCTGTCTGCTAGATAGCTGAGGCATAGGCGTGCGCATGTCTCTAGAGAAATTCGGAGTAAATCTGCACCGGCCGTATGTGTTTCCTTTACTAACATTCGCAGTTTACTGCACAAGCGTGATCTCATTTGTTCATTCTTAGAAGATAGCCTAACTGATTTCCTCCTGCTCACTGAAACGTGGCTTACTCAGGATGTTGATGACAGTGAAATTCTTCACGGGAATGCCGATTATAACGTCTTCCGACGTGATCGTCAAAGAAAACGTGGGGGAGGTGTCCTTATTATTATAAAAAAATCTATACCTACTTTTGTCATCGATACAAACTCAAACTTAGAAATTGTCTGGGTCACGTGCACGATTTGTGCCACTAAAGTACTAGTAGGCGTATGTTACCGTCCTCCCGATTCTGAACCATCATTTATAGATCACCTTCGCAGCAGCACCACATTAGCTATTGAGAAATGCCGCACTAATAATGTCTATCTGTTTGGTGACTTCAATTTACCACAAATTGATTGGATCAATTGTTCATCCACCTCAAAAATGTCTCTTGACTTTGTGAATTTTGCCCTTGATTTTAATTTTGCTCAAATAATCAACCAGCCAACACGGGGCAATAATATTTTGGATTTATTACTTACCTCAGATCCTGATAATGTAGGTGAAATCTCTTGCTTTGAAGGGTTTAGTGACCATAAGCTCATTCAATTATCAATAAACATTCCTCTCGAAGTTGCGGGTAAAACTACAAAAGTGATTAGAGACTACAGTAAGGCCAATTATAGTTGTATGAATTCTGACTTGGAAGAATTCTATCACAGCACATTCTTGCCCTCATTGTCAAGTCATACCGTCAATGAAAATTGGTCATTGTTTATAGAGGAGATTACCTTATTAGTCGACAAATACGTCCCTGAAATTGCCATATCTAATGATAAAAGAAACCCATGGTTTAACAAATATTTGCGAACTTTGAGAAATCGAAAAAAAAGGCTGTATAGGACCGCGATGCACGCTTGCAGTGCCTCTGCTTGGAATTCATATAAGGAATGTCTTAAAAGTTATACTTCGGCGTTATTCACTGCTAAACACAAGTACTTTATACATGACCTATCATCATTATTAAAATGCAATCCCGGAAAATTCTGGCAACAATTATCACCTGCTTCTGCTGTGACAGATATTACTTTGAAAGGCAAAAATCAATTACCTCTCCCAAGAGACCAGTGTGCGATTGCATTTAACACATTTTTTTCTTCTGTTTTCACACGGCAAGATCATTCTAGCATTCCTGAGTTTCCGGAACTTGATTACCCTTTCATGGCACCCATAGATATTAACATTGAGGGCATCACTAAACTAATCAACAACCTCAAAGTTTCTACTTCTAGTGGTCTAGATAATATCAATTCAAAGATACTAAAAAATACAATTCCCATGTCCTCTCAAATATTATTTCACATTTTCAGACAGTCTTTTTGTACAGGTCAGCTTCCTAGGGACTGGAAAGTCGCAAAAGTTATTCCCATATTTAAAGCAGGATGTAAAGATCAGGTTGAAAATTATCGTCCCATCTCGTTAACCTCTATCAGCTGTAAATTACTTGAACATATCATTGCTTCTCACATTTACAGTCATCTTGAATCAAACAATTTTTTTAGTTCCACCCAACATGGCTTTAGGAAAGGTTTCTCTTGTGATACACAACTACTTGAATTCACGACAGATCTACAGACTAACTTAGACATGAACACACAGACAGATTGCGCTTTCCTCGATTTTTCGAAGGCCTTTGACTGTGTCGCCCATAGTCGTCTGATTTCCAAACTGTCTTCTCTTAAATTGGACTGCTTAACGCTATCATGGCTTCGAAATTTTCTTTCATTTCGTGAACAGCTCACATTTGCAAATGATTCTCATTCAGATATCGCAGAAGTCACTTCAGGAGTGCCGCAGGGTAGCATCCTTGGTCCTCTACTCTTTTTAATCTTCATCAACGATCTGCCGATTAACATTTCATCCCGTATACGCCTGTTTGCAGACGACTGTGTCATTTATCGAACCATAACATCTCCCTCTGATCATCAGGCCCTTCAAGGTGACCTAGACCTCGTTTGCAGTTGGTGTAATAAGTGGTTAATGAGCTTGAACGCTTCAAAATGTAAAATAATGTCGGTTTCCCGAAAAACCTCGATTTCCACTTTTTCATACAAAATTAAAAATAGTGAACTATCTCGAACCACATCATACAAATATCTAGGGGTTATTATTGACTCTAAACTTTCATGGTCTTCCCACATAACTTCCATTTGTTCCAAGGCATCCAAAACACTAGGTTATCTACGTCAAAATCTCCATTGCTCCACATCGAGCGTCCGCAAAATAGCCTATTTAATATTCGTACGTCCACAGTTAGAATATGCCTCACCAGTTTGGTCACCTTATCAAAACTATTTAATGCAGATGATCGAAGCCATTCAAAACAGAGCAGCCCGCTTCATCGCTCAGAACTACCAATGTCACAGCAGTGTATCTCAAATTAAACGCGAGATCGGTTTACAACCATTGGATATCCGCCGCAAGATAGCCCTCCTTGTGTTGTTTCACAAGTACATTAATAGCAGAAATCAATGTGCTTTCCCTCTACACACACCGGATCGCATGTCTGCACGCATGCGAAATCAACGCAGCTTTAAGCGTATTTCGGCAGAACACGCGCGTTCAACTTATCTGCTTTGCCACAGGCAATCTCACTGTGGAATGATCTTCCCGACGAGATAGTTTCAGTCACTAACAACAACGCGTTCCGCGAGAAACTACTCTCTCACTACATCTAGCATCATTTCATAGACATTTGTATGGAGGTGCATATACTTGGTGACTATATTTTCATTGTTCTATTACAGTGATTATAGTCGCTGTTATGTTGCATTTATTTGTATATTTGAACTGTATAAGTTATCATTTTTCTTTCTTTTTTTTCTGTAAGCCCCCCTTACCCTATGCTCTAACGAGAGCCTGTAAGGTATGTTAAATAAATTAAATAAACAATGTATATTTTCACAGTCACGCGGATATTGTTCGTATTAAGCAAAAGTTTGTTTTAAGTGGGGCCGTTATATGTAGGCTCGACTGTACAAAAGAAAAGCATGTTTTTCAAATCACATTTAAAAAGTGAAGATCTGCGTTATTTGAAAAGTACAACAAGATAACAGAAAATTGATGGGCTCCTTCAATAGATGCAAGCCAGATACTCATCACCCATATAATTTTTTCTTTTTGCTTTGAAATGTCTTGCTTGGCAAGCCTCATTTGTCGCGTGCTATGCAGTCATGTCAGCATGGTACTGCTGACGCAGTTCAAGATTGCGTATGCCGTGTCTGCACTGTGCTGTGCCTTGGTGAAATTCCAAATTAGTCCAGCACATTCACACTGGGTATATGTATTATAGTCATTAAATGTGAACGCAGCATCAAGAGTGTATATTTACAACGTTTGGGGCTCGAGAAAAGCAATTTTTTTTTTTATTTAAGGTGCTTCCTCAGGGCAGTTCAACGGCTTATTATGGTATTGAGTTTTCTCATGGAGGCATTTAGCAAGTAATTCTGAATGAACTAGTTGCAGATAATTTGGCTTAGTGGGCTCAATAACAGATGCTAGAAGGTGTTCCTTATGAACGAATGGTTCATCATTCAACTGGGCTTTGTTAAGTTTACACCAAATTTCGGTGTCCTTCGAGCAAAGGCTGCGGAATTGATTGATATCCTTTGATGCCATGTGAAAATATGTGGATAGAGTGGTTTTTCTCATGTCCTCCAAGCTGGCTCTGTTTCTTTTGTTGGGCCAACTTTAATAGTCTTGGTGCTAGCCAATGATGACCCCATTAAGACGTCCTCCACCAGATACAAAATTCCCGACAGAAAGCTTGATGTCTCTGCTTTCTTTTGTTTTCACAGTTCTGGGCCCTTTTTTTATATCTGAATGCGCCAAAAGCATTCCAGCTTGTAAACTGTAGGTTCTTCATATGGCTATGATGCTTGAACTGAAAGGAATTTCTTGCTGCGTAAAAAGGGGGGCATCGCAGGCTGTCGCACAAGTTCTGAAATATGTCATCTTTAGAAAAATTGTACGAAGACAAACAAACTGCTGATTCTGGTTCAGAAAAGGCTGCAGATTTCGAATAATACAAAAAGCAAAGAATGATTTCAATATTTCTGGTTACCCTGTCCTCTTAAGGCAACATGGGTTGGCTGTCCTGTTTCGCCATAGTTTAAGGTGCTTATGTTAACAAGAGTGTTTTGTAGAAATTCCGGTGCTGGTATCATTGGGTGTGAGCGAAATATTTGAGTTGCATGAGAAAGGTTGTCAGGAAAATGTAAATTAAATTTTAAAACGTTCGGTGCGAGTGAGAATGGAACTCTGGCCTTCAGCGTGATACGCTACTGTTCCACCACAGAGCTTTGGATTTGCTTGGAACTGCTTTGCAAAAATGCCCATGTAGAGGGAGGAGTGGTGCTTGTAGTACTGAGTGGCAGAATAAGAAGTCGTTATCATTGAGCCCACTTATAACGATCCCAGATATAACCATCTATCGGTTATAGCGACCATATTTCAGAGCACTTACGGTATTCCCATACTACCCTTGGAAACTACGCCCAACATATAGGAAATATTTTCCAGTGCCTCCTACCTTTACAAAGAACACTTCTAACATGGCCGCGGTAAAAATATGGCTCATACGAAATGCGAAAAAAGTAAGAGAGAAAAAAAAGTTGGTTTAAAGCATGCGAGACGCGCACGCTCGCGCTTGTCCACTTACTTGCCACGAACATATCGAATACCGCAGTGAGCGCCGCACGCACATTTGAGAAGCTCCCAGCGAGGTTGCTCACATTTTAGGTGTTTTTCAACTGGCTGAAAGGAAAAAGCAAACAGAGGTAGCATGAATTAAGCTTGCGGTCGCAAAGTAAACATTTCTGATGCCGTTCTCTGCAACTGCAATTGCCAACAATTAATTAAACAATGTTATGTCGAACATTCAAAGACATATATGCAAGACTATAACCTTGAGTCCATTAAAAGTTCACTGCAATGCTCAACTTGCTGGTGCCACTATGTGCCACAAAAGCTCTTTCGTCGATCACATATGAGCGAAGGGCAGTGGCGATGAAAGCGCAATTTCAACTTATTGCCGACAGCGTTACCACTAGAGGCTGGATTTATGAGCATTAAAAATTGGTTTTTAGGCACCAAAAATAGGCAGGCAAAACCCAGTTTTAGGCCCCCAAAATCATAATTGTTGGCACAATAAATTTTTATAAAATTCAAATTTTTGAAAGAATACGTGCAGGGTCTATGTGTATGACAGAAAGGAAAAATTAATGTTCTAGTTTATGATGGTACAAAGACCTCGGTTCAGCCTTGCCATGCATTTTTTTTTTTTCCAGCAGGGTTTTCAGCATTGTGAGTTAAAGGGACACTGAAGAGAAACAATGAATTGTTTTTGGATTGATACTCTGAGAACTGTAATGTTTAATTGTTAGTTCATGATTAGCAGAGAAAATCAAGAATGAAGTTTCATTTTTAAATTTTACTCTGTTATGTCCATGCATGACTTAAAAAATTCCGCAATGTAGTTTTCGTATTTTTGCAACATTGGCTTGATAAAATTTTCAGAGACTTCCTATGCTAAGTCTCTGGCAGCCATAGATTACAATCTACTACTTCAGTTTTGGCGATTAGAAAGTATGTAAAACCCAGTAGACAGCTTTGAAAATTGATGACGTCGCAGTGTGTGTGCGACATTCTCAATGTGACGTTTCCACCCGCAGTTTCTCTCGCATACCAAGTGTCGCATCGGGATAAGAGTGATGTTTTCGTGATTGTAAAATTGCTCTTTACTAATACGCCAAAAAGCGTCCCTTTAAGTGTCCACCATCGAATAAACATGCTCCTGGGTCTCCTTGTTTTCAACATGGCTGAGAAGGGCAGCACAGGAGCAAATAGCCAGAGCACTAGTGAGCCAGGAGGGTCTTTTGGCCTCATAATAACTGGGTCACAGGGCGGTTTTTTCCTCGGTTTGTGAACACCTTAAAACACCCCTCACCAGATTCGAGCATTTCGAGCAGGAAATGCGTGTACTAGGTGCTCAGGATCACGTCAGCCAAGATTTGCTATGCTACGCACTTCTGGAAGAGGTGAAATATCAGACAAAAGGCCGCTTGCCTTTTATCTAAGAGGCACGCACCCCAACATGGTGGAGGTGGTGTTACAACAAGGAATGGTCCTGAGTAGGTCAAAGTAGTACGTGACACTGTGAGCATTATTCAAGACAACCTGTGTAACTTGTGCTGTGTGTTGCTTGAATAGAAGTATGAAGGTTGATAGAAATATTAAAACATAGAAATGGAATCTGTGTGTGCATTATTTATTTTTCCAACTTCATATCGAGCGAGATGCTAGACTAAGCTGCCTTCATTTGGTTTGCAGTGGTATTCTCACCGTTCTCGCATCGTGTTGTGGTGCCAGCCCTGACAATGCTTTCGTGTTTTCGGCGCATCGTTTCTTAGAGCAGTTCCAGTGGTGCGATACTATGTTTTGTGGTAAGAATACATGATCCATGTGAGCTTTTCTAAACGTGCATGCATAGAGGAATCCATTCCAAAGAAATAGGCAGTACTATATACAATACAGAGAATGCCGAAATGACTTGGGCGTGCCATGCGAATGTAACCTTGCGTGCGCATGATGTATCGATACGTCTGCGTAATGTGATCCTCTTCTCTGACGCTGAAGTGAGCAGGAAAGGAATTTGGCTTGCGAAGTCTACAACCGTCAAGGGGCAAAGGTTTCAAGCCCACCTACTGGCATAATGCTTTTGCAGCTCCTAATGAACCATTTAAAAAATTCTTGTGGTACAGAGCTATGGAACACGACTTGCAGTGTCTTACTAAAATTTCTCATGTGACCTAGTGAAGCGCCCTTTCAGAAGTAAATGACAAAAAAAAAACAAATACCACGTGGACATCTAATATTTTCAACCTCCATATTTTCACATTCGTTCTAATCGGCATTCCTATGGGCTTAGGGACCTTGTTACCTTGATACTGCTGAAAGAAACTTGTGAGATGGAGTACAGGTTGTGCCCTATTGAGTTATGAAAGCTCCATTTCCTCCAGTAACATGAATACCGGTCTCCAACTTCCTCCAAAGCGAAATTGAGGTTAAATAGCGTTTTGAAGGCACAGATTTTGAAATCAAGTATTCATAGGCACTTATAGGAATTAAGGCACAAACATAGCAAATAGGCATTTATAGGCACCATAAAAACACTACAAAAACTCTTCTTAACCTCTGATTCATTCTGATATACCAAAGTGGCTCGATAGTTATGCAAGAAACAAAAGAAATAGGCATTTGTCTGTAATCTGGTCTCTGGTTATCACAGTCATCTGCAGATATCTGCTTGGCTGCGGGTACACATGTTTAAACTGCGTGGTGGTGGTGGTGGTGAAAACATTTAATAACCATTAAATGGTTACAGAGAGGTGATTGGGTTGGGGCCTTATTGGCCTCCTACCCTCACAGCACTAGGTGGAACCCCTATTCCGGGGCTCCATTGGCAAGCAACGCCGCCCGCGCCCGTTGAACCAGAGCCTCTTGGGCCTTCAGGTCTTGACAGCCGAGCAGGGCCGCCTCCCAGTCCTCTCTCGTGGGATTGGGGTTGGGGGGGATAGATGGATTAGACTGGCACGCCCAGACGATGTGAAAGGTGTCAGCCACCTCACCACAGAACTGGCACGTGCCATCAAAGGATGAATTGAAATGTTTTAGCACCGCCGGGCACAGTACAGTATTGGTAAACAGTTTTAAAAGGAGGCGCTCGTCAGCGCGATGCAGTCCCTTACAAGGGTCTGGATAGCGCCGGTGCTCCTCCTTGTAGTAATTGGTAATATCTTTGAATGAAAGGGCCGAATTGTCTGATTGCGAGTAGGCTTCCAAAGACAGGGAGATAGCCCGGGAAGAGAGTGCGCGGGCGGCCTGATCGGCCTGTTCGTTACCCCTGAGTCCTTGGTGACCGGGTGCCCAAACCAGATTTCGCGGAGTTGGATTAACGTATCGGCAGCTAGGTTCCAGTATGCGCTGAGCAAGCGGTGAAGCCCACCCTAGCTGATAGTTCCGACAGGCCCCTCGTGAGTCGGTGATGATATGTTTAGAAGAGGGATAGGTGAGAGCCAGAGCGATGGCAATCTCCTCCGCGTGTGTTGCGCTGTAGGCTTTGAAAGTGAGCCCGTTTACGGTGTTTGCGTTGTGTATGACTGCGGCAGTATACCACCCCCCCATGGTGCGGGCCGGCAACGTCCACGTAGCACACGTGTTCCTCTTGACCAAAGTGTCGCTGCAACGCTTCCGCGCGCGCCTGGCGGCGACCACTGTGGTTTTCTTTGGACATGTTGCGGGGAAGGGGTCGGACCCGGAGGGCGCGTCTCCAAGGTTCTGGCACTCTCACCCTTTCCTCAATATAGTAATCGTGTTTGATGTGTATTCGGTCCAAAGAGGCGGCGACCGGAATGGGTCTGTGCAAGGCGCGTGTATTGGTTAACGAGGTGGGCTTCTCGAAGTTCCCGGTAGGTATTCACCACGCCTAGGGCCAGAAGTCTCTGGTTGGACGTGGTGATAGGGAGGTCGAGAGCCCGCTTGATAACTTCATGGTGGATGATAACTTCATGGTGGACTTCATGGTGGATCATCCTCGTGTTTGCGTAGGTGCAAGTAAGGAGTCGAGTAGAGTATTCTACTCGTTACGAAAGCATGGGCAAGCCGCATTGCATCCCTGCTTCGTAATCCGCCCCGCTTGTTGGAGACCCGGCGGACCATACGGCCCACCTGGTCTCCCACCGTGCGAAGTTTGGCTATTGTGGTGTCGGCCTTGCGTTGGTGGTGTATGAAGAGGCCAAGGACGCGGATCTCCTTGGCCTCACGGATCGGTCCCGAGGGAAGACTGATATGGAGCTGAGCTGTGTCCTGAGGGGAGGGACGTACGTGCACAAATTCTGACTTAGCCGTGGCACACTGGAGTCCGCAGTAGGTTGCGTAGTCGTCGACTACAGTCGCTGCTGCTTGCAGGCATGACTCCATGTGACCCAGGTTACCTTGCGTGGCCCAGATCGTGATATCATCCGCGTAAAGAGCGTGATGTATCCCTGGTAAAGAAGCCAATTTGGGGGGAAGATGAAGCATGGCTATATTAAATAGGAGGGGAGAGAGGACCGCGCCTTGAGGAGTTCCCCTCGAGCCGATGACGTAAGGCCCATGTTCCTCATCTTGTATGCGTATGTAGGCTTGACGGTCTGTAAGAAACTGTCTAACATAATTGAATGTTTTATAACCACAGTTGGTCTGACTGAGGTGGTCAAGTATTACCTCATGCTTCACGTTGTCGAATGCCCCTTTAAGATCCAAGGCCAGGACTACCTTGTCATTGTGGGGGCATTCAACAGGATCTAATATGTCATGGTGGAGCTGTAGAAGTATATCCTGGGCTGACTTCTGAGGGCGGAATCCAAACATGGTGTCCGCAAAATTGTGCTGTGTTTCTAAAAACTCGGAGAGTCGGTCGCGCACCATCGTTTCCATCAGCTTGCCGACACAAGACGTGAGGGAGATGGGGCGAAGGTTCTCCACGTCAATAGGTTTACCTGCCTTCGGGATGAAGGTCACGAGAGCTGATTTCCATTCAAGAGGGAGAGGAGTTTCTCCGTCCCAAATGCTATTGATGTATTTGAGGAGCGTGGCGTAGGCTGCGTCGGGAAGATTGGCCTACAGTTTGACCGTAACCTGGTCACGCCCTGGTGTAGTGCCACGCTTCATCTTGCGTAAGGCCGCCTGGAGGTCGTGGAGCTGGAACGGGGTGTCCAACTGCGTGTTCTTTTTGCCTGCGTAGGAGTATGCGGCCGTCCGGGGGTCCTTGGTGGTGCACAGGTATCGATCCCTGAGCGTGTTTGCCAGCTGTGTTGTCGTTCCTGTAAAGTTGTGCATGACCTTATGTAAGTGACGTTGAGTTTCCGTGCGTGTTTGTGTTGGATCGATGAGAGCGCGAAACAGGCGCCACGTGTTGCGACCAGACATCTGGCGTGCAGCCGTGTTGCACCTGTCCACCCAGTTAGTGTCGGCTAGCTGAGCAGCATATTCCGCAGCTTGCTCCGTGAGTTCTAGGCTGCGTTTCTTGAGGCGTCTGTTATGTTTCTGTTTTTTTCCATCGTTTGGTGAGGCTGCAGCGGGCCTGCCAAAGATGGAGGAGGTGGTTGTCCACGTCCGTTTGAGTTTCCGTGAGCTGTATCAGCTGTTCGTGTTGTTTCAGTGTAGACGTCAGTGATTTAGACCAGGTGCACAACCGCGTCATGCTGCCGCCGCCGTGTTGCGCGAGGGCGCTTGCTAGGTGTCGCTTGCGCTTTGTTTGCAAATTGTGCGTCTTCGTCATGTTAGGGGGGGGGGGGGGGGGGGCGGATTGCAAAGACAGGTGTGCTACTACGAGAGCCCATCGCTTTGCTACTTTTAAAGTAAGCTCCACAAAGTTGTGAATGTTGCTTGAATAGATATTTTATATATGTGTTGTGAATTTGGCAAGAAAATTTCAAGCCATTGTAAAATCAGGGGTGGAACAGCTGCGCCATTAGTGCCATTGTGCTTACCTGTGCCATCCTGCGCCAAATCACCCGGCTGCTCCAAACTCGCCTATCTGAAGAAGAAATACTTTTATTGATTTGAAAAAAAATAATACCTAATGCATAGCGGAAATAATATAAAGAAGGAGGTCCCAAAGCAAAAGGACCTCCTTTGCTGGTTAAACAAAAGAAACATAATGAAACAAAGAAAATTAATCAAGCAGAGCAACTTGGCGTACAGAAAAGAATAAGTTTCAAAGAATCAATAACACTTGAGAGTTAATAAACTAAAACATGATGTACAAATACACTGAAATACATGTGAGATCAAAAGCCAACGATACAAACCAGGGTAATACAAACCACAATGCAACAATAGAGTCCAAACAATACCATGCGGTAACAGCGAAATAGTCGTGAATAGAATACTGCTATACGAGGTATCACATGTGATGATTTATAATGGGCAAAGTGGCTACAATTTCAGACACATCAATATAAGCACATTTTGGGAGAAACCGTTCTGCAATTCAGGTATTGTGTAAATAAATAAATAAATAAATGTTAAGTTAATACAAAAATGAGTGTTTTTTAAAGCTACCTATCCTCGAAGACATTTTCATCTCACTTATAATTCTGTTCCAGACATAAATCGCTGTGAAGATAAAAATGGATCTGCCATAGTTAGTCCTAACTTTCAGGAAGCGAGAAGTTATTATTTGATGCAAATCGAGTTGTATTTTGATAAGTGAGCTCTTCGTCATTAAAAACTATGAATGGGATGTTTGAGTGAAGAGAATTGTATGTAAGGATTGCCATGTAAAAATTAAAAAGTTTCTGAATGGTTAGAATACAATGCTCATGTAAAAGAGCAGGTGCACAAAATCGTGGTGACTGAAATATGATAATGCGAATGGCCTGGTTTTTAATATGTAGCAAAGGAGCCAGATTAGTGCTATATGTATTACACCAGGACGCTATGAAGTGAGCGTAAATGAAAACATAGTGAAGAGAAACAAAGTATTTAGATGGAAGTATGGACGTGCCTTGATGAGAATCCCGGTGCCATAGGTGGCTTTTTGCTCGAGGTGTGAGACATTTGAAGTGTACTTTTAAGTGGGAATCAAGAATCGCACCCAGAAAATAATTGTTGAAAGTTTTGATAGAATAATTATTGATCATTATACACCGAAATTCAACAACCTTTTTTGAGTGGGTTGAAATAGCATAAAAACTGTTTAAGTAGGTTTAATTTCTAATAAATTTTGACAATTCCAACAAATTATACTTCTAAGGTCGCTATTCAGCTTAGAAGTAACACTATCAATCGAGGTACAAGCAGTTGAGACCGTAGTGTCATCTACATACAGCTAAAGTAGACAGTGTAGGTGAGAAGTCAGATCATTAAATGGTGAAGAGTAATGGGCTTAGTATAGATCCCTGAGGTTCTCCCCTATTGACTAATTTAAAATTGGATAGATGATTAGAAATGCTAACAGCCTGTTCTCTGTTATTTAAGTAGCTGTGAATGAAGTTCAATGCAGGTCCTGCCACACCAACTGCGTTTAGTTTAGTAATTAAAATTTTATGAAAGATACGAATGAATGCTTTCATGAGGTCAACAAATACTACTGCAGCATAATTACCTGTGTCAATCTAATGTATAATCTTATCCGTAAATGAAAGAAGCACAAGGCTGTTAGAGTAACTTGTATGAAATCCAAACTGAGTGGCACAAATAATGTTAAAATTTGTTAAGTAATTTGTTAAACATTTTTCAAAGCACTTCTCTATAGCTTTGCTGAGCACAGACAGTATTGCAATCAGGTGATAGTTATAAAACAAACCCTTATCACCTTTTTTAAATACAGCAACTATTTGGGCTCACTTAAATCAAATAGGAATATGGCATTTTTAAACAAAAGGTTAACTATATGTGAAAGGGGATCAGCAATGATATCGGCGACATATTTCAAATGAACTCGTTGAATTTCACCATGACACGAGCTTGTTTACTTTATTTGCTTGATTACATTGTGAATTTCTTATAGTAAATAGGATATACAAAGAGAACTTGTTGTTGGGCTAGTTGGTAGATCATTTCAAAAGTTAATTAGAGCGCGAAAACTTGACACAATCACTCACACACGCACACACCCATGCATCAGAGCGCTGTGTGTTTGATGCATGGGTGTGTGCGTGTGTGAGTGATTGTGTCAAGTTTTCGCGCTCTAATTAACTTTTGAAAGGATATACAAAAAATGACTGTGGTTGTCTTTCAAGCATTCCTTCAAAGCTTTCGAACTCGAGGGTATTATTAACTTTAAAGTAATTATTAAATTTATTCACAATGGCTGTAGGATCTCAGTAGCTGCCATTAATGCTCGAAATCTTATCTGTGATTCTTTTGAGTTCCTGTTCAGAGAAGAGTTGATGAGGTTCCATTGTTCAGTGATATCACCAGCTTTATGAAATTCATTTTTGTAATACGTTTTTTGGGGAGTTTCTCAATAATTTATTTAAGATATTTTTATAACATGAATATCGCTGCTGCAGTTTGAGGATTTAACCTCAAAGAGAAACCACATTTCTTGTTTTTGTACATATTGTCTTTCTTACGCATGCACTTCAATAAACCATCTGTTAGCCATGGGTTATGGGGTGCAGGATACATTTTAAGACATCTGAAAAAAGTGGTTCCTTCGCGAACACATTGCCTTAATACTAATGAGAATGCCTCAAAAGCTAGCTCTGCATAGTAGCATCACTCTTCATCCTCTTGCAGCAACAGACCTCTCAAGCCGAGCTGAGATACGTCTATGTGTACTTAGACACTGAAGTCTGGCTTCTCAGAAATAGCTTGAATTTAATAAACCTTCTTACGGAAAACATTAGTTGTGGCTACTACAGTCTACTGGGAACAATATGCAGTAGGTGTGCTTTGTGTCATGGCATTCCTTTTTTTTTTTTTTTTTAACTTGTGCTGGGTGAAATTTTGGGCACCATGTATAGATGCAGCAATTTATGAAGTGGCAATTTTTGTTCTTGGGTTGCCACAGAGCTGGTGTGCTATTTTTTTTGCTGTGTAATGTCATAAACGAGAAATGTGTTGTGGGTGACAGTGATGGCCGACTGTTGGAGGAAGAGCCTTTCTACCAGTTCTACCAGCAGGCTGTGGTGCAGCAGGCTTGCCGGTGGGGATCAATTGATGCTGACGAGCCTTGTGGACAGCGCACCCTCTGGCGAGAACTCCCACAGGTGGGCCTTTCTGTAGTATATTGTCATGTAGCAGTTATGGCAGTTGGAACAACAGGAGACTAGAAGGCTCGTAAAAGATGAGAACCTGTTGATTAGGCTGACTTGCGCCCACTGAAAAAGCTGTGCAACTCGGCTAGGGCAGCAGCAAGCGGCGTGCACGGACGTAGTCGGCGATTGGGAGTGCAAGCTGTAGTCGCCTGCACTCGAATTAAAAGCAACACAGTGGTTTGCATGTGGGCCTATTTAAAATCTAAAGGTATTGATACTGAGTTTGTATACAGTCGAGGCCGCTTATAACAAACCTGAGTGTGACGCGGCATCCGTTCGCTGTATCCCCAAGTTCGTAGTAAATGAAACACAGCTTTTAAAAAAAGTTGCGAGTGAAAACACAATTTTTTTAGCTCCAAAAAGCCCGTGATGCACTTGTTTCGAAGAGCAGAAGCGATAAAGGCGGTCTCGAGTTCGTTTAAAACGGCAGGAAGCTCGTTCACCGAGGCCCGTGGCATAAGCTGCATGAGGCACTGGCTCCAAAGTTTTGTCGTTGCCGCTATCCGATTCCTCCAAATTGCTCTCACCACGTACTTCAATCACAATGCCCCAATCCGTACACAGTTCTGCAGTGTTGGCATCATCATCTGCCATAATTAAACCATCGCAACCGATGTCCCACCCACTCTCCGAGGTCGGAGTCGACAACGCACTGCCACAAATCGCCGCCGCAGTTCGGAAGCTTCAGGCTCGGCATCGGGCCTGACGTCGACGAAGTCAGCCTCGCGAAAACAGTTTCGCGCGCATGCAGCCATCACCGCCGCCCACGAAATATTCACCATCTCCACAGCTGATTACCGGGATGCCCGAAGCGGCAAGTTGGCTGCCAGGTGGTCAACTAGCTATGAGCAAGCGCTCCGCAAAGCGGCACCTAACGTGCAGATTACGCTCAAGCCAAGCGGTCACACTTTCGACGTTTTGTTGAGCAGCAAGAAAAAGCGAGCTAGTCCTCCTGTCGGCCATCATGACCACACGTGCACACCAAGAGCGAGCAAGACGCGCACACACAACACACATGCCAAAAGGCGTGGAACAGCTCTGGGCCCGTTTCCAGTGAGAAAACGAAACTAATTCGAGCCAGCGTGGTGGGCGTCGCAGAGCAGTGGAGACGGGCGAAGGGATTGTGATCAAGAGAGAAGAGCAGACTTGGGAGAGAAGGGTAAGGAGTTGTGATAAAGAGTGGGGAGGATGCGGTGGGAGGGGGACCTTGAAAACCAAAACACACGAGAAGGTGGTAGGTTGGGTAGGTTGCTTGAAAGGTCCATGAAACGCAAACGTAGAAAAATTTGGAAAGAGTATCTGCGCGTGCAGAAGTCAAAGCATGGCCTCCTGGAGCAGTGCGCGCTACTGTGTTCGAAGAATCGGCGGCCATAATCAAGAAATCGTTTTGTTGCACCGGCGGGTTGGCATGGCCTCACGAACTTTGATATTTTGCTATTCATTCTGCGCAAATTAACAGCTGTTTTCACGCTTCCGCACGCACGTGGAAGGCATGCTGAACTGAGTGCGAAGTGAGCGAGAACAAGTCTTAAACACGAAACGAATCGCAAATTATCAGAGTCGCTAAAACTAGAGGGTCGCTGAGGCAGGGGGCTAGAAGCACTATACCATAGTGCTTGTAGCACTATGGTATATAGTGCTTCTAGCACTATATACCATAGTGCTAGAAGCAGATGCTCCAGAAAAGCAGGAGCTCGAGTGAAAATCGCGATTTGCGCTAGAAGGTACATTAGACCAGATGAAAGAATGTCGACAGATGTCTTAAAGAAGTTTGTGTGCCTGATTTTCCAGTTTGACTGAGCAAGGGGGCAGTGAGCGTGCTTATTGTGCAAATGAGAGCAGACTCTTAAGTAACTGAAAGTACTACAAACGATAGTGAACTGCATGCCAGTTTAGTTGAAGTAGGCACAGAGCAATTAAATGAAATGTCTAGAGACAACAAAGAGGGAGTGCAGAGCTTTTCCTTGATGAGCATGCCTCTAGAAGTAATCAGTGTTCAGCATCTGAAAGGTGTACTACTAAAGAGTAGTGTTGCAACTGGGGAAATTTGAGCGGGACCAGAGCCATTTAAGTCTCAAAGTGAAGACAAGCAGAGGAGACAAAGCTGGTGCCAGGAACATTTATTTACACTATTTTACGTGTTGAAGATGGCGTGATGTTACAAAAAAGGAAGCATCCTTGAGCGTCTCTGCACTCGCGTTTTATGTCCTGGTCTTCTCAAGAGTCCCTGCTGAGAAGAACAGTTGAGGCCAAGACAGTCCAATTACATTGTTGTCTAAATCTCTGCCCCCAAACTGGGAAAGTCAAACCCAGCCTTCCTTCCAACTCAGAAAAGAGGGAAGAGGCACGCCCAGTCCATCACACAATGAGGGAGAAACGCACACAATGCACAATGAGGCAACATGGCACACTGCAACAACATGGAGTCCTATGCGCAGAGTTGACTATTCGATGTGGCATTGATGCCGGGCAGGCTGCGGTGGGCGAGAAATGAAGATGAGAAAGGCACCGTGGAACATGGGAAGCGTCCCCGAAGATGGTTTCCAGGCGCTCAGCTTATTGTCCGGTGTACTTTGACGAACCAAGTAGCGCAGAGGTTACCAGAGCTCAAACTAAAAATCATCATCATCATCATCAGCCTGACTATGTTCACTGCAGGACAAAGGCCTCTCTCATGTCCCTCCAGTTAACCCGGTCCTGTGCTTGCTGCTGCCAATTTATACTTGCAAACTTCTTAATCTCATCTGCCCACCTAACCTTCTGTCTCACCCTAACCCGCTTGCATTCTCTTGGAATCCAGTTAGTTACCCTTAACGACCAGCGGTTATCGTGTCTATGCGCTACATGCCCGGCCCATGTCCATTTCTTCTTCTTGATTTCAGCTATAATATCCTTAACCCCCGTTTGTTCCCTAATCCACTCTGCTCTCTTCCTGTCTCTTAAGGTTACACATACCATTTTTCTTTCCATTGTTCGCTGCGTCGTCCTCAATTTAAGCTGAACCCTCTTTGTAAGTCTCCAGGTTTCTCCTCCGTAGCTAAGTACTGGCAAGATACAGCTGTTATATACCTTCCTCTTGAGGGATAGTGGCAGTCTACCTGTCAAACTGAAAATAGCCCTTTATAAACAATTCGTCAGCCGAGCTTTTCCAGAGTGCTTTTGGCGAGGCGAGTCGACGGCTCTAAAGAATTCGCAGTACGACTGTTGTGTCGTTGACTGTTTCTAGACGCCTGAGAGAGCGCTGCAAAGCCGGAACAAATCGGGATAGATCTAGCTGAAACCATCTTACGCGTCTAAGCACTGCCAAGACATGGAGGCCGATCACAACAATAGCAAAATAGTTAAGAGTGCCTGAGACTCATGATGGTAACGACAATGAGGAGAGCTTCAAACCTGCCGAAAACTAGTATAGCAATTATCAGGATGCTAGAAAGGCTGCCCATGTGTTGAGTGTTAGACGCCTAAGACGAAGGGGAAAGAATGGAGCAAGAACGCCTAATGTAGGTCACAACTATGTGAATGCAGAGTGTGCAGGGCAGACAACCATCATCGGATAGCAAGATAGGACACAGTCTACGAAAGTTGATTCGAAGAGGCGTCAGAGGAAAAGAAACAGAGACATCAGCTGGGTTGAGTCACAGTGTCCTAGATAGCTGGTCGTGAGTAAACGTAGGAAGAAGCTAAAAAAGACACCAAACGTAAAGCACCACTGGAAGTATGTTGTATCAAACTTGTGGCTGCTTCTGAAAAAAAAAAAGTTGCCAAGTAGGATATGTTTGAAGCAGTCCGATAAATAATTATGTAGAGTTCTTTACACACATTGTGACCATTTCGGAACAGCGAGTGCTGCACACTGTATGTTGGTATTTGTCTGAGTGCAGTCGCATAGTGTTATGGCCTTTGTGAACACTGCAGTGAAGTGCAGTTCTGGATAACAAGTTTGCAAAAGTGCCTGGTGATGACCAGTGTGCAGTGCAAAGTAGATGTGAGCACTTGATGAGCGAATACAAGAAGTAACGGATTAGGCTTACGGCAACAGCAAGACAGTCGGAAAAAGCATTTTTTTTTAGTAAAAACTCTTGGATAGAGGAGCATATGTCATGAGCAAGAGCCCCTCAGAAGAATGATGATGAAAATATGCAGACAGGGCTGGTGCAGACATTATGGTGCAAGCGCATGCACCATAATGCAAGGCCCGAGGCGCGCGACACGACCTGTGATCAAAGCACGAGCAGTGGTGTGCTGGGATTGTCGCGATATGGGCTTGCAAGCATAAGGTCGCCTCGGCAGCAAGCGCAGTGGCGATGGGAGCAGGACATCAGCTCGGCAGCCTGTGGCGCAGGCGTCCTGAGATGTAGCCCGACACATTGACCCCAGTTCGAGTGTGGCCTAGGGATACAGCAACCACGCACAGCAGTTGCCGATATTCCTGGCGATATTCCCTTCAAAGGATGTCTGGAAAGACAGTCCCCAGTGGATCACGTCAGCTCTTAACACTGGGCAGCATAGAACCAACGTTTCTAAAAGCTAATCAAGTTGAAAACTCGGCGGTGTTGCGCGACAGTGGCGCAAGCTGTGGCTGGAAGTGGTGCTGCGGTCACAACAGGCTTCAGCCAGACCAGCAACGTGGGCTGGATCGAGTGTGTGTTTAGATGCGGTTACGCTGTGTCCACCTGTTGCAGTACATGCACGAAGAGATCCTGTGTGCTGTTCTGTTGTATGTAGCGTGGATGTTTGTCTGTAGTGCTGACTTGTGTGCTTGTAGTAGCCCCGCAAACGAACACTGGCATCGCTGTGGTTGCAGCGATGTGATGTCACGGCACGAACTCTCCTGCTCTGCTGGCGCTTGTCGCCTTTTTCTGCGCCCTCCGTGTACACGCTCTTTAGCGATACATTGGTGATTATTCCTTGATCTCATGACGCAAATTTCTCAACATACAAGATGCAAGGTTTCGCAAGTAGTGAAAGTTTTTAATGTTGTAAGAAGTTTCCATAATTTAGCTTAGGATAGACTGACTCCCGTCCGAACGAAACATTTATTGTCAACATGGTGATGCAGGAGAAGACGTTCATTGTTTTTATTGCGTACACCACAGAATTGATGCTAAGAAAATATGCTAAGTGTTGAGTGAAATTACTAACGTAATTACAATTAGGCATAGACTCTGGGATTAGAACATGTCTGTGCCGAAGTATAAAAAATGAAATTGGGACATTTCAATTCACTAAATACATTGCGCTTTATCGTGCAAGTTACACCTGCATCTGCGAATTATCTACATGATTTGACAGAAATGCGCTTTCTCCAGCAGGAGACATTGCTTGAATATGACTGTCAAAAGCATTCACGTAATATATTTGTAAAACAAACAAAATAATACTGTCGCACACACGATTTCGGAAATAATAGGATATTTCGGTTCATTGGGATCATATGTGCAGTCTAGCTCACATGTAACGGCCCCACTTAAAATGAACTTTTGCTTAAAACGAACAATATCCACGTGACGGTGAAAATATACATTGTTTCAGTGGCACAAAATCGCACTTACAACGCACATCTGCGAGCGCTGCCAATTGGTTACAGCGAACGGAGCCGGCACTCTGCGGACTTCCCGGGAAACCACTTTCGACCACCGACCAGGCATCTGCGAGATGCCCATAGATTTTTATTGTTAAACGCTGACCCTGCCTCCGCGCAGCTCTCCCCGACCGCTTTCTGTTATGCACCCCTCCGTCCTTTGTCTCTCGCTACTCTAAGCACTCGGAATCGCCAGGAGAGGCCCGTGTTTTCACACTGCCACTGATCTTTCTAAAACAGGTCGGCCATCTCCCCTCAGTTTTTGATGGCAGGTACTGTCGTTGGCATCGCCGGCCTTGAGTGACCAGACCCTTTGCCAACATCCTCGGCCATTAACTGTATCCGATCGTCTGTGTCTTGTCTTATCATATCGTTCTAGTGCACGCGCATACGCTACCCCCACCCACTCTGATAATTCGCAATTTATTTGGTGTTTAGGACCTGTTCTCGCTCACTTCGCACTAAGCTCAGCATGCCCTCCGCACGCGTGCAAAAGCGTAAAATCGGCTTTTTATTTGCACGGAAGGAATCGTGAAATATCGAAATCGGGGAGGCCACGCAAACTCGCCGGCGCAACAAAACGATTCTTTGACCACGGCCGCTGATTCTTTAACAACGCCACGCGTGCCGATCCAGGCGACCGTGCTTTGGCTTTTGCGCGCACACGCGCTCTTTCAAGTTTTTCTGCACGTGCGTTTCGCGGACCTTTCAAGCAAGCTACCCGACCTGCCTCCTTCCCGTGTGTTTTCGTTTTCAAGGTCGCCTTCCCACCGTATCCTCCCCTCTTTTCACTCTATCGCAACTCCTTCCCTTCTCTCACAAATCTGCTCTCTTGATTACAACTCCTTCGTCCATCTCCACCGTTCCATGATGCCAGCTTTGCTGGCTCGAATTCAGAAGTTTCGTTCTCCGACTAGAAATAAGCCCAGAGCTGTTCCACGCATTCTGGCATGTGTGTCGTTTGTGCGCGTCTTGTTCGCTTTGGTGTGCGTGTGTGGTGAGAATGGCAGACGGGAGGCCTTGCATGCTTTTTTCTGCCGCTCAACAAAACGTCGAAAGTGTGATTGCTTGGCTTGCGCATAATTCGTGCCGTAGGTGCCCCGTTGCAGAGCGCTTGCTTATAGCTGTTGTCGACCTGGCAGCCAACTTGCCGCTTTGGGCATCTCGGTATTCAGCTGTGGAGATGGTGAATATTTCGTAGGTGGCGGTGGTGGCTACATGCACGTGAAACTGTTGTCGCGAGGCCAATTTTCTCGACGTCGGGCCCGATGCTGAGCCTGAAGCTTCCGAACAGGACCACTCCGGCGGTTATTTGTCGCAGCGCGTCATCAACTCCG
Organism: Rhipicephalus annulatus; assembly: GCA_013436015.1. NCBI lineage: Eukaryota > Metazoa > Arthropoda > Arachnida > Ixodida > Ixodidae > Rhipicephalus > Rhipicephalus annulatus. The sequence continues at coordinate 951,477 of WOVY01010468.1, read as the reverse complement.
ACATGGGTGAAAGGGTGGGATACCTGTTGCAATGGTTTCATTACGGCCGATAATGATGCCGACATCACGCTGTGCACGGTTTAGGGCATTGTGATTTGAGTACGCGGCAAGAGCGATTTGATGGAATTGGATTCCGAGAACGACGAAACTTGGCGGCCAGTGCCTCATGCAGCTTCTGCCACAGGCCTTGGCGAAGAGCACACTGCCGTTTAAAATAAACTCGATACCGCCCCTATCACTTCTGCTCTTAGAAACACGTGCATCACGGACTTTTTTGGGCAAAAAAATTTTGTGTTTTCACTCTCAATTTTTTTAAAAGCTGTGTTTCATTTACTACGAACTTCGGGATACAGCAAAAGGATGCCGCATCAGGCTAAGATTCATTATAAGCGGGCTCGACTGTACAGGTTTTTTCTCAGCAGTTAATGAAAACTTCACGTGGAGCAGCACTGACAGCAAGGATTTCAGCTGAAACGCCAAAAATTCGAAATGAGCTCTTTCTATGGCCCACTCACGAACGTAACCCAAGCAGTGGCGCAACCAGCGGATGGCTGACCGTGCCTGTCCCCTACTCCTAAAATGGTTTCCCCATGCAGAGAGAATAATGAGGATTTTAAGGAGGTGCCCTCCCCTAACCTGAAAAAAATTTTAATCTTTAGGCTTCTGGGCCCATGTCGTGACTAAACAACTTTATCCTCGATGAGGCAACTACTGCCCTCGCGCATCATGTCCACCAACAGGTAATCAACTGCAAGGAAATTTAACATTTGCAGGGATGCTGCTGGCTTAGACTGCTTTGGAGCGCCTTTGGAGCTGACAAAAATGGGTTTTGAAGCAGCAAAACTGGCTTTTGGAGCAGATATTGCTAGGGTCAATTTTAATACCCCTATTGTGTTCACAAAATCTGTAAACAGGGATTGTGTCGAGCCGACGTTCTGAAAAGCTGTCTTGTGTTCCTCAAAACTGTTCTGTTCTGGGCTTGAAAAAGACATGTCCGCTTGTCAAAACGTCAGCCTGACACAAGCTCTGTTTACAGATTTTTTCATCCACCCCTTCCCGGCATTTTTGAATACTGTGTTCATGACACGTGAATCTTGAAATCACAGTGTGCTGCATGCTATTCAAGCATAATGGACTAAGAAAAAAAATGTCGACAAATGACCTGCCCATATTTAGTACACAAAGCCGATTTTATAATTTAGAACCATAGCACTTCATTATGACGTGACTGAATATCAGTTGACTGCAGATTTTTCAGAAACCAGATTTTTCAGACATGCTTGAAAATTCAGACAATTTCACGACAGCATCTCAAGCCCTATTGACGTCTATGGATAAGGATATCTGAAATTTTCGACGCTGAAGCTCTTCGGCGTCCAACTTTTAGGGCCTTTAGCCGACATTCCAGGTATGAAACAGTGTCACTTGGTCCCTACCTTTGCTATGTCTATCACGTCTTAGGCTCAAAAGAACACTTTCAAAAACAGTTCAGCATCACAGTAATGTCCGAAAGTTGGCTGTGCCGCAGTGCAAAAGTGCTATGGGGTGAAGGAAATAAAAATATTCGAAAGGGCCAGTATCATCGCAGAGTCAGGTGATGTCTAAAGCACAGGAAATGCTCAGAGGCGTGATGGCGGATATGCAGCAAACATGCCAGTAAGACTTAATCGCTTTATTATAAGCATCTTCAGCTAACTGCTTGGTACTGCATGTGGCGCAGTTGTCGGCATACTGCACGCTTTTAATCCCTCACGCATGCTGCCTGTGCGAATCGGCTAAGGTCGCTGCACAGAGGCGATGCCTTCAAAAACGAAAGCAGCTCACCATAGTCGTGCCCATGTGGTATCAGGAACAGAGTGGGCATCAAGAACACTTTTATGACAAACACATGCGTACGAAAGCGTCCCGGTAGGAACGGCGTGAGCTCTGTAGGCTATATGCTACACCCAACTAGGAATGATCGGTCCTGAGTGACAACAAGTGCTACGTGTCGCTCGCTGGAGATTTTCGTACAGTGATGCTTTTTCTAAATGCACGCACGCATCATGGAATTGCGGGCAAGTATTCCTCTATTCTGCCACATCCTTCATGTTCTGTGTCATCATTTCCACATGCTCCATGCGACAAATCCGCGACTTATTTCTCACTTTGCTAGTATCGGCGGTGCTCATCACATGATGAATATTTGCAAATGAACGTTTGCAGACCCTGAATGTAATTACGACAGCCTGAGCATGTACCAAAACCTGTTAAGTGCATGCTACGAGACACTGGAGTTATTTCAGACGGGGCTGTGCTGATTAGATTACTTGAGTGGAATAAAGCATCATGAATTTTTTTCGACGATTTTCCGGTTCCTAGAAAGTCCGAAAAATCGGGCATTCACTGCGTCCTAATCATCCATGGTCCCAGGAGTGACATTTGGCTTAGTTCGGCTTGGTTTGGCTTGAGTTGCGTCGTAGGCAGGTGCACCGCGATGTCATTTGCAACATTGGTGAGACAAAAAACATACCGCAACGACTCAAGCAACACGCCAACGACGTGCGGAAGCTCTACAAAGAGTGCAGCGCAGTCGCCAAGCATGCTGAGGCATTGGATCACCGGATCAATTTCGAAGCGACGGCCATCCTTGAAAGCGAGCCGAACTGAAGGAGAAGGTTACTACTCGAGTCGTGGCACATACAGAGGACAACCCATAACATCAACCGCTCTCTCGGAACCTTTCCCCCAGTGTACACACATGGACTGCGCTCCACGGAAAAAGAAAGGGGGGGGGGGGGGGGTCATTATCCGCCCCGCGAGTGCTTTGAAGACGCCGCTACTACGTAGTCCCGCAGCCACCCCTGAGGAAGGAACCAAGTCGGTTTCGAAACGTCGGGTTTCTTCAAAACTTTTGGTTGAAGTCTAAATCATCTACCAAGTGTTGTATATACAGACATCAGGAATACACCATCATAGAAACGATCAAAGCATTTCACATCAAGAAGGGAAGAAGTAATTGCGTCAGCCAGACCTCACTTTATCTCCTAGAAAGGTAGATAGACTTTTTTTTTAGGTGGCACTTTATATAGACTTTTTAGGTGGCACAAAACTTCACTTGATATTTATAGTGTCGTTGGTGTTTTCCTTACTCTTTAGAGTTCATATATGTTTCCCGTCTCAAGATGAATATTTACCAACTCGCTCAAGTAGCCGTGCACCTTACTCTGTTGCATACTCTTCCTTGCTGCTCCAACAAGCATCTCTTACCACTTGGAAAGCCTGCTCCTCGATCCTACAGTGTAACAGCAAAAGATGAAAAAATTGAAAAAGTTCCAATGCAAATCTTTGAATCTTCTCTTTGGTTCTGGCTGTGACTTGAGGACGCGCATTATCATGAGGGAGGACAATTTCACAGGACAGTTTTTCACGCCATTGATTTTTAATCGCACATCTCAATTTTGCTAGTTTTTTTGTAGAGTACGTCAGCTGTAACTGTGCTCCAATATTGTACAAAATCAAGCAAAGTACTAGTATCTTTTTCATTTCTGTCCTGTTCCAACATTAGTGAGAAGAATGCAAGAATTTCTTTCAGTTTTAGTAAAGTGGAGTGGCACACTGCATTCTTTCAACAGTAGTATATGATATCCAAGTCTCGTTGCCTATAACAATGTGCGAAACACAATATCTCTTTCTTGTCTGTAGGATCCAAAAATGCTCGCCCACTTGACATTCCTTGCCGTTTGAGTTGGTTTGTAGGCATTCTTGTTAGTCACCTTGCATACATTTTGACCAACCCAAGATTTTTAGTTACAATCGTGTGAATTGTGCTTTGACCAATAAAATGAAATTCATCTGACAGACTGTCAATTGTTGATCTAATCGCAATACTCGGTCCACTTTCTCAGCAATTTTTGTTAGATGTTAGGCCTGCCACTTTGCTGCTTGCCGTGCTAATTTGTGTGGCCATTTGTGAGGTCTGGACATCTGGACACTATACTCTGACGTTTTCTTTAGTTATCATTTTAGGTTCATAAATTAGGCTCAACTGGTCATAAACTTTGGAAGCTGATGGTTCATTTGCATGCAAAAATCAAATTATGGCTCGATCTTTACAACAGGTGCAAGGAACAAGGCAGGAGCAAGTAGACAACAACAAAGCCAGAACAATAGCTTCACTATTTTTGCGAGCAATTAACGAATAATACTGCACAAAAAAATGTTTATTCTGATGTGTAAATATTTAAATATTGGCTTATGGTTGGTACTTTTTGAACGACTATTCAGCAGGCATAGAGGTAAGCTTGCGCGTAAGATAAGGCTGCACATCTGCCTTATTGACCACTGAGTGCTTCATGATAACTGGAGACAGGCGTGCAAACACGGACACAAAAACAAATCAGGACTACACTGTGCTGAAAGCTTAACTTGACTTTGTTTTTTCTGTGCTGAATTTTTAGTACTCTGAGGCTTGTTCTCCTACTTGTCTGCCAATTAGCTGAACTCCGCTGTTCTATGCTTCAGTGCACGAGCTGGTTTGGTTCTATGCAGGTTCGTGCAAGTGGGGTGCTGGAACGACTGACGGACACTGAGCGGCGCCAGCAGGAGGCACTGTTTGAGGTTCTCACCTCAGAAGCATCGTACCAGCGCAGCCTACACCTCCTTTCAGATCACTTTGCGCAAGGTTTGCAGGGCACAATCGAGCCACGCGAGTGGGATGCCCTGTTTGGCAGCCTGGCACCCCTGCGCGAGGCGAGTAAGCAGCTGTTAGCGCGCCTTAATCAAGCCTGGGACGGCCCGCTATTGTGTGAGCGGCAGGTGTGCAACGCACTGCAGGAACATGCCTCACAGTATGGGGCCTCCTACGTGCGCTACTGCTCCCACCAGGGCCACCAGGAGCGGCTACTGCGCGAGCTTACTGCTTCGCGGCCAGACGTGGCCGCACGGTTGCGCGACCTGGAGTTGGCTCCAAACTGCCAGGGTCTGCGTCTTCACTCATTTTTGCTGCTGCCCATGCAGCGCGTCACCCGGCTGCCTCTGCTGGCTGACGCTCTGCTGAAGCACGTGCCTGACAGCACGCCTGCTCGAGATGCCATTGGGGCCCTCAACCAGGTGAGAGCGACCTTGCTTTGGCATCCTTATAAGCAGTCACTACGTCGAATAATGTTCATATTTTTGAAATATGAACACCAACCAGCTAGCCCAAATTACCATCTTGCTGAAGGACGGGCCACGTAGTCACCGTATTCAACCTTGCATAGAAATGGCAACATCTGTTCAGCATTAAGGTGCTAGTACTTTGGCAGCCAGGTCATGTCTCTAACTAGTAACAGCGAAAGATGCACACGAAATCTCCTTTGACAGTTTCTAAGTGCACACAGTTGTAGTCAAGGTTTTAGCCATCCCTAAAATGTTTTTCTTGGGAGACATGATGCCTATTGCTTCCATCATTTGTCAGCATCAGGCTCAGCTGCCTTTGAAGCAGCATCATGTGACCACCGAAACACGAGTTTGGGATTAAATTTTTTGAAAGTAAGTTTGGCTGACGCACATCATTCTTCATCTTTGCTCAACATCTGGTCTTACAGAGGGCGTTCATTCTGCTGCTGTGAAGTTCAATGAAGCCTTCATAGAATGTTTTTTTTTTTTCCTGCATTTGTTTTGCGCGGTGTGCAAAGCATTCATATGGTCCAGAATCACATTCTGCAAGCATTGGTGTGTAGCTCGCTTTGAGTGCCAGTGCTTGCAGGTTCAAACCCGAGCGCTCAAAATATAGTTTATTTTGCTGTGTTTGTATATTTTTTATATAGAAGTACAATGTGGGTGTGGACAGCGTGGGCAAGTTTGACTGAGAAATGCAAGACTGCAGGTACAGCCAGTTTTAGCAGCAGCAACATTAAGCACAAGCCTCTTGTAGCACTGGCTGTGAACTTGGGCACACATTTTTTTTTATGATGTATGCACACCCTTTCTGATGACGAAACCATGCTCCAAGTTTAAGGTGTAGTGCTTTTTAGCACAGAACGGCACCACGATAAAGAAGAAAGAACCCAGCATTACTCTCAACTGACATTATTTATTGTGTGACTACAACCAGATACCTACACCAGATGGACATGTGTAGTGTAGATCGTGCGCACAACCACCACAATTTGGTCACCTGAGTGCAGTCATGATAGTTCAAAATTCATTGCTAAACAAGGTTATGAAAGGAACACGAATGCATTGCGAACCCAATGTCTGTATGTAAAATGCTTCCAATAATTCTCAGGTAGTGGTGTCATAACTATTTTTTAAGGTAGTGTTCAGCCTGAATAAAGCTTGTCAATTGCACTGTTAGCAGTATTGAGCTAAATAGGAGCCTGTACCAGTCAGCAAGGCTCGCTCATGTTCTTTAAGGCATTGTCAAGCCAAGGGGTTCAGGTTTAAGTTTGAGGTGGTCTACATGCACAGTTTTTCAGCCTCAGTGATGCAGGACTGCCGTGGGTGTGAGAAGTACAATGAAGTTGTTCACAGGAGAACTTTTATGGTGGAGTCTATGGTACGTGGTGGCAAGCTTTCAGGAGGCACGTAACTAGAAGTGTGAGGCACCCACAACCAAATGAAAGAGTTCGGCAAAAGCTAGTGGTGTGGTAAAGCACTTGTCTATTCAATTACAAGAGAGCGAGCTAGTTGTCGGAATTCTGCATATTGAGCCATTGTGGGAAATGGCTCATTTAGGCCTTCTGGTGAATTTGATAGCGTGGAGAACAGTGTCAATTGGAAAGTATGGTTCTCGGCCATACAGTAAAATAAAAGTAGAAAAGCTTTTCGTAACCTGGGGGCTCTATTGTAGGATTACAGTGCAGTAGAATCCCATTAATTTGGCCCCCACACATGTGCAAACTTGCCACACATGTGCAAACTTACAGTCCCCAAGATAGGCTCCAGCAGCAACGGTGTGCTGTTGATGATGATCGCGGAGACCAAGGGAAACCGGATCTTTTTTTTTTTCGAAAACTTATGAAAGGGGACGCAAGGTAACATACTCTTGGAAAGGATATTCAGGATTCCTCACTATATAGTACTTGGTAGTGCAAGGTTGCGGCAAAATGCTTGAAGTCCTTAACCAACAGAAAAAGGGCGCGTCGTGAATTTTCTTCGGTAGCCAATGCTGGCATCAAAAAACTTCTTCTCGTTGTTGTACGCGCCTTGCTGTGTTAAGGACAGGTAATGGTGCCAATTTCTTTAAACAGGGCGCGCTTTCCCAGCTGGGTACCTGATAGGCATGTAGCTGCCGTCAACGTAACCAATTGTATCCGGAAATCTCGACAGCTGCAAGTAGGAGAAAAAATGGGCACATACATAGTTGAATAAGGATGGCACTGTAGGTAATTAAAGGTCTGAATAACATGTAGAAAAGTTTGAAACAAATAGGAAACTTGAAGCTTACAACATCAAGTGGATACCGTATTTTCTCGCATATACCCCACCCTCACTAACCCGCACCCCTAACTTTGAACTTTCTGAACAAAAAAAAAATAATAATCCTCGCGTATAACTCGCATGCTTAGCTTAAAAGAAAACGGTTTTGGGAAGTCACAACTGCACAGCACATTACAATCTCGTTTACAAAAAAACTTTATTTCGAAGCGATCACCTCAAAGTTGGCGGCTTCGATTTCCGTTCCTTCAATCATCGCCCAACTCGCCGCTGTCACTGCTGTTATCCGAAGCTTCGTCACTGCTCTCGAAAACGAATTTGTCTTTGGTGCCATTCAAGCAATTGCTGATGGCGCAGTTTTTGAAGCTCTTGCGCACCATGTCAGCCGGAATCGCCCCCCACGCATCCACGGTCCGCTGGCACAGCAGCGCAATGTCCGGCTTTCGCACGCGGCCAGTCGTTGTGAGGGCGTAACTGCCGTCAGCCATCCATTTGGCATACAGCCACATCACGTGCGCCTTGAACGGCTTATTGAGGCACAGGTCCAGTGGCTGTAGCATGGAAGTCATGCCAACGGATATGATCTCGACATCGGTGCAGTTGTCAGGGAGGCGCGCTTTCACTGCGTCAGTACAGTGGCCTCGAAACGAGTCCAACACCAGCATCGACCGCCGTGCCAACATGGCGTCTGGCCTCTTCTCCCAGATCGTGTGAAGCCAGTCACAGACAAGGTCACCATTCATCCACGCGTTATCTTCGGTTCGCACATCAATCTCTGGTGGCAGTAAAGTGCTGGGTAGCATTTTGCGCTTGAAGATTGCGTACGAGCGCAGTTTGGTACCATCTGCCAAAGCGCACATCATTACTGTGCAGCGTAGTTTGGTGTTTCCGCCTGTCAGTATCCTTACAGATTTCGAGCCCTTTTTCTGCAGAGTGGTGTCCATGGGCATCTCGAAGTACACAGGCATTTGATCAGCATTTTCCGCCTGGGAGAGCATGTGGTTCTGCTTCTTCTGCAGCCCGATGACGTAACAGCTTAATCCTCGTCGGCGTTGGAAAGCCGCTGGCACATAGTTGTTCCCCGCCACATCGAAAATTCGTGCCTGGCCATGAATTGCTGGAGGCATCTACGGCTCGCATGAAACTCGCATGAGATGTTCATCTCTTGGCCAACCTGGATGGATGGATTAATATGTCTGTACCCTTTAGATCGGGCGGGGGCTAACGGCCCCTAGCCGTAATACTCAGTAAACAAAAACTATATCTTTTTTTAAATAGGGCCGCTAAAGACTGGTACTTTGCAGTGAAGGATTTAATTTTCACTCGTGCCTTGATTTTAGCCACCAATCAGATAACTTCCTCCTTAGTAATTCTACCCGCTTAAAGTGTATTTTGCCCTCCCTGTCCCTAAGCCCTATTGCTTTGAAAAGCTCTGCACCATCATCCTGAACTATAAGGTGAACCCCTTTTCAGAACATTATCAGGTGTTCGGCAGTTTCCGCCACCTCTCCACACACACTGCATACCATGTCTACCCCTTTTTATTTGGCCCGATAAGTTTTGGTTCGCAATACTCCCATCCTGGCCTCAAACAGTTGAGAACTACTCCGGGTATCATCATAGATCCTTTCCTTGGCGATTTCCTACTTAAAAGGTCGATAGATCTCTAGTGTCGACTTCTTAATCATGTCTATTCTCCACATGTGGGTCCCCGTTTTTTTTTTCACCTTCTTCTTAACCGATAGTTCTTGGTTTGGCCTCCTGCTGTTTTCCAACCATTTACCCGTCAATTTGCTGGTTCGCTTCCTCAATTTTGTATCGACATTCCTCATGTACACATTGAGTGCGAGGACATACTGTGGTGCCACCATGCCGAGGCATCTCCGTGACGTGTGTATTTGGATAGCTCCGCCGCCCTCTCGTGTGCAGCCGCTTTCGCGTTTTTTTTATTGTTATTCTTGTATTTCACTCTACAAAATCAGTAAAACACTGCTGCAGCTTTTCCCTGACTGTATGAAGTACTAAATAACTGCCTCGGAAAAGTATTACGTTTCTCACAATGCCTGACTGCCGGCGTCGTCTGCTATAACCACCTAAATGGAAAAAAAACCACGGCGGCTGAGCACGCTGCCTCTATAAAAGGTGACTCATTCCGTGTTGCATTGAAGCATCAAATAAGTATTAACGGTAATGAAACTTATCTTTGCTGCAAGAAGTGCGCGCAACCACGCTACTTCAGTCATTGTAGCTTTGCATCTCAAAACGGGCCGCAAACGACATGACAAACATATGCGCAAATTTCATTTATGTTTAGCACACATAACCAAGCGAAGCACAGCGCAAGCGGTTTGCTCACTTTGTGGGAAGCAACACAGCATTTTTACAGCAGCATGCAGCTGCATCCTTTCTGTTATGATTTCGGGTGAACGTGAGAATCGCACACACCTGTGGCTCAGTCAGAGTTGTAACTTTTCTCTGTTGCACGCTCCTAATATCTATTGCACAAAATTTTTACAGCGGGGAGGGCACGGGCTTAGTGTGCCACCCCCTGGCTATGCCACTGGCGGATGGGAACCCGCATGGCCGCGTACGTACATGGGGACGAATGCCTGGGGAGGATGATGGTGGTGGCGCAGACTGCGGTAAAAGTTACCATGGCGAGAAAAATTAGCTTTATCAAAGATTGAAGTGGCACATGTATGGTGTAGGAAAGAAGGTTTGGTCGAACGCGCTGACAGAACTTGCAGAAGCAACTGGCTATGAAATACACCGGATTAGGGTAAAAATAACGAAAACAAGGGAAAGAAACTGGACTTCCAGACTATATTTTGACTCTGACAGATCAGAGTCTAATTTTAAAATATACGTAAACTGTTTGCACATTCATTTTTCATTGTGAATAAGACTCCCGGGCAGAAACTGAAACGTCCTGCTTTTATGTGAACATTCATGGTCTGTGCTCATTTTAGCACCATGGGCTCGAAATAACAACAACAAAGAAAAATAGAGGTGACAGTGGCACTGCCAGCGGTCGCGATAGTGGCATCACGTGCAAAAGGCATTGTGGCACGCCGCCTGTAACGTTTACTGCACCTTTCTGCATTGTTTAGTCTGCATAAGTCTGCACAGATGAAGGCAAAGCAATACAACGCTGTTCAAGCTGTTCAAAAATGAAAACACCGCAAAGTCGCCGCTAAAACCAACGCACCCAACTGCCAGCTTTCCGTGGCCAGAGTGAGGCGAGATCACTTGATCCAACCATGGACGTCACAGCAATTGCAGCGCTCGCGCCTCCAGTGATGGGCCTCTCGCCCAATAGCTGAAAACCTTCCTAGCCCAACGCTTCTCCCCCATTTCTCTCAATCGCTTCTCAAATTTTATCCTGCTACTAGCTTTCCTGTCCTTTAATGATGTCCATCCTATATCACTTTGTATTTGGTGGATTCCCGTGAACTCTTAAAGCAGGCCTACCTATTCCTTGTTGCCTAATTTCCGATCTTGCTTGAAGCTCTGATCTCGTGCACAAGACCGCATTGCCGAACGTCAGACAAGGAACCGTGACCACTTTCAGAATTCCTCTCACAACATCACGCCTATTGTAATTCCACAATGCCCTATTTTTCATCACTGCTGCATTCCTGTTACCTTTAGTCGTTACATATATCTTGTGTTCCCTTAGGTACTCGGTCTCATTGCTTATTCATATGCCCAGGCATTTTTATTTATCCATTATCTCTAGTGTGACTTCCTGTGTCCTAAGTTCACTACCTTCATTGTAATTAAAATCATGACTGCTGATTTTTCCTTACTGAAATTTTACTGATTTTTTCTTACTGCAGTGCTTCCATTTGCACCATCTTCGTTGACACAGCATGGCCATGACTCCTCCACTCCTCAATAAATTGACAAGCTGCATCTCAAGAAGAGGGTATATACCAGTCTTCAGGCCGCGAAATGCTTGCTTCTCCTTGCGTGCACTTTCGAGAGAGGCCTTTTTTTTTCGCCAGTCGCGAATGCAGGACTCAACGTCGTGCCTCCTCGCAGCAGCTCTTTTGCCGATTTCTTTCGCAGCAGCTGTAATCTTGAGTTGTTACTTTCGCGGTGAAAGATTGTTGTCAAGACCCACGCATGGTGCCTCACCAGACAAGGCTGACCAATGGTGGAAACTGGCCACACCTGACTCGAAGAAAGACTCTGTCAAATCGCTGTTGTGATGCTGTTGACCAAATTAAACAAAGCACGCAAAAAGTGAATAAATACGCTATGGAGGGGATCTATCTATGGCCTGTGTTGGCTTTTATTGGCTTTGCACCAGATGATGCTGATGGGGATGTGGACTGCACGGGAAGCCTTGCACTGCCGTGAAACTGACCTCTGCTTCCGGAATATTTGCAGATAACTTGCACTTCCTCTTTTCAGGCCATGCTTTTTTTTCAATTTTCGGTGCAAGTTATGTGCGAAAAAATACGATGTACATGATCGAAATGATTAGCTGGCTTGTTTTTAGTTGCAAAACATCTGGAAAAACAAATTCCAATAACTTATTTCAAAGGTTATGGGAGCGGCGGCCGCGAGCGAGCTGATGGTAAGAAGAAGAGGACAAGGACGATCGGGGGTGCATCAGGGCAGCGTTTGGCGAGACTGCTTTCCTGCGCTTGCGCAGTTCGATGGCGCTCCTGGTGAAGCCGTACCCGTAGAGAGGGTGTCTATACGACAGAGAGCTGTCCCATCCCTTGGGCAGGGAGAGCTTTCATTGTTCAATGGGTACTGGACGGGGAACGATGCACGGCGGGGCCGACTTGAAGACCTTCACGTTGGTAATGAAGGCAAGCACCAGTGGCGGAAGGAGAATAGTCGTGGCAGTCACGAGCGGTGGAGCTGCGACGACCGGCCCGGCGAGGACTAAGGTGGCAGCGAGCTTAGCCTTGGCACTGCCAACAATGGCTTTGACTCCGGCTTGGGCGGCGGTTTGGGCAGCGATAGAGGTGACCTTAGCCTTGGCCCCAAAGCCCCAAAGCCGAAAGCTTGAGAGCAGCAGAGTTCGCTAGAGTAGGCTGGAAAAAAGAGACGGAAAAGAGTGATTGAGTCACTGAGGACTAACAAGTGTGCATGCCACCACTCGTGGCGCGCGTCATTCGCTGGCAGCAGGCAGTTGCGGGGCACGGCCTTCAATCAGTAAACACGGTTTCTGTCGGTCACCGCCTCTTCTCCGAAGGGTTCTTGGGCTAGCCTCAGCCTCAAACCCCTAAATTGGCACCCAATGGGAAGATCCCTGCCCCTGGGCTACGGGGATCGAGCTTAACGATAAAGACACTGCTCCAAGATGTGCTCCTCAACATTCGTCTGGCAGTTTCAACTGGCTCCTGACTTCGGCCCCTTCGAAGGTGTTATGGGCTACAAGCAGCTCTGGCAACTAGAGCGGGCGTGCCTAGACATATCCCGCTAGCTTGCAACCAGTTTTGGCTGCACCTGCCGGTTTAGAAACTCCATGGCCTTTATTACTCTGAAGAGATGACGCCCGACAAGATGCGGCGCGTGCCGATACATCGCTCCTTTTATCGACATCGAGCTACCCATGCAGGCCGTGGAAGGCATGGTGAGCTCGTCAAGCCGGGCGACCCCTCGCGGCAACAAGCGATGCATCATCCATCAACGAGGGTCCTTCTACCTGAAACAAGGTCAGAAAGTCCCAGGACGACCAAGCCGGCTCACAGTAAGGACCACAGGGCGGACGATAATCACCTCAACAGTGCAGCCGAGGGAGAAGACTCCATGCTTGCCTAGACTAATAAATACGTTGAGGGGAGTGCAGGTGCTGCACATGAAGCGGTGGGCCCGTCCGTCGTGGTGGCACCACAGGATGATGATGATGACAAAAGCAGTGATGACGTGTGCGCTGACACGAGCCTTGAGAATGTGAACGCTGTGCAGTCCGCGGCAATGGTAGAGGAGCTTTCTGGGAATGAACACGATGACCTTCAAGGCAGGAAGAAGGACACCAGTGAGTGCTGGACCAGCAAGCGGGACGTTGCTGTGGTCGGCGTGGTGGCGGACGACGTGTGTGGGCCGCACGACAATACGACGTTGCGGATTCGGAAGAAGCAGCCAATGACTCAATCGGGGAGGCTCAGAAGGCGAAGAAAAAGACTAAAAAGGAAGAAACACAGTGATCACAAAGGGCTGCGCACTCGCTGCGCACATCCCTGCACAGGACCGCTGGGGGCACCATGACGCAAAATGATGTTCTCGGCGAAGAACATTGCTACCTTGGCAGCACTGCGCTTGGGCAATGCCCTTGTCTTGGCGTAGTCAGTAGCTATCGGGTCATCATGCACTGAATTCAGACTTCTGGATGTAACGCCGAAGGTACTATGATGAGCTAGTTGGCCCGATATGGCGAGAAGTTTTTCTTGACGAAAATGCCATTCTGCAAGAAAAACTACGCCAGTCATGGCTTGAATGCCTTTAGAACAATGGCAACTTTTCCCTCGAGGTATTCTCGAGGTAAAAGCTTACATAAAAACATAAAAACAAGTGAAAGTTACATAAAAACATAAACACAAGTAAAAGTTTACATAAAAACAAATATCTTTTTCTTCAGTACGCTTGAAAATTTTTAAAAAAGTTCAAGGATGAGACAAGCATGTAGCTGAGTACCAGATAAGATGAAAACTAAATTTTGCCACAAGCGCTTGTCCTCTCTTCCTTTCTGTTTATTCGTGCGCTTGAACTGACAATTCTACAAGACCCTTGATATCAGGGTGCTCTCCGTCGTTCGGCGAAGTCATCAACGCTTAAGGTTTCCCAGGAATGGAACAGCTGTGCCATTTGCACCATTAATCACCAAGCTTGCTTACCTCTGCCATTCTGTGCTGAACCACCTATGCTGAGCCAAACTAGCCTATCAGCGCCTTACTGTGTCGCAGCACGGGAATTCAGCCACGAAGTTCAAAAGGAAACAGAGCTGAAACATTGTTTTTTTAGTTTCATAGAAATAGTTCCAGTTTTAGTTGCATAAAAGCTGTGACCGTCCCAGGAGCAGCCGAAAACTTTGATCATAATGGAATGGTCACGATCGCTATGTGCACGTGGTCATGGCAGGCATCAATGTGAATAGCTTGTGAACCCTTCTCTGTGCTGCACTCTCAACGCGGAGAGACTGCGAGAAGAGCATCTCCCTGGCATGGCTATATTCTCTTACACCAGCGTGTTGTAGGCTTACGTGATATTGTATATAAAAGAGTTTGCTGCCAGCCTTACGATTTGTTTCGATCGCATTCATTGCCTCGCCATTCCGGTGAAGCTGTTTTTTTATAACGCGGCAAAGTAGGGAACATTAATCAAGGATGGCAGTAACAATACTCCAAAGAAGGTTGGCCGTGTCCGGTTCCCGGAACAGCCTAGCAAATGCAGGGGCACAGTAACTGCTCATCAAATGTATGCTCGTATTCTCGTTCATTTGCCAGCTGTGCTTCGCGCTTAGTGACTCTGCAGTTGGCGCTCGCGCGTTCTGGTAAAGAAAAAGAAAAACATGGGTGGCTATGCATAACTAAAAAAAAAAGTCACAGATGCACCACAAGGTTGAAGCAGTGAATGCGATAGCAGCAAATTGTAATGTCATATGAAGTGAGGCTGGCAGCTAACTTTTTTGGATGTGATCTCGCGTAACTGTACACGCTGGTATACGAGAATACGACCACTTTAAGAAGAGAAAATTTTTTTCGCACAGCTTCTTTGCGATGGGAGTGTAGCACGTATGCGAGTCCCGTACTGGTGGCTGCCGAGCTACCGTGCACACCAGCGATCACGACCTCACCCTTAAAAGCAAATGCAGTTCTAAGTTAAGCGAAGTGCTTCCTCTCTTCTTCGACTACAGGCCTCCCAGGCGGGGGTATCGGATGTAATTGCACGCACTTTCTGAGCAGCGGAGATGGGTCAGATCGCTTGATCTCTGCTTCAACCGCGTTCGGTGCCCAACTCACATGCTTTTACCCACGGATAGAACATGCTATGCGCTAGAGTATGTTATCAATTTTAACTTTATATGGGACATGATGGCAACGGCAAAAACCCACCCGGATTGTCCATATAATATACCTTTATATAATGAAGCTAATACACAATTAAGCTGTGTGTTTGAAAATGCAGCATGGAACAAATGTTGGCTTCCCAAGTGCTTTGAACAGGGCTAAATCTTCCATGGATGTTCTTGCTGCTTTAAACTTGCTCAAAAAGGCCTTCCTGGGTGCTCAAAGCCTGTTCCAAAACGTCTCTAAAACTAATGTATGCGGTACTGAAATTTGCTTTTGGCACAAGAAGTAGTAGATAGAGTGCGACGCCTTTTCAAAAGGCAGTCTAGCAGTGAAAAATTTTGTTTGAAATAGCCACTGCACAGTTGTTAAAGTTCGAACTTTTGACAGTTCTTTCACAATAAAAAATTTGCAACCTTACAGGGGGCACTTGTACAACGCATATGATCAAGTAGTTTAAGTTAAAAGATCTAAATTCTTTAACGATTTGTATTCTTTTGTGTTAACAGCTGAACCCCTCATAAGAGACATGCACAAAGGAGCGATTCTTGTCTTTTATGAGGTGCCTCTTATAAGCAGGTAGGTGCCTCTTATAAGCAGGGTACTGCATTATGCATTTTCTTATAAACCCCTACTTTTATGCAGCACACTGGTGTCTCCTATACCTCAAGTGTCTGTTACATTAGAGTCTCTTATAAAGGGGTTCAACTGTGTAAACAGCAGTCTATAATTAGTGTTCTGCAATGTTGAGCTCATCTCTTGAAGGAAGAGACAGCTTTTGTGAGTGAGAAAAAGAAAATGATGCAGAATTTAAGTGGCAGCACCCATTTATGCAGTGATTCGTTCACTCATTCATTTTGAAAGTTTACATAAAAACATATAGCTTTTCTTCATTACACTTGAAAATTCTCAAAAAATTTCAAAGATGAGACAAGCGTGTAGCTGAGCACCAGATAAGATGGAAACTAAATTTTGCCGCAGGTTGTAGCTGAGTGCAATGAAGGTGCCCGCAAGATGGCCCGCATGGAAGAGATGCTTCACATTTCCCGCACCCTGGAGTTCCGGGATTGTCGTGCGGTGCCCCTCATTTCGTCGAGCCGCTGGCTGGTCAAGCGGGGCCCGCTGGTACGGGTGTCCCTGGACAGCCGGAGGCGTACCTGGGGACGCCTGGTGCAGTGTGCGCGCACTTCGCTGCACCTGTTTCTCTTTACCGACCTGCTGCTGGTGACCAAGCGCAAGGGAGAGGACTACTACGCCGTTCTCGACCATTGCCCGCGCAACATGGTGCAGGCGTGCGCAGAGGCCACGCTGCCGTCACGCCTGCCCGACTGCTGCCGCCACTTGTTCCAACTCACCTTGCTACAGAACAGTGCCGGACGTACGGTCGAGATGCTGCTAGCCGCTGAATCTGAGTGAGCCATGTTTCTGGCTGCACTGTACTGACACTCAAGTGCTTTTTGTAGGTAACATTTTGCCCTGCCGCGGTGGTCTAGTGGCTCAGGTACTCGGCTGCTGACCCGCAGGTCGCAAGATTGAATCTCTGCTGCGGCTGCTGCATTTGCGATGGAGGCGGAAATGTAGACCCGTGTGCTCAGATTTGGGTGCACGTTAAAGAACCACAGGTGGTCTTCATTTTCTAAACCCTCCACTACGGCGTCTCTCATAATCATATGGTGGTTTTTTTGGGACGTTAAACCCCACATATTAATCAATCATTAGGTGACATCTTGGAACATGAGTGCCAGATTAAACTCCTCACGAGTGAATCCCAACCACCCAAAACACATGTTGAGAGTACTAGTGTCTACAAGTGGTGCCCTCTGACTTGGAAATAGAATGTGTAAAATTCGTTCAGTAAGTTCCCAACATGAAGCTCACGATTAAATTTATCCAGCTTTGTGTTGCACCAGCTTCTCTAACTAAGAAGAGCTATGAAAAAGATACCTGTGAGAAAACTGGACTTGAGAGGCATAAAAACATGTGCAAGTGTGATATAAAAACAGTAGAGTATAGTTCTACAGTCAGCTTTCTTCCTTTAAGCTGAACTTGACCTCAGTTATGCTATTTGTTTGCAGGAGTGACAAGACACGGTGGATGGACGTGCTGACGCCCATCATTTCGAATGACCCTGATGAACGAATCTACGAAGAGTGGGGTCAGTCAGTGTGCACAACACTCTTTAATCTCCTCATCCATCTAGTGTGTCCCTTAAATACAAGGTTGTGACATTGACAAAGGGAGAAAACGACATGTCCAAAATGCAATTCTTTATTTTGGATGAACTTGTTGTGGCCAGGAAACAGAAAGTAAAACTATACAAGTGATCCCTGCTCTGTACCGATTGCGATGAACAGAGCATCGCCCATTGATAATCTGCCAAACACAAGCGCATCGGCATTTAGCATATTTACCCGCACAATCCTCGTACTTTTTTTGGTGGAAAACCGATACAAAGTTGGGGGGTGCGAGAATTACGTGGGGAAAGCTTTCTACAAAAACGTACAGAGCGAAAAAAACGAAGTGGCCGCAAATCGGGATTCTCACTCCAGCAACTAACAGCAAGCTTTGTGAAGTACTAATTAAAACTTACCTCAACAATAAAAGCACTGGTTCAACACAAGGCAAGATTAATTTGAGACACAAAAAGTGCAAGCGAATAGTCGAGAATTAAAATGCCATACGCAAAGCTTGTGGGTGTTACGGGCGTAGCGATAGTGTTCGTCGCGCAACAGAAGCCCTCAAAAGGTTAGCGTAGGACGTCAGTATTGGGCTGATGGCTATTTAACAGAATCGTCCGCTGTTTACTTCTGAAGAAATAAATTTTACGATCAATCCCAGTTTTAGGCACACGGCAGGCCCGATGCGTCTTGGTGGCTTTCAGTTGCCGTTACCAGTAGTGAACACAAAACTCGTAGACTCCGAAGAGCCTACCAGTGGCCCTGTTGCCGTTGTTTATTGCATGATCTATCACTTTCAACTTGAAAGCAGCCGTGTAGCTTCAATATCGCCCCATAACGTGACAAGATTACCGACACAACATACAAAAGATGCTGCAACGCCCACTTGTCACTTTGGCTTGGCTTGGATTGGATTGAATCGCCATGCAGTAATAGCACGCTTGATGCTTAAGAGATGGCACCAGATGATGTGCACTATCATCATCAGTGGCTGGAACGAGCAGCCGACATTATTGGGGCAGTTTTCAGGGGGTGTGATAATTACTCGAGGGAAAAAAAAAATTATATTTTTGTTGGGCAATGTGGGGGGTGCGAGAATTATGCGAGTGCGAGGATTATGCAAGTAAATATGGTATACAAGTGCCATCGAAGATTCCAGTGTTATCGCTATTGGCTGCATAAGTTCCATAACAAACTCTAATGTTCGTGTTGTATGCGTAAGCACATCGGAAGGGTCTAAGATTATCTTGGTTCGCAGTAATTCAGGCAGGGTTTGCGTAAGGCAGCAGTTACGTTTAGAATGAACCAGTAACATGGAAAAAAAGAGCGCCTGGGGCATTACCTTCTTCTGAAAAAGCTTCGACCTATTGCTTGTGGCACAACATGGAAGGGAAAAAAAAAGTGCGTGCACAAATATAAGACAATAATAAAGCAAAAAGCACATTCCTCATGTGGACTAACGAGTATAAGAGGCTTAAGGTGCATGACATAGACAACTTATAGTATTGCGAGGCACTGCTGAGAGTTCATAATGCTGTCGAAGATGAGGCCGTCAAGATGTCGAAGCCCCTTGTATGGCCTGAAATATCGCTGCAGGAGTTTTAACAGAACAGCATTGATGCTCGCTTTGCAGAAATTCCAGCATTGGCTTTGGAATTAGTAGTTGTGATCAGAAAATACATCATCTTGTTTGTTACTGAGAAAGCGAGACAGAAATAAATAATTCAAATTTTCGGGACCGAGTGAAGATTCAACTTAAGCTGTCTGCATGGCAATCAGATGTTCCACAACAGAGCGAATGTTGAAACTGCTTTCGAAAAAAACACTATAAGAATGTCATGTGGTGGAAGGAGTTGCCTCAATGCATCATATATAGCGTGGCAAAAGCATAGAATTGTGCCAGGTGTCAAAACAAACGAATTGAGCAAGAAGTTAGTGTTTTAAAGGCCCATCCATCACAAAGCACTCAGATGTATATTAAAACATCAACAACAGCAGAACCATCAAGAAAGTGAACGGTTATATAAGTTCGCGTGTTGCGAATGGTGGGCTCTTGGCTAATATGCAAAGTGGGCCCTCGGCTGATATGCAAAAGGAATAAAAATGGCGTAGTGCACAGTTGTTGGTTTTCTTTTGTAACGGCCATTGATAACTGAAGCAGTTCAGGAGGTCCTATGGCAATATCATTATTGAAGGCGACGCTCAAGCACGCTCTAATTTTTTCACCTATGGGCATCTAGACCAAAACGCACTCGCCAGGCTAATACCCCACGAAAGGTTGAAAATTGTCATGGTGGCTGTCATTCGTTTGCATGGCTCTTGATGCGCAGACGGGCAAGTTGTCTGGCTTCTTCGAAGAGCTGTAGATAAGCGGTGGCGTTGAGGTTTTCTGCATTGGTGACTTCGGGTAACATGGCACCGAATGTTGTTGCCAGGGTCACTCCAAAGACCAACTTGCATGTTGGGAACTGCGCCATTTTCTGCATGGCTGTTTTGTATGTGAAGGTCACATAAGAAAGGACAGCATCTGACATCTTGTGTTCTGTGTCGACATACATAATCAGGATGTTGGTGATGGTCTTATTTAGATGCCTGTTGTGGCCATCGGTCTGTGGGTGGTAGGCTGTGGTGGCTTGTCTGGATGTATGCCAAGATTACCTGAGTTAGGCTAGCAGTAGAGATCGTACCTCGGTCAATGATGAAAACCTCTAGAGCCTCGTGACAAAGCACGATATTCTCAATAAAGAACTTGGCTATGTCAGCAGCACTGCCTTTAAACAGGGCTCTTGTTTCGGCATAGCAGGTGAGGTGGTCACTACATACGATGATCCAAGTCAACATTGGGGATGGCCCCAGGCAGTCGATCTGCTGGAACAATCTCTCTTGCCGACTTCAATTTGTCAGTAAATAGTCTTGAGGTTCAGCGATGAAAAGTACTTTGTGTTTGTGATTGATGCAGGTCATTGTCTATGCAGCAAAAAAAATAGACGTCTATCTTCACGACTTTCTTTGTTCAGGCACCTATAGTTAATGCAGAAACATAGGTTTCCTTTTTTTTGCTTCACTAACACAACGGTAGATGCCTGCAGGCTCTTGAACGGTTCAGTCATGTCATTATGTAGCGTTTCATTGACCTGGTCATTAACGGCCCCATGTTCTAGAGTTGCAACTCAGTTCAGACTTCTGCAGAGTGGACGGGCGTAACCTTCATTATTAATGCAGTGTTTGGTTCCGTCGAATTCGCAATGACAATGAGAAGCAGTCCTTGTACTTTCAGAGCAGGACTTTCATGTATTCCTGGTTATGCTGGGGAAGACTCGGGTTGACATCAAAAGCTTGTTATGGCCCTTGTGTCGTCACAGAAGGTGCACTAAAATCTGCGAAGGTGAAAGCATTTCTGGCTTCCATAGTTTGTTCAATAAAGGCGACTGTCTTCCCTTTTTTGGCTACCTTGTATTGGTTGCTGTAATTAGTGAGCATTACCTCTGCTTTCCCTCCATGAAGCTCGGCTTGTAAGATATCTGCAACCCCCTGTTAACTCCCATTTTGCCACCCTTTTAAGAGAGTCCTGCAACACTTTTCCAAGTAGTCATGGAAGGGATTCAGTAAAAAAGCTTATTGCCTTACAAACTGACCACCGCAAAAATGTTAAGAATGCGTCTAGTGCAAGCGGAGCTACTAAGATTTGTCGCATGCTGCAATCACATTTTCTCTTCTCTCATCCCCAGAAATGTGCTAGAGGCTAAGCGGGGAAGGATGGCACATGAGAAAAAAATACATCTAGTGTGTTTATTTATTTTTTTTTTTTCGAACGTGCGACTCTTCAGTGCAATGGCGCGTTCAAGTGCGGACAGGTCGCGGCGGCCCCAGTAACTCCAGAGCTTGCCCTGCTCAAATACGTCAACGCCAATACTTTGGCCTGTGACGCAGCCATTTTTTGAGTATGTAGTATCATTTGTCGGGAGGAGAAAGTGATTTGGGCTAAGTTTGAGGATTTATTGTAATTTTCTGGCCTCATGTTGAGCTTTAATATTTGGCCCGTGTGTTCTCGAGAGCCTCAACTGCCGATCAACCGAGCTTTCTTATCATGCTCAAAAAGTGTTGCAGGGCCTCTTTAATGTTACTCCAAACATCTTACGTTCCTCTGCACGTTGCGTCGTTGTCAAGTTTTTCTCTAGTTGCTTCGTTATCCTCTACGTTTCAGCCCTAAATGTTAGAGCTCATGTGCAGTCTTTATTCTGTTTCATTGTGAATAAAGTAGCAATAACCCATTAATCAATGAGGGGTAACGGCAGCGATAAGCCGATTTCCAGGTGCTGTGATTACAGCATGGTGGTGAAGCAAATCTGGGGCAGCAGAGGTCATCTGAATGAATACTTTCGAACTAGCTTAGCTTGCTATACTTTGAAAATGAACGGTTGTGCACGCAGTGGCACACAGATTCTAAGACTCCAAAAGCATAGTCTCTTCGACTTCCGATTCAAACCTTTTTTTTTTTTTCATTTCCTATTCTGGTCTCAGCTTGGCTAATGTCATGATTTGAAGCTGTCAATACCTTTAAAGAAAGCCATACCACAATTATTGAGCAGCCGTGGCAAGACTACCAGTAATAATCATAATGTAGTGTGAAAGCACGAAATGAACATACAGAAAGACACACCTCAGGTGCTGCGTGTCCGTTTCGTGCTTTGCGCTATGCCATGCTATTTAGCGAGCGCTAGCTAGCCCAACAGCAAGTCCTTTTTCAGAATACAAACAAAGTAGCATGCTGATAAGTACATTCACATTTGCTGTGTAAACTTGTCAACGGGGTGTAACTCTTAAGCCCGAAACATATGCAACATTTTTGCCAGCGTTTTCTCGGTGGTGCTTCTTTTAGCGTCATCACGTCAACATTACCAGGGAGGGCGGCAAACCTTGTGAGGAGCGCCAAGGCTAGCGACAGCTCAGCATCGCACAGTGTGACCAGACGGATTCATTGTGAAATATTCTTAAGTGCGTAAAGTTTTCGTCAATGAACCAGTAATAAAAACTCCAACTTGTATTTCTGGTTTGATATTTGTAGCGTTCTTTTGTTACAAAAATATTCGGGGCACTGAAATAGAAATATACTGTTACCGAAAAGTCGCAGCGTCCAGGTTGGCAGCAACATCGCTGTGATTATCGTGGGCACATTATAGAGCAGGTGACGAGTACGGGCAGTCAGCTGAGCGCTGGCTAGGTAGTCCTGCCGTTTTATGTCCAGCTGCATGGAAGCGCTGAGGCCAACGCCGGTGCAGCGTCAGATGTTGTGTCGAAGAGAATGAACCCGAGACATCGCAAAGCAGTGTGCAGTATCTGTCAGTGCAGCAACAAGAAATATTCCTGAAAATCGGTTTCATGTCTCATTTGCAGTTTTGAGGTGAGGGAAACAAATCACAGTACAACGAAAGGTTCTTTTTTTTTTTACTTGCAGTGCCAGCTGTCTAGAATAAGAAAAACCAGAAACTCGCAATATACGGCCCCTGAGCTTGGAAGTTGCTCTACATATTTGAGACCACATATTCAGCCCATGCACTCAGGCCTATTAACTGTATCAATGTACTTGAGTATGGTGCTCGAAAATGGTTCGAAGAAATTCCGAGCGCTTCCTGTCGAAGCTTCTGAGGAAGAAGCTAAGTCTAATACAAGCATCCGTTGAAAATTTTCGGGTCACGCAGAGCACAGTGATGACTTAATAAATCATAGGTGGGCGGCAGCCATTTTGGCAGCAGCAACAATGCTGTTATGTAGCCGAAGTAGCTGGCAGCCATGCGCTGATTGGTTCTTCGTTCATCGACTCACTTCCGGCGTTAACGCTGACGCTGCAGATATCTGAATTGTCCAGAAGTGGATGTTTTGGCCACCGTCACCGGCAGCCTCGATGCCGAGTGACACCGGCGCACGAAACACCGGAAAAACGTCAAAAAAAATGCTGCATATGTTTCGGGCTTTAAAAGACAATTCCTCATGAGCATCACCAGGGAGCTTCAAAAAAGCCACAACTTGCCCCCCTAAAGCCCAACCAGTACTTCCCCTACCCAAGCTACACTATTTCCAAACCCCCCCCCTCCTGCTACCCATCACGACCTTGTACCCACCCACCTCCCCACAACATGAAATCCTGCGGATGCCCATGTCATTCACTGTGCACTCTGGCTAAACTTCAGCGTTTTCTTTTGCAGACTGCCCACAAGTGCAGTGTCTGCATGCATATACGCCGCAGCAGGCTGACGAACTGGCATTGGAAGAAGCTGATGTCGTCAACGTGTTCCGCAAGATGTCCGATGGTCAGTGCACATTTCATGGGCTGTTCAAGCCAGTGGCAGAGCATGATGGCAATCGATGCACAAGCATCTCATAGAACAATTGAGATGCTATTATGTCAAAAGGAGATGCCTGGACTCTCTTGGGGGCAGGGAGGAAGTAGCTCTATCAAAGTGCCTGTTGTAATTGTACACAGTCCCACTAGGTCCTTAAAGCAAAGAAGTCTCGCTGCACCCTACTGTGAGAACCCAAGTGACAGTATGTTCTCGGGAAAAGAAGCAAATGCAGCCTTATTGCCTCCACGTCTGCTTAGAACATCCCTGTGTGGCCTTTGTTATTTATGATTGAGTGTGCGCACAGCAATGGCACATACACACAGTTACCGCACAAAGCCCTAATGTTCCCTGTAACAGTTTCTTAAATTGTGTTGGCATGTACTTAGGCACAAGTGCAATTGAATTACTTGAGCGCAAGTGCACCCCAAGTCAAGTGTTGCTCCTTTTATCGAGGCAGCTATCGGCAATAGTACTGCAGTGCCCTCCTCAGCACTTCTTTTTCTCTAACTCTTCAGTTACGCAGCCAACAGTGGCCAGAGCAGTGCGCTAGGCGGACTGAGACCTTTCTATTAAGCTGCAGAGAGGAGTGCAGAGGTCTCATACTCTTGTGCATGGTTGAACTCTGTGCCGCCAAGTGCTGCAATATTGTCAGCTGCTCACATTTTGTTTTTTTGTACACAAGTACTCTGCAATTGTTCAGAAGTACAGTATGTGAACAAAGTAAAGCATCCTGAGAACAACTGTCAAAAAGTGTAATTATTGGCACTGGAATGGCATCTTCTTAGGTGAATTGAATGGCCACAGATGCATGGATGCTGACGTTGGTCAATCGCGCAAGCCCAACACTCACTGATCCGATTAGATACTCCATTCAACAGCTGCCTTGCTCAGAAAGACGATTTCTCAGCTTGACATATTATTGAACACTATATTTATAGGCTATAATGCAGGGAGCGATTAATGGTATTGGAGTAAAATAACTTCGGTATACACACTGGCCACGCAGCTCACATAAGCACGATGCACATTGTATCATAAGCAGACAATGTTCTCTGGAAATACAAAAGGCTCTAGTGAATTTTGATGGTGTATTCCCTTTATGCTATTGTTTTAGAGCAAAGGCTCTGCTTATCTCACCTTTAGTGCACAAAAACACAAGGACCAAAAGCGACACGGATACAGTGCTGCTTTTTGTGACATTGTCACCTTTTGTTCTTATTTTGTTCTTTTGTGCACTTAGAAGTGTATACTTCTCTTTGTCTGGCTAGGTCGTTCATCTCGTCATGATTACCTTGAGCCGTCAAGGTGCATCTTGCCAGCATTGGCAGAAAAAAAAGCTGAGTGGCTGTAAGCGTGAGCCAGAAAAAAAAATAGTAAAACACAGAACACTCTCGGCCAGTTGCTTCTCTTTTGTTTATGCATCTCCAAGTCATGCCACCTGATCTACTATAGAGTGGCGTTGGAGCAGCACATGGTTGAAGCCTCGCTGCTACTACTATGGAGTGGCGTTGGAGCAGCACATGATTGAAGCCTCGCTGCTGTTGTGCCGTGTTACTTGGTGAACCAAAAGTTTTGTTGGCGACTTTTTTACCGTAATTTGTAGAGGGGTGACGAACTACTATAGTCCTTGCCGGGTGCCAGTCTGCGCACCTGCTCATGATTGTTCTCTTGTGTCAACAATACTCTCCTTACTAGTGAAACATCACACCTTCCACATCATAGCTGTGGTAGTGCATCATAGCCGTCACGGTGCATGTAGAGAACAATTTGTAAATGAAAAATAGATGTGTTTGAGCACAAAACTACCAGAAAATCTATACTAATTTCTTGGAAAAGACAAGAAAAAAATATGTTCTGTTCCTGGGCTCAAGGATAGAACTAACACCTTTCCAAGGCTGTTACTTTACGACTGAAAGAACCAGAAGCCTAGCAATAGGTAGTGCAAAAATCAATAAGTCGAAATGCCAAAGCACGCTTGTACTAAGTGTGACAAATAAGTTCTGTGGAAACATGCTGCGGCTTTTAGCACATGATTTCATTGTAGCAACATTACTTGCAGCTAGTTATAAAATACTTCTACTTTCTGTATTGAAGAAGGAAGCGTACACTTAAAGGGGTGATGACATGGTCACTCAACAATTGACGGTTCCCGACGAAAAACAAAGATAGGGGGTCAACTATGCTTGTTCCCGCGTGAAAACTGGACTGTTAGAGAATATTTCAGTCCAAATAAGTCATAGAAGTAATCGGCTGCAAACTCCACCCACCGCTGGTGATGTCTATTTTGTCATAGTGTGTGTGACGTCACAAGCCGAAGGAGCAGTGTCGTCGTCTCCTACCAAACAGCACCTTCCGCGCGCGGTCAGTGTGGCAAGTGTTGCTTGCCCCGTGGTCCGCACGTGTCAGTAGTTTGCAAGTGTTGCAATGTGTTACCGGTACCATCACCATAGACGGTGACGACGTCGTGTACGTCGCGCATTTTGACTTTGACTCCATCACCACCAGCTCAAGTGAGAAAGAAAGCATCCAAGACAGGGTGAACCAAGACGCCAACGACATCTTCATTGCGGCAGACGTTGCAGACAGCTTTTTGCAATAATAAGTAGCTTTATTTCAAGCTTGTCAGGTTGAAAAATGAGCATGGGATGCGGGGATTCGTTGACGCTGCTTTTACAAGCAAGTGTTACTTAGTGCTGTGAAATTGGCAAGGTGTGCGTATTTTTGTTGGCTAGCATATGTACATGCACAACTTTCTATGCTGAACATAATAAATAAGTAATCGTAGCATTGCTGTGCGTTGGAACCGTTCTTTTTCCATCAGTTGTTGCGTGCGGCATATGTAAATATAAGCATCGAACGGCATGTCAGTGCGGCGCTAGGGTTCTTCACTACATACATTTTGGCCAAATCTTTGCTTGAACTTTGTCGATTGCATTTGGTTCCAGTAAAAAAAAAATTGCAAGTGTGACGCTCAACCACAGCACTGCCTGCAAGGAGTTTCAATAAATATTTATCCATAGTGGCAAATGGCATATGCATTGCACATTGACAGGACACTTTCTGACCTTCGAAATTGCTTGCTGCAAGTACCAGGACTACATGGGTGACGCGGTGGCATTGTTTCAACCCCTCGAAGTCGTTTAGTGTCAGTGGCAAATTGAACAACACAGAGAATATTCGATTGCAAACGCAACTGACTATAGAACACGATTGTTCTCCGAAATGCAGACCATGCAGCAGCTCGCCCAGCACGCGGTTCGTGACACCACAGCTAGCGAGCGCGGCAGTGTTGCCTGACTCTCAAGCAACTCGCTCGTTTATAATTATATTTGATTATAAATTACCAGCTCGACCGAATTCGTTCAAATTTTGCCAGCTTGTCTGTGAACGTACATCAATCAACCCACACAACACAAATTATGGTTGAAAATTGGATGTCATGACGCCTTTAAGGGCTCGTTTTCTTTGTTAGATTTAATAACAATGAGATTTGACAGACAATCGTGCCGAAGCAAAGATAGGGGATGTTATTTGAAATAATTTCAATGTAGATGTGAAGAAAGAAAAGTAAATGAAAACAACTTGTCGTGGCGACCTTCGACCTTCGAGTAATATTAGCGCCTGATGCTCTACCAACTGTGAACCAGCTTTGCTTTTCATTGAACTTAATTGTCATATTTAGTGTCCATCTGCTTCAGATGAAATTTACCCCTGCAGTGTGATTACTAGCATACTGGCTGGCATAAGTTATTCAGCGACCGCCCCGAAAATGTGATGGTCTCTGGTTCTAACTGTGGAATATTTAAATTTTTTTTACAACTTAAAAACTGCTTATGAGAAATTCAGAAGGATTTCATCATAGTTTTGTTCAAGAGACAAGACTGGATGACCAATTTTACATTTAATTTCATAACCTTTCGATCATTCGGCATAACTCTGCAGTTATAAATTAGTTACTTTTCAGAGCAGACAGCACATCACAGTGGTCATAAATCTAAACTGTTTTTCAATATAGGCCACTGGAAATGGCACAGTTTCATTGTGGGGCGAAAGTATATATGGACAGTTTGCGCAATCGAGCAAGCTCATGTTACTAGGCCCAGTGTCACGGGCGCTGGGATTGTTGGCATGGTTTATTTGAAGGCAATTAATATAGGCTGTGCTGAAGTTGAGGCATTAATATTGTGGTGGTGACAAAATGGATGTTGTTAGTTTATGCTGAGAGTTTATGATGACATGTACGGATTTATATATATAAAACGTATGGGGAGTTTCGCAACTCATGATTGAATGCGATTGGCATGCCGCGCGGACATCCAACCTGCTCAATTGTGCAGTGACCAGTGCGGTAGCCGCACAGCAGTCGCACCAGTCTGGTGGCCACAGCCAATGGCAGCGCGGGAGTGCAACAATGGGTGCCACTGGTGGGCACCCATCGGTGGTTAATTTCTCGCCGCTTCTATAGCCCTGATCGTTGTGGTATTTGTGGATAGCGCCGTCCCTGATGGCCTGAAGAACATTGGATAAACGGTTTCTGACACAATATAACTCATAGAATAAAGTTATGCTTAAAGTGTGCTATTTCTGCAAGGCAACGTTTGTTTGCAAAACATCAACAAGATATCGACAATATTGAGCCGTGATGGAAGGCCATTTAACAGTTAACCAGTGACGCCGGCTGTCCTGACGAACCGGCCCGCTTCATTCACAACTTTGCCATCGAGGCCGTGGAAAAAACCAGTTGCACGTGTAAAAGCGTCATATAAACGTACACACAAGATTTCATTAAGTTGGCAAAAAGAAGTGCTCGACAATGAGCTCACATTGGGAAGCGAGAGGCTTTACCGAGATCGTCAGCCTAGCTAAGCCTATGCTTGCAGTCGGGAATGAATGTTGGCTGCGGCTGCGGCGATGCTTTTTGCTCGCGAAAGCGTAGCTTTGTCGGCAATGATATTAGAGCGAAGCATGGCTGCATGAGGTTGTTTTTTTTTTGTGCTTAATAAAGAGGATACAATGTTTTCCAAGTGTGCAAGCTGAAGTGCCTGAGCGCTGATGGCTCGTTTTCTACCGTGGGTTACGCGTGCAGCGTCGCACGCCGGATCAGATGCCGAATCGCTCTATATATGTGTCGAGCGCCTTTAAAGCAAGGGCAGACGGGGCGTGCGAACTACTTCAGTGCACACTGCTTCGCGAAGCGGTGGCTGCGTCTTTGCGCCTTGGTGTCCAATGATGCTACTAATTCATCGCGCGTGCGCAAGCATGCAGCACTGCAGTATTTGTGGCACTGATTTCACTTGTTTATTTACATTAATCTTTGCTCTCGTTGATTTGCAACACCGACAAGCTAATGTCGATCACTAATGACCTCATGCGCCCTTGTGATGTCGGCCGTGTGTTTTAAAATAAGTAGATCATAAGATATTGTTCTGTAAGGCTCACTTATGTTGCACATGAGCAATTAAATTGCAAGGATAAATAAGAACTGTGCTTGAAGAATGCTTTTGCACGCCATTCATTTTGCAGTGTTATTTACTAAATAGGTTCACGTCAATACATTTTTTCGTTCAGCGATGAGCGCCAACAGACATGAGAGAGACCACAACACACTAGCACATTTGTAATGTCGTCTCTCTAATGTCCTTGTTTGTTAGCGCTCAATATGTAGCCGTGTTTGGTTGACCAACATGCCCAAAAAGTGTCGAAATTTTTCATTCAGGTAACTCGTAAATTCGATTGAAATTAGTGCTTCCTTGTTCCTGGCATTGTAAGGGCCTCCTCTTTGCCTAACAGTGTACGAAGCATTGGGATGTAATCTCTATCAGTAACTAGCACCTGAAAAGCTGCTGCAATATGCAGCTAGCTTCTTTTTCTTGCCTATATAACATGGTGCATCGCCTCGCAAATGTGCGCGCGCCCATCTCGGATGCCATGAATGGTGGATCAAGCTCACAGAATGGTCCACAGATGGCGCTGTACACTTTAAATGTCTCTTATTATGAAGTAAAAAAAAATCAAGGCAGGGATTTTTTTTTTTTTGCCGGATCTACAGTTGGTAGGTTAGAAATGGTAATTTTATGAAATAGTGACAGCATTGTTGCAATGCTGACTGTGTGCCGACTCCTTGCAGGCTGGTATGAAGGAGAGCGTCTGCGAGATGGTGCACGGGGCTGGTTCCCAGCATCGCACACGGTGGAGCTTGTCAACCTGCACGTGCGCTCACGCAATCTGCGCCTTCGTTATCGTCTCCTCATGGCCTCCCAAACTTTGCTCGAAAAGCAGCAACTTAACAAGAGTGATGCCTAAATAAACTGCAGTGTTTTGCACATTTTATGTTTTACTTGTGCAGTGCAATAAACTCAATTTCGAGTGAACAGGGTAAGCCTATGAAGTGACAAGAACACAGGAAGATGTCAGACGCTCATACATACATTTTCAACATGGTTTAGTACATAGAGTAAGAACCACTTTTTATAGAAAGCTCGTTGTTGCAGCAATCATCACAAGTATGCGGACTGCACTAACATCGCGTATATCTTCACACAGGTGGAATAACGTATCTGCATAAATATTGGTGGTGTTTGTCACGCAAGTCGCGATCTTGAAACCCTTAGAGAGAGCAGTACCCAGACAACCCAATAACAACCTCTGAGTGCCACTTTGAGAATGTTATGAAGCACTGAGAATGCCCTCATATGGTTCTGGAATGGCACTAACCCAGTCCTGTTTGTACTCATACCTGAGGGCATTCTCGAAACACTTCAGGCTGTTTCTGTATTTTTTCAGAAGAAGCAATTGTGTGGCGAGTTGGGTTTGCATCTACTGTATGGTCTGACATCGTTTTGTATTACTGTTTGGGATTAATCCTTTTAAAGGGGTGGTGCCATCGAATTTCTTTGCTATAACAAACCTCTTGTTGGTTTCCCCTGTATGCAAAGACATTCCGCATGAATGATTGGATGCAGCAAATGTATAGAATATATTTTAGTTCACCTCCAAAGTGTTTCTAAAGGCTCGCTCCCCCGACCGAAGCCCATTGCAAGCGCGTTCAGCTTTGACATAGCTCAGTAGGAAGGGCAACAAAAGTTAGTGACGTCACACTAGATTTGTAGTGACCGAAGTATGGATGGCTAGAGGGGGAGGTGGCACGAGCGGCATTGCGGCGGCAGAGAGAGAGCGCTGCCTTGCTTCATGAAACGGCCGCGGACACACGGCGGCGCTGCTGCAGGCAGTTTGATGCTCGCCGCGGAGCGCTCACGTGCTTTCTTTCGTGCTGTGCCTGTGCCGCGTTCAATCGTGTGTGCTTCGCCCGTTCTCCTCCGCGCCGTTTTACAAAACATGGCGTGGATTGTTCATGCAAGTTTTCGTGCGTTACCGCCAACGCTATGGAATCGGGCGTCAAAAAGAAGAAAACGACGCAGACATACTGCTTCGCACCCGGCTGTTCGTCCGGCTACGTCTCGTCGAGGAAATCTGGTCTACGTGTGTCGCTGTTTTCCGTGCCGAAAGAGCCTGAACGCTTAAAAGCATGGCAGCGTGCAGTGCCACGTGCAGATCAAGTCCTCAACGCAAGCTCAAGAATCTGCGAGCTGGATTTTGATGAGCAGTATATTGTGTGATCGTTTACGTACACGATCAACGGCGTGACAGTGACGATTCTTCGCGATCGACTTGTGCTGACAAGCGATGCGATTCTGACTGTGTTCCCCAACCTCCCTCAGTATTTGTCGAAGAAGGCACCCCAGAAAAGAAAGTCGAAAACGACGACGTGTGGCCTTCCTGTGAAGTCTCCGAGACACGAGACAAGTAATGCCGCGTGTACTGACGAGGTAGACATTTTAGAAGAAAAAAGTGCATCGCCCGAAGTAATCTCCCCAGTGCTGCCTGATGTGGGGAACTGCCGACTGCCCAGCGCTTACTGGACGCGGCAGCCGATTGCTGGAGAGTGCAATGTCACGGCCTTCACAGTATATGCACTGCATCGCGAAAGCTTGTATTTTGAAAAAGTGGTATTGTTCGTTGCGAATGGCAGTTCAGTTCACACGAACGTTTTCGTGCAAGCCACAAAAGTAAATTCACTTGAGATCACTGACGTGGCAATGGCTGAAGATCTGCTTCGACATGTTGATAAGATCATCCCATGCAAAGGATTTGGAAAGAAGGTGAGTTCAGCCCCAACCCGAAGCGCAAAGAGAAGACACATGGCGGCAAGGTATTCAGTGCTTCTTGCTTCGGTGTTGCACAGTCAGCAAAGCAGGCATGCCCACAGTGCAAGTATCTCCGGAAGCTCCTGCAGAATCAGGCTTCTTACAGAAGGAGAGGTAATACTCGTGGTCGGAGAGCGTCATACAAGCTAAAGCTTCGAACTGCGCAACTGAAAAGAAGCAGGCTCACAATTCTTAAAGGAAAGTCTGTGATCCAGAACCTAAAGGAAAAAAATGCGCAGATCAACTCAGAAATGTTTGAGAAAGCATTGCAAGCTCTGCCTGTAAAGCAGCAGCAACAGGTCAAAGCATGTCTGGCAGTATGCAAGCGCAAAAGCACGAAAGAGATGAAATATGAGGCAGAATGGGTATTGGAATGTGCAGTCATGTGCATGAAGAGCCCCTGGCACTACAAACACGTAAGAAAGCACAAAATCATGGTTCTGCCCTCGTGTACATCCCTTCGTTGTTTCCTGAGAAAGTACAGAAGTGGGTTTGGACTGAGCAGCAAGTTGTTGGCTGCTGTAAAAGAGAAAACCAAAACAATGGTCCCTTCGAAATGCCATGGCGGACTTCTGTTCGATGAACTGAAGCTCTCCGAAAATCTCAGCCTTGCATCAAATGGGAAAATTTAAGGCTTTGTGGATCTCGGTGAATTCACACCTGAAGACCAGCGCATGCTCACTTGTGACCATGGTCTTGTGATGATGTTTCAACCGTTTAGTGGCAAGTGGCACCAAATTGTTGGTGTGTTTGCTTCACATAGCAATGTAAAAGCAGGTATACTTTCCAAGATCATACTTGAAGCTGTGGTATTGTGTGAGAACGCTGGACTACATGTAGATTTTATAACGTGTGATGGGGCTGCCTGGAACAGGAGCATGTGGCATTCGTTTGGTGTGTGTGGAAAAAAGGGCAAGACAGTGTGCAGGAGGCAGCACCCAACTGATGCTGAACATTTTATTTACTTCATTTCCGACTTCCCCCACCTTCTCAAATTTGTGCGGAATGGTTTCGTGCGCAAAGACTTCAATCTGCCAGAAGGACGTGCTAGTGTAGCCTATATAGATTGTGCTAGAAGATGCGACGACAGGCATGACACCACACTTAAAGCAATGCCACAGTGAACCAGTCAGTTGTGCGACCCAATGGCTTTGAGAGCATGAGAGTCAACATTGCTTTCCGGTTGTTCAGTGATGAAGTGCTCAGAGGTTTATTCTTGTACAAGAATGAAATAGAAAGTAGGCATGGTGATGTAGCTGCCACTTCCGGCTTTATCGAAAGAATGCGAGGAATAATCGAGGCCATGACATCGAGATGCAGTTCAGGCGCTCTGAGGCCAGGAAACACTCATCATGTTTCTATTGAAAGCT
Organism: Rhipicephalus annulatus; assembly: GCA_013436015.1. Taxonomy (NCBI): domain Eukaryota; kingdom Metazoa; phylum Arthropoda; class Arachnida; order Ixodida; family Ixodidae; genus Rhipicephalus; species Rhipicephalus annulatus. Next base: position 917,954 of record WOVY01010468.1, on the reverse strand, counting down.
TCCTGGAATATTTGGATGAGTGGGAAAGAGCAGCTGCATCCGAAGGCTATCAAAGCCAGGGCACAGCTGAAGGCCTCCGGGTCACTCTTTCGAGCACTCTGCATTTGTTGGATTATGTAGTTACCAAGCTTAACTACCATTACCTTATGACAAGCCGGTTGTGCCAAGACTCAATTGAAACGCTTTTTGGGATTGTGCGACAAATGTCAGGGTGTAATGACCACCCTACTCCGAGCCAGTTTTTAATCTCAGTAAACACACTAAGTTTCCAAAACCTCGTTAAGTCCCCTACACATGGAAATGTGTCTTCAGGATTCTTGAGAAACTTGGTAGGGACTGATGATGTCAGCATTACTCCTCAGCAAAGAATCGATGATCTTCTTGACATGAGCAATCTTTCTGAGGCTCATGACGTGCTGAATGGTTGTGACCCCCTTGGCCACATTTCGATGGTTGTGCAAGCCAGCGACTCGAGGCTCATATATTACATGGCTGGCTATGTGGCAAGATGAAGTATTGCCAGCACAAAGTGCACGGATTGTTGCCGACAGCTGCTTCAAGAAAAAGATGGGTGACCTCCAGAAACAGCATCCCTCACTAAAGCAGTAAACAGGGGAGGCCTTTTATACCCATCAGAGCAGCTAAATTCACTTGTGACAGCACTTGAAAACACATTTACACGCTGCTTTAGTTTAAAGTAGGTGAACAGTGATAGCCTTATTGAGTTAGTTTCATTCCTTCAGCTCGCAAAGCTGACTCTTGTTGGATGTGCCAAGCACAGCACAATTCTCACCAACAAGATAACCAAGTTTTACGTGTTAACTAGGCTTCATTTTCAAGTGAAAAGCCATAATTCTTTACGAAGTGAGAGGCAGAAGCGAATGAAATTGCTGAAATTGAGACGTGTATTGTAATGTGGTTGAGTGCTTCTATTTTGAATTTTTTTCAGCAGAAAATTTTTAATCAGTGCCATAGCATGATAACAATGCTGCTATTGGTTGTGTTTGTGGATCGTAGTGTCTAATCTTGTAGAACAACTGGACCTAGTCTTGACGTCATCTAGTCCTCATGCATCATTCCAGTGTCCAAAGAAATCTCATGAGTACTAGCAAGTGCTTTTTCTTCATTTTTTTTTGCAACATCACACTATTTTTATTTGCATTCCGTTCATATGGCACTGTTTAAGGCAAAATTTCTGTGATTTTTCAATATAACTGTGGGTGATATTTTATTTTATTGTATGTTCTGTTTGTGTTAGGTTTTGCTATATGTTCTGTTTTAATTTGTTTTATTTGTGCATGTGGGATGCGTTTTCTTGCTTCTTTTTGGCTTCGTGTATGTTGCTCAGATATGAATATGTTATTGTGAATTAATCTTGTATGCAAAATAAGTGTTATTATCTGAACTCCGCCTGTAGTCAATAAAAGCGGTGTCGTTTGACACGAGCAGTGGCAATTAAACTTTTGCAATATCTCGGCAATAGTCTTACACCTTAGCCCAGCCATATTTTTAGAGAGTGCGGGTGCTATGAACTGCAGTCGCGCAGCGCACACTAGGACGACAGGCTACCGGTTCCAAAAAGCAAACACTCTTAGCCAAAAGTGAGTGCAGTGAAATAAATTATAAGATTACAGGGACCATAACGCAAGTATCGGATACTTGTACCGCATCAGAGCGGTTTTGAAAGCTTAGGTGTATTGTCGTGCTCATTCCAAAACGAGCAGCCGATAATGAAATGAGCGCCGTGTACGCAATAGATAGAAGGCCGCGGCGGAGGGGCATCTTACTACGAGCCGCAGCGCCACCGCTACGTGTCATGGAACGGCGGATCGCCTTTCGCGCCGCGCTCGCGCCACCTCCCCATCTAGCCACCATAACCTAAGGCATGCACAGGTTTCCTTAAGGCTCCGGCACGGAGGCTCCGGAAACTCTACTTTTAGCGACGGCCGTGGAGGGCGAAAAAATCGATCATGCAGACTTTCATCATGTGCACAAATAGTGGACCTACTAACTTCTCTTTTAGCAGTCAGATAAGTTAGTGTGCATTTTTCCTGTTAGGGGCGCTCAATGCAGCTAAAATTTTTATTTTAGGATGTATCAAAAAACCGTTTAAAAAGTAGTTACTGCATTGTTTTCATTAAAAATAAAGATAATATTTTTATTTCTTTTATTATTATAAAAGCGGTGACTGCTTGAGTTCAAATATTAAGACTAGCCTGACGCTTGAAAAGCAGAAGCCCTTTGACATCAATAGCGCTTCTGTTGGTTAATTTGTTGAAATTATACCGCGATTAGCCGCTGCACTTTTTATCGATCAGCATTACGCTCTGTTTTGATTCAGCTTTGACACACAAACTCGCATTGATATATCAAACTCACGGAGGAAGGAAAAAGGTGGTCAGACTTTACGTGCCGGCGCCGCTACGACCATAGCCCCCTCTATAACTTTGTGCCTGAGCGGTCGGTCCCTCAGCGCCGTCCCCTGATTCTCTCGTTTTGCTCCTCGGCGTTCCGCCAGGAGCGCTCGCATCCCATAATAGCTCGCGCCGTGCTTGCTGCAGCAGCAGGCGCACACCGCAACGCCGCGGTTTTCTCGTCGTGCGCAAATTTGGTTTGCCGTGCTCGATGTAAAACTCTGCTTGGCCCAATGTGTTTTCTGCTTGCCCTTGATGTTTTTTCTGGCACAATAGTCTCCCCCAAGAGCTTCGTTAACTGCAGCGCTCGCTGAGACAACCGTGACTGTATCAAGTGCGATTCGGGCAAATTCTTTGTTAAAAGTGTCACATCGTTAAGAAATCTGCTTGCTGCAAGGAATCGTGCCTAAACGCTGTATTTTTGTTATCTGCAGCACTACCGTAAAAAGAAAGGCGACTGCCCATGCATGGTCGGAAGTTTGGCTGCGCTCCGAACGCTCCACAATGCCGTACTGCTGCGTACCACGCTGCAAATCATGGAGCGGCCGGAAAGAAACCGGAGTATCTTTTCACGAAATTCTGAGCGACCACGAACTTCGCGAGAAGTGGCTTAAGGTAATCTCGAGAGACAACTGGACCCCGAACAGCACATCTTGCTATTCTACCGTTTGCAGCCGACACTTCGTCCCGTCCGACTTTAAAGAAGGGTGCACGACGCGAAGACTGAAGAAAGGCTCTGTGCCCAGCGTATTCCACGAGTACCCGTCGTATTTTCAACCTTGCAAACAAACCGAAAGAAGTGATGCGGCCCTCAGGAAGCGTGCTGCGGCTGTATTAACTGATGAACCAGCAAGAAAAAAAAGAGCAGTCAGTGGTGGTGCACCACATGTGTTTACGGACTTACGACATGACCAGTCGTGCACTTCGGACGCCCAACTTGTTGAAGAAGTGCCCAACTCCAGCAGCAGGACTGACCAAGGCTTCGTACCGAGAACGGCGCAGGTGGGTAGAGCAGTGCAAGTAGCCTCACGCATTTCGTTGCCAACCATCGAAAGACGGAAGTGGAAGCGTAAGGAACGCGAACTAAGGGCGCAGGTTGAAAGGCTCAAAGGAACTGCTGAAAAATATAAAAGGGAGCTTCAGAAACTTAAAGAAGACTGCTATGTCCCAGCGTTTTTGCAGGTTGTCGAGCAGGCAAGTGAAAATGAGCTGGCTGTCTCAATACTGCTGGAGCAGGTCAAAAATTTTCAGAAGGTGAAACCGACGTGGTCCGAAGTTACAGTAAGCCACGCAGTGATCCTTCGTAACCTCTCAGCGAGGGCATACGAACACTTAAGGGGCTCAGGGCTACTCCGCCTACCCTGTCGAAGCACGCTAGAGCGCTTCCTTCGTTCGTCACGCAATGAAGTAGGCGTCACAGACTTGATTAAGCAGAGGCTGTCAGCTGGGCTCGCTTCACACACGAGTGCTCAGTCACAGACGTGCTCACTCATTGTGGACGAAATGAGGGTCAAGCAGCGCTTACTCTATCTCAAGCAGAGAGATGCCTTCGTTGGCAAAGTAGACTACGGTGACTGCTTGCCACAGAAGCAACCAGGCAAGCCAGAAAAGCCAGTTCTTGCAAACTCGCTGCTTTGCTTCAATTTAAGTGGCTTGTCAACGAGATATAAGATTCCCGTAGCCTATTTTTTATTAGAAATTGCACCGGTGAAAACTTTCACCAGATCATGATGAACGTACTCAAAGAAGTTGAGAGTATAGGCTTTAGACTCGTGCGGATCGTTACCGACAACCATCGGATTAACGTGAAGGCGTTCCAACTGCTATGTGGGGGTAACCTCAAGCACTGCATACCACATCCGACAAATCAAGATGGCAAACTTTTTCTCGCTTTCGATCAGTGCCATTTAATTAAAAACGTACGGTCACAGTTTCTGTCACGCGATATCGGAAAGGATGGCAAAATAACCGCCCAGTACCCGAAAGACCTCTACAAAATGCAACAGCACAGTATTGTCAAGCCAGTGCGGTTTTTGACAAGAAAGCACGTACATCCGACTAGCATGGAAAAAATGAACGACAGGAGGGCAGTGCAAGTCGTTTCGCCACCTGTGACCGCGGCCCTGAAGCTCTTGAAAGAGCAGGCAGGTCATACATGTGACGCAAGCTTCGCCCACGTTGGTCCAACCGTCGTATTCATGGACACCATGTACCGGTGGTTCACCCTCATGGACGTAAGCAACTGCACCCAGCATATCCACCAGAACAACCCGGACTGCAAGCAGTATGAATCCGAAGACGACGAACAGCTAGGTTGGCTTGAAACATCATTTCTTGACTACCTGGCCGAAGTCAAGTGGCAGCACCCGGCTAAGAATTTTATGACCAATGAAACGTACGAGGGCTTGCTCATAGCAACCATCTCAAACGTGGGGTGCGTTCGGTACCTTCTCACGGCCACACGCTTCCGTTTCGTTCTGACTAGGAAGATGTCCTCTGACCCAATAGAGGCCTTCTTTGGGTGGTTGAGGAAATCTGCAGGCTCAAACGACCAGACAGACGTGAGGACAGTTTTGTCTGGGATTGAGAGAGCACTGAAGACTGACATAGCCTGCACGTCCAGCAGCAGCAACGTGATTACTGCAGGCAGCAGCAGCTGCTCCTCATCAGCACTCCTACAGCGATCGGCAAGAGCAGCGCAGAATGACGGTGAAGCATTTCCAGCAGAAACAAGCACGACCCTCGAGGAGAGCCTCGACAGGGAGAAGACGTTGCTCCCAACGTCAGATGTTGCTGCACTAGCAATGGTTGGTGGCTATATTGCAAAAACAGTCCACGAAACCATTTCCTGTGATGAATGCTTCCCTCTGGTGACTAAACCAAACACCTCTGCGCCATCGGATGCCTTAATTAGGCACCAGGACAGAGTTGGACTCCTCTATCCGTCAACTAAGCTCGTAATGGTTCTCAATTCTCTAAAAAAATACGCTGAAATTTTCCTCGCAAGAGCGAGAAAGATGAACCAGCCACTGAAGGCTGCCGTTGACAACGCCGCGGAAATACTACAGAAACGTGACAAACTCAAGTGTTCGACCCCGGGACACCATGAAAAACTTTTGGAGGTTGTGCTCGTGAAGTTTCTCCGCCCACATTTTCTGAACATCGCGACGAGTGTGCATGACAAACACGACTTGGCGAAAGATTTTCATGTCAAACCACTGTCTCGAAAAGTGCTCAAGCTTTGAGCGCGAAATCAAATAAAAAAGCTCGCATTGCATTCTGCATACAGTGCTTGTGTTAAAAATTTTATGTGTGCGCACTTCTTAACGTATACGCACAATCCAATGCAATGTAGACGGTTTCTAGACCATCATAAACGCAAGCGTGCATAGGCCGCGTCGTCTGCTGTTATTATGATTGGTGCGGCTTTTGGCGGCAAGCGCCGAAACTATGAGGGACGGATGGCGCGTATGTATTTAGGGCTAATGCGCGGGCACAAAAGTTATATAGGAGGCTATGCTCTTTAAGTACTTTTCGACTGCAGCGCTGCCGCTGCGGGCAACGCGGAAGGGATCAGGCGGCGAGGCGCAGTCACGCCACTCAACACTTCTAGTCAACGCCTCCTGTACTTTGAGATGCCTGGCACGTCAGCCGCTAACCTATTGTTCACCCGCGGCCACCGTGTTTCACCGGACTGCCGCGAGGCGGCGCCAGCTTCTGACACTACGCTCTACCACAGAGTCACTACGCTAGTCGCTCTGTGGAGCTTCGCAGCACTCATTTTTGGGAAAATTTTGTCCTGCAAGGTTTCTAGGGCTTAGCAGAGTGAAAATAAAGTCAAGAACGAAAATAAAAAGTAAATCAAGTGGAACTACAATAGCACAATATTTATTCACTGCAGCAAAAGGCCAGCCTAAGCATTCTCTGCCAAGAGCTGGGGTGTGCTGCAGATAACGCAATATCACAGTACGGTAATAATACGAATAGATATTGCTTCAACATAAAAAAGAAATAACATCGATGTAAAGCAAGATCAACTGCAGGTTCATGCACATAATGGCCAGAAAATTGTAAACAACAAAAAGGGAACATATATTTTATCACAGGAGTAAGTATCACAGCTATACAAAATAGCAGGAGCCTCGGCTGTGAAGAAAAAAAATGCAAAATATCGGTAGTCAAAGTAAGTGTAAAGCAGAAAATGACTTTGTTGTCACAGACAATGGCAAAAAACGAGGGGCATCATCATGCATATGTAGCGAAACTACCAATTTAAAGCGAATAGGGTGGAAGAAGAGTTCCCCAATCCATGACACTGCTATAACAGTTGATGTCTGCAGTCTAAAGAAATCACTTCACTGAAAAAAATCAAAGAACAGAACCAATATATGCCGTTTCAAAGCTTCAGTACGTTGCGTGACAGCGGCTTGTTGTGATACAAGAAAGCCATTGTGATACAAGGAAGCTCTGCAATAAAGCCGCTGACGAACTTCGCTCATTAGTCTGCGTGCCAAATGACCTCATTGCGTATGCGGCCTTGGCGGCATGTAGCAGTCTATCTGCGCTATTTGGATCAGGCCTCTCATCGGAATTTTCGCTGGCACGGGACGTGCAGCATTGTTGCATGAAGTCCTGAGAGGCGACGCTGCTGTTGTCACACACGTGCACGTCCACGCAATTAATTGACAACATTGAGACCGACACATTCTGCTGCGTTGAACGAACACGAGTGAGGTTTTCAGTGCCATTGGAAGCTGATTTCGTCGGTGAACATTCGCGTTTCCTTTTTTCAATGGTTCTCTCACCTCGCGGCTTCGACGGTGCTGGCCTGAGGTAAGAAGGGTATTGTGGAAAAACACTGGGCACAGTACCTGGCTTCAGCATGCGTCTCTTGGTGTCTTCGCGAAAGTCCGCATCGAAAAAATGAAGGCTGCAGACAGCTGAGTAGTTGGATGTGGAATTTGGCTGCCAGTCTTTTCTTGATATAACTTTCAGCCATTGTTCCCGGAGTGTTGCATCTGCAGGTATATCGTGGAACGAAACGCCAGGCTGCTTCTTGCGCTGGCTCGAGGTGCAAAAAGGCACGCCGCAGTACCGCATGGCTGGGCTTCAGCTGCGGTTATTAGATCGAGCTCCGGAGAGGCAATACGTGCGATAAAAAGTAGCACGTGGCAGCCTGAGAAAAAAATGACCCAACAGCATTAGCGCTCACTCCAAACGGGCTACCGCAAAGACTGCGCGGGCGCTCGCCTGCCGGCAAGGCGCACGATGAATGGATGGATGGATGTGGCTGTACCCTTTAGGTCGGGTGGCGGCTAACGCCACCTAGCCGTAATACTTAGTGAACTAGTCATTACATTTATCTTTTTTTTCCCTTTAAATAATGAAGTTGAGGATTCGTACTTCGCAGTGAAGGGTTTAATTTTAACTCGTGCCTTGACTTTAGCCACCAATCAGATAACCTTCTTCTAGTTATTTCTACCCGCTTAAAGTCTATCTTGCCCTCGCTGTCCCTAAATCCCAGTGCTTTGAAAAACTCTGCGCCATCATCCTGAACTATAGGGTGAAGCCCTTTACAGAACATTATCAAGTGTTCGGCAGTTTCTTCTTCCTCTCCACACGCACTGCATACTGTGTCTACCACTTCGTATTTGGCCCGATATGTCTTGGTTCGCAGTACTCCCGTCCTAGCCTCAAACAGTAGAGAACTACCCCGAGTATTATCATAGATCCTTTCCTTGGCAATTTCCTGTTTAAATGTTCGATAGATCTCTAGTGCGGACTTCTTAATCATACCCATTCTCCACATGTCAGTCTCCGTTTTCTTCACTTTCTTCTTAACCGATAGTTCTTTTGGTTTGGCCACCTGCTGTTTTCTAAGTATTTACCAGTCAACTTCCTGGTTCGCTTCCTCCATTTTGTATCGACATTCTTCATGTACAAGTAGCTGAAAACCTTCCTAGCCCAACGCTCCTCCCCCATTTCTCTCAATCGCTTCTCAAATTTTATCTTGCTGCTAGCTTCCCTGCCCTCAAATGATGTCCATCCCATATCACCTTGTACTCCCTGATTTGGTGTATTCCCGTGAGCTCCTAAAGCAAGCCTACCTATTCCACGTTGCTTAATTTCTAATCTTGCTTGAACTTCTGATCTCATGCACAAGACCGCATTGCCGAACGTCAGCCCAGGAACCATGACCCCTTTCCATATTCCTCTCACAACATCATACCTGTTGTAATTCCACAGTGCCCTATTTTTCATGACTGCTGCATTCCTGTTACTTTTAGTCGTCACGTATATTTCGTGTTCCCTCAGATACTCGGTCCCATTGCTTATCCATACGCCCAGATATTTGTATTTATCTATTATCTCTAGCGTGACCTCCTGTATTCTAAGCTCACTACCTTCATTGTCATTGGAAATCATGACTGCTGATTTTTCTTTACTGAATCTAAAATCTAACCTATCTCCCTCATTACCGCAGATGTCCATCAATCTCTGCACATCTTCCTTGTTGTTGGCCATTAGCACTATATCATCTGCGTACATTAATGCTGGTAGTGCCTGATCAATAAGTTTTTCTTGTTTGACTAAAGAGAGGTTGAAGCCCAGTCCACTTCCCTCTAATTTTGCCTCTAATCCTTGTAGGTACATCATGAATAATAAGGGTAACAGGGGGCACCCCAGCCTAAGCCCCCGCTTTACCTCTGAAGGCTTGGATACCCGTTTTTTCCACTTTATAACTACCTTGCTACCTTTATAGATACCTTTTAAAAGATTAGTGACTACATGTTCCATGCCTAGTGTGTCCAGCATTCCCCACAATACCTCTTGAACCACGCCATCGTACGCTCCCTTGATATCCAAAAATGCTAGCCACAGGGGCCTGTGTTCCTTTTCTGCTATTTCGATGCACTGCGTCAGTGAGAACAGATTGTCTTCCAACCTCCTGTGTTTCCGAAACCCATTCTGCAGTTCCCCCAGCACCCCCTCATCCTTTATCCATGCCTGCAGTCTTTCCTTTATAACCTGCATCGCCAGCCTGTAGACCACTGATGTCACTGTTATAGGACGGTAGTTGTTTATGTCAGCTTTGTCCCCATTTCCTTTATAGATCATGCTCATCCTGCTAAGTTTCCATCCATCGGGAACTTCACCATCGATTATTATTGTGCTCACTGCCTCTCTCAACGCCTGCTTAGACTTCGGACCTTATGTCTTTATCAGCCTAATTGGAATGCCATCTGGGCCTGTTGATGTACTACTAGGAACCCTTTTCTCAGCCCTTTCCCACTCTCGTTGTGAAAATGGAGCCATTGCACCACTTCATTCGTCCTTGTCTATTGTGGTGCATAAAGTACTTTGTTGAAATTTTTCTGTCACCCTTGTTCTTATATATTCAATAGCTTCGTTCCCTTCTAGCCTAGCACCTTGGGCTGTAGTTATAAAACTCTGCTCTAGGCTCGTCTCATTTCTTTGGGAGTTTAGATGGTTCCAAAATTTCGCAGCTGCCTTTCTATCTTTTTTATGTACTTCTGCCAGCCACTGAGCTCCCTTTCTTCTAATCTTTTCATTGATCAGAAGGGATGCATCCCTTCTACAGCTTAGAAAGGTTTCCCATTTTCTTTCCACATCATCTGTCGGTTCACCCCGCTGCTTAGCATGTCTGTGTTCCCTAAAGGCTTCCTGGCGGTTTGCTATGGCTCTCTTAACTTCCTCATCCTACCAACTTTTGGGTTTGTGTCTTCTTTTCCGGGGTGACTTGTCACACGTCTTAGCAAGCTCTAGCTCAAAGAGTTTAATTAGATTCGTGTATGTCCACACTGTCTTATTATCCTCCGTGATTACTTTCTCAATTTGTTTAGTGGCTATTTCAATTTGCCTTTCTGGATAAAAATTTTCCTGTAGTTGCTCATCTTGTCTCCTTCCCACTTTCACTGCTCTCCCAAAACCTAGGTTGATACGTCTGTGATCACTACCCAGACTTCTGGAGCCACCTTCATCTATGTGCATCCCCCTGAGCTTATCATACATCCTATGTGACATCAGTGCATAATCTATCGTCGACTGCAGCCTTCCTACCTCCCATGTTATTTGCCCTTCACACTTCTCGGTACTGTTGCACATGATCAAATCTAGCCTTTCACACATATCCATAATCATTTTGCCTGTCGGGTCAGTATACCCATCTATATCTTCTATATGCACATTCATGTCTCCTAGTATAATTATCTCGCACTCTTACTCCTGAATGTCCCTTGATATACACTCTACCATTGCCTGGTTTTCCTTTCTGGCCTTGGAGTGTCATTTCACCTGCCACTTTCCCTTTTAGCCATAAATGTTCCTTGCACTCCTGCTTGACCCTTTGCCAGTCTGTACTTTTATGAATGAATGCCCCAATACCACCCCCCTTTCTGCTGCCTTCTGTTCTATTACAATATTCCCACGCGTAGTCCGGATTGTTCGGAGGTTGTTCCATGTCCCTGAGATGTGTTTCTACAAAACCGTATACCATCGGCCTCTCTTCCCTTAGCTGTTCTTCTATCTCTTCCCACTTCAACCTGTTCGTACCAACCTGCATGTTAATATAACCTATGTCTGAATTGGCTCGGCGCTCGTGGCTACGTCTATTTATGCCCCGGACTCTACCTATCTTAGATATTGGTGCCACTTTGGAATCGTATCTTTCCATACCACCTGTCGAAGAGTCTCCCTGGTTGTCTTCCTCGTTACTAGCTATCCTGCACCCCAAAGGGCTCGCTTGCCCCCCAAAAAAGCTACTGCGCGTCTTGCAAGTCGCCAAACCACCTCATGACCTAGTCGCCCATCGAAGTGAATTCTGTCTCGTTGAAAACCACCCCACCTATGCACCTCTCTGTTTATTTCCACCACCTCAAAGCCTTTCACTCGACTCAACCGCCATATCTCTTGGTTTGCGTTGACAACCGCTCTTTGCAGGTTGCTATCACACACCGGTACCTCCGGTATCGTGCATATCACTACCTGTACCTTAGGAGAAGTGGCGCGCATGTCATCGACGCCTTTCGCCAGTGTCGCTGCTAGTCCTGCTGTATCTTCATTTAAGACATCGTTTAAACCACCTGAAATTATCACGAGGTTTCGTCTATCCGCTGTTGTTTTGAGTTTTGCGCTCGCTTGCCTCATGATTGCCTCAAGCTTGCGTCCTAGGAACACCCCTACTGCAACCCTCTTGTCACCTCTTACCCTCTCTTTGATGGCTTCTGTGCATCGATTTAAATTGGAGTCCCCGGCGATTATCACATGCTGTTACTTTTCAGCTGGAGCGTCCTGCACCTGGGGGTACTTGCACCTGTGACGCCGGCTGCTTTGTTCCCTCCCAGCCCCACCACTACCTCGCTGAAGCTGGGCATTGCGACAGTTGAACCGGCTAAACCTGTTTTTTCCAAACTCGCTTGCTCTTCCTTGTTCACCGTCCTGGTTGCCGGTTCTCTACTGCTCTCTTCGTAGGCCGCTTCTTTGTTCAGCTTCGCTAGTGCTTCCTCGGCGGACTTTCTCCCATTGCCCTCGTTTTCTCTTGCTCTGTCGCCAACGCAGTCTCGAGCTCGGCGATTCTCATCGGTAGTTCACTCTGGGCAACCATCATTTTCTCTATTTTTTCCTTGACCTCACATTGCCTACACTTCGCGTCAGCCTCTTCTCCATCCGCTTCTATGCTTGAGTCCACTTTCAAACCCACTCCACGTCCTGAACACTTTAAGTCTTTTTAACCATGTCTCTCTGACACCAATTGTCGCTATACTCGATAATTACTAAACTCGAGCCCTGCACTACGAGAAAAAAAAGAAAGTCTAAGCTCTACTACAAAAATTTGCGTGTCCAATGTACGCGCACCTCCCCCACGGGGTGGCAAAAAGAAAACAACAAAAAAAATTCAAACACACACACACCCGCACTAACTAATAAATACCTGGTGACTGGCCCCCGAAAAAGCCGTACCATACAATAAGTGCTACGAAGATTTCAATCGCTGCCTTATAATTATAAAGACAAGCTCAAAACATGCAAAAACACTTATCTGCGCAGTCGATCCGGAGCGCTCAAAAAACACGTCCATCCACCGTGACAGCCCGATGGATGAATGGATGGATGGATGAATATGGCGGTACCCTTTAGATCGGGCGGTGGCTAGCGCCACCAAGCCGTAATACCTGATGAACCAAAAACTATATTTTTTTCCCCTTAAAAAGTGAGTTTGAGGATTCGTACTTTGCAGTGAAGAGTTTAATTTTCACTCGTACCTTGACTTTAGCCACCAATCAGATAACCTCCTTTTAGTTAATTCTACCCGCTTAAAGTCTATTTTGCCCTCGCTGTTCCTAAACCCCAGTGCTTTGAAAAACTGTGCGCCATCATCCCGAACTATAGGGTGAAGCCCTTTACAGAACATTATCAAGTGTCGGCAGTTTTTTCTTCCTCTCCACACGCACTGCATACTGTGTCTACCCCTTCGTATTTGGCCCGATATGTCTTGGTTCGCAGTACTCCCGTCCTGGCCTCAAACAGTAGAGAACTACCCCGAGTATTATCATAGTTCCTTTCCTTGGCAATTTCCTGCTTAAAAATTGATAGATCTCTGGTGCGGACTTCTTAATCATGCCAATTCTCCACATGTCAGTCTCCGTTTCCTTCACTTTCTTCTTAACCGATAGTTCTTTTTGGTTGGCCACCTGCTGTTTTCTAAGTATTTACCAGTCAACTTCCTGGTTCGCTTCCTCCATTTTGTATCGACATTCTTCATGTACAAGTAGCTGAAAACCTTCCTAGCCCAACGCTCTTCCCCCATTTCTCTCAATCGCTTCTCAAATTTTATCTTGCTGCTAGCTTCCCTGCCCTAAAATGATGTCCATCTCATATCACCTTGTACTCCCTGATTTGGTGTATTCCCGTGAGCTCCTAAAGCAAGCTTACCTATTCCACGTTGCTTAATTTTTAATCTTGCTTGAACTTCTGATCTTATGCACAAGACCGCATTGCCGAACATCAGCCCAGGAACCATGACCCCTTTCCTGATAGTATCAAAACACAGCGCCGCGGCGCGGCGGTGGCGTGCGTGAACGAGAGAGGGTTGCGCGGAGGAATCGGCGCCGACGTGCCAGGCATCTCAAAGTACAGGAGGCGTTGTTCTAGTTAGTACGTGTTAGTACCATGACCTACTACACTCCTGACCTGCCCAGAGAGCACCTCTTCCAGCGCCCACGTTCTAGTTCATACCTTCTGCCGCTAGGGCCGTCACCTACGAGCGGCGTGGCGCTAGTCAGCACCTGCTCGCTGACGTCATCTTCACTCTTTGTGGTCAAATTTTGACCAACAAAGCACTCGTAGTGCGTATTTATGATCCAAAATTTAGAATTATTCAGAAATAATAATACTAAAAGACATTCAGAATTTTTTTGCAATAAAATGCACGCTACCACGCATAGGCTGCCCTACATCGTGTAAATCTACGGGTTCCCACGTTTGTCAACCAGTGTGCTATAAATACTCAAGCGCTCTGAACACCTTGCTTAACCAGCAATGTATGGGAAGAAATAGTCACATATATGCCGCCAGTTCACTACAGAATGCAGGCATTCTTATACCAGCGCCTACAAAACAACCGTAAAGAAACAGACGAACAGGTTATAGGTAGCGCCACCAATGGTGAGCGGTTGAACGAGAGCGGGGACACGCGCTCCCATAGGAACCCCGCTATCTGAACAGGTCAGGAGTGTAGTAGGTCATGGTTAGTACACTCTACCATTGGCTTTATGGGCATGATGTCAATGGTCGTGGTCACTCCTCAGTGGTCGTGGTAGAGGGGTAGTATCATAGGTTATATAGGTGTCTAGGGGTTGAATGTAGTCAGTATATAGGTGTTCTGCTGTGTAGTGCCGTTGTCAGAGTGTTCTGCGGTGTAGTCGTGGATAAGAGACGCTCATTGGCAGACGAAGCACTGCGCACGTGAAATGGCGTCGACGTTGCAGCAAGGCGTGCGTGGTTTTTGTCGGCGAGGCCGACGCGTTTTGCACAGTGGAAGTGCACTGAGTGAAAATGACGTGGTTTCTAGCAACTTTACTAACCGAAACCCGCGCAACTTGGAGCAAATGCTGCTTGCCCACAAGCATCGTGGCTTCGAGCTCGACAAACCCAGCTGCAGCTACTGGCACAAGTGCGTGCGTCGGTTGTGTTTTGATTGTTTATTAGAACTTCGGTGTAAGCTGAGACTTGCTTTCTCTCGACTGCTTGACTCCACTTCTTGCTGCTATTTGCTCCCATGTCTTGCTGCTTGAGAGAGCGACGCATGATATCTGCATTCGTGACAAGCAGCCTCAAGAGGCCAGGGCCAGAAAAGGAAAAAAAAAAAAAAAGATCTCGCATGCATTGAATATCGACGTTACGGGAAGCATGCGGAGGGAAGGTGACCGTGTTGTAATTTTTTATAGAGCGTCACGTTCTTAAATGACGCTAAATTCACAATTTGCGGGAAGATGCTGCACATGAACAGTAATGGCACAGGTAGTGCTTTCTGCAGGCATCTTTGTTTTAGTTGGAAAACATGAGCCCGGCTACAGTGTACTAAAAGGGGGCAGTGAAATGAATGACGCAGTACAGCTCAAGGAGTTAGGCTAAAAGGGGACGAAGCTATTATATATATACAGAAACAAGGATGACAGAAAAATTTATGCACCGTAATAGACAAAAATCAATCGTGTGTGTTTGTAAGTGATTTTTAAAAGAGAGAACTGAAGAGAAAAGTGAGCCCCGTAACTGTCTGCATCATAGTGTGACACCTCAACAATGACTCACAAGGGATGGTGGTAAGGCGGGATTAAAAGGATAGAAAGGATTAAAAGGGATAGAGATAGGGCAGGAACAGAGAAACCTTAATAATACTAAATAATAATACTTTATTCTGGCATGTGTACCTGTATACAGAAATAAGGAGAAGATAAGAAAGGTAGACATGGTCGCAGGAGTTCGAGATTAGGGCACCACTCAGCGAGAGCTCTTGTCGGCGTCAGGAGATGGCGTAAGTGGAGCCAGTCGGCTAGACCTGTGCTGTCGTCCGAGATCGCGGGGGTACAACCACTCGGCACGAAATCCAGCGAGTGAGTCTGCACAGTGGCTGCACTTTCACAACGAGAGTGTAAAAGGGCTGAGGAGAGGGTTCCTAGTAGTACATCAACAGGCCCTGATGGCATCCCAAAGATGCTGAGTAAACGAATCTGGTTCCAAGTCTATGGAAACTTTGATAGAGGCAGCGAGCAAATCGATGGTGAAGTCCCTGATGGATGAAAACTTCGCACGATGAGCATGACCTTTTTTATAAAAGAAAGGGGGACAAAGCTGACATGAACAAGTACTGTCCGATAACAGGGACATCAGTGGTCTATAGACTGGCGATGCAGATTATAAAGGAACGACTGCAGGCATGGATAGAGGATGAGGAGGTGCTTGGGGAACTGCAGAATGGGTTTCGGAAACAAAGGAGGTTGGATGACGGTCTGTTCTCACTGACGAAGTGCATTGAAATAGCAAAAAAGGAACACAGGCCCCTGTGGCTAGCATTTTTGGATATCAAGGGAGTGTACAATAGACTGGTTCAAGATGACTTGTGGGGAATACTGGACACACTAGGTGTGGAAAATGGAATCACTAATCTTTCAAAGGACATCTATAAAAGTAACACGGTACTTATAAAATGAGAAAAATAGACATCTATGCCCACAGAGATAAAACAGGGGCTTATGCAGGGGTGTCATCTGTCACCCTTGTTACTAATGATGTACCTACAAGGATTAGAGGCTAAATTAGAGAAGTGTGTACTTGTCTTCAGACTCCCTTTCGTCAAACAAGAAAAACTCATTGAACAGGCTCTACCAGCATTGATGTACGCAGATGTTATAGCGCTAATGGCTCAAAACAGGAAGATTTGCAGGGATTGATAGACATGTGCGGTGATGAGGTACATATTTTATATCTCAGATTCAGTAAGGAAAAATTAGCAGTCATAATTTTTTATGATAATGAAGGTAGTGAGCTTAGAATACAGGAGTTCATGCTAGAGATAACAGATAAATACAAATATCTGGGCGTATGGATAAGCAATGAGGCCTAATACATAAGGAAACATGAAACATATGTAACGACTAAAGCTAAAGGAATGCAGTGGTGATGAAAAACATGGCACTGTGGAATTACAATAGCTATGGTGTTGCGAGAGAAATTTGGAAAGGTGTCATGGTTCCTGGTCTGACTTTCAGCAATGCGGTCTTGTGCGTGAGATCAAAGGTTCAAGCAAGATAACAAATCAAGCAATTTGGAATAGGTAGGCATGCTTTGGGAGCTCATGGGAATACACCTAATCATAGAGTACAAGGTGATATTGGGTGTACATCATTCGAGGGCAGGGAAGCTAGCAGCAAAACAAAATTTAAAGAGCGATTAAGAAAAATTGGGGTAAAAGCGTTCGGCTAGGAAGGTTTCAGCTATTTGTACATGAGGAATGTTGATGCAAAATGTAGGAAGTGAACCAGAAAATTGACGGGTTAATACTTGGAAAACTGCAGGGGGCCAAACTGAAAAGAACTATCAGATAAGAAGCAGGTGAAGGAAACAGGGACCGACATGTGGAAAATTGGCATGATTAAGAAGACGGCACTAGAGATCTGTCGAACTTTTAAGCAGGAAAAAGGCAAGGAAAGGATCTGTGATAATGCTCTGGGTAGTTATCTACTGTTTATGGCCAGGACAGGAGTATTGCGAACCAGGACTTATCGGGCCAAATAAGAAGGGTTGGTTGGTTGGTTGTTTCTCAGAGTCCTGGCCCAACTCACCATGGGGGATCGTGGGTGATCGGCCATGAAACGGACGGTGCCTCATTTGTGAGATGGAATCGTTTTACCAGCCAGATTATTTAGATAAGGATGTTTAAACTAAGAGCCAATTGGTAAACGATAGATTAGAAGTAGAATAAGTAGAGGTAATACAAAAAACGAACAAGCTAATATGGTTTGAAATAAAGTGAATTTATGCCTCAGCCTAACATTCTATTCGTTTTGTTGCCTTTAGAAAATCGCATATGGCCTCACAAATGTTCCTGTGGCTAAATCCCTTTTCATTTGCTCCAATGGAAAGGACGACCGGAAGGGATAAATTTAGAGCCAACCTACGGAGAGGTTTTTTTAACAGTCTCTTTCTTTGGTTTGTATATAACTTCCATGTTAAGGGGAAATGGTGAAGGGATTCACTCTCGTTGTAGTGGAGGCACAGGGGAGACTGTGCCAGAGCAGACCTGTGTAGATAAATGTTCAGGGAGGGGGGGGGGGTGGAGGACTCTGTATCTTTGTTTCACAATTGATATCTCCACCATTCTAGAAAAGCACCATCGATTTTTCCAGGGGTACTGAAGATGAGAAAAATCAGATGTTACCAAGCGAAATTTTTCAAACCGATCTGATATGACAATTTTTTTTTACACGGTATGCAGTGCGTGTAGAGAGGAGGAGGAAACTGCCGAACACTTGATAATGTTCTGTAAAGGGCTTCACCTTATAGTTCAGGATGATGGCGCATTCAAAGCACAGGGGTTTAGGGACAGGGAGGGCAAAATAGACTTAAGCGGGTAGAATTAACTAGTAGGAGTTTATCCAATTGGTGGCTAAAATCAAGGCACGAGTGAAAATTAAATCCTTCACTGCAAAGTAACAGTCCTCAACTTCACTATTTAAAGGGAAAAGAAAAGATAAATCTAGTTTTTCATTCACTAAGTATTACGGCTAGGTGTTGTTAGCCGTCGCCCGATCTAAAGGGTGCACCCACATAAATTCATCTATCGGCAGCTTCGCTTCTTGGCTGATTCTCCGGTGGGTGAAATCTTCCCTCTCGCCAGACCCTGGGAGGTAGGAATTGCCAGGACAGACATACCGATGGTGATGAGTTACGTGAGACTCAGACAAAGTGCCTCCAGGCACCATGTATCCTTCCTATCTGACAATGGCACAGCAGCGGCGGTGCTGTAGCCACTTTGTACTGAAGATGTCAAAAGCGTCTGCATTTGAAGCGCGTGCGTCATAGCCTGCAAAAGCGCTAATTGCTAATGCACTGTTGATTTGATTGATATGTGGGGTTTAACGTCCCAAAACCACTATATGATTATGAGAGACGCCGTAGTGGAGGGCTCCGGAAATTTAGACCACCTGGGGTTCTTTAACGTGCACCCAAATCTGAGCACACGGGCCTACAACATTTCCGCCTTCATCGGAAATGCAGCCGCCGCAGCCGGGATTCGAACCCGCGCCCTGCGGGTCAGCAGCCGAGTACCTTAGCCACTAGACCACCGTGGCGGGGCGCTAATGCACTGTTGAGCCTTTATAGGTGTATGCACACCTGCGACGTGTCACGATGCACGAGTGAACATGCAGGCGTGTCAAAATTGTGCCGAAACAATCCCTGTTTGAGACCCTGCTAACCCTCAAAAAAAAAAAAAAGACATACAATCGAAATTTGCACGGATCCGCCTACCTGCTCACTCATTTTTGTACAGTTATAAAGCAGCACTTTAAGGCCCGCTACATCATAAGTGGCTCCTGGTGAACTACAAAGAGTTGGGAAGTATCACAGCTGCAATGAAAGCATATGCTCGTTCTTTCACCAGGCTCCACGATATCCAGACTACTGGTTCTCATAGCAGTCTACATGCTCTTGACTGTTTCATGCGAAACCCGAGTAGAAGTAACCTTGTCACAACATTTATAATGGTGACGAGTCAGTTTTATTGTACCAGTTTTGCGGTTTCTGTTGTAAGCACGTGATTTCGCGCATACTGTGAATCGCTTATGCAAGCTCCGAGTGCTTATATCCTAGAAGGCCAAGTCGAAGGAATGCATTCATCTCCGAGTCACGAACTCTATGCAAAAGGGGTTATTTCAAGGATATTCTAAAATGCAGTTCTATGTACAGCACGTCTTGTATTCTGCCTAAATTCATTTTAGCCAGTTCTCATTTACAATGAACAGCTTATATTGTGCTGCTTTCCTATTGTTATATCGAGACAATGCCACTCTCTCTCCCCCCCCCTCTCTCTCTTTATATATATATATATATATATATATATATATATGCACAAGTAGACGCAGTTGAGTCACATGCAGTTAAGTCGCACGTCCCTGCCTATTTACAAAGTAGTTCCGAGACCTGGTGTGGCTCTGTGGTAGAATACCCGATTGCCACGCAGAATGCTGGAGTTTGATTCCTGCTGAGACACTGACATTTATTCTTTGCATTTGTTGGGTAACCGCTTCTGATGCCAGCTTCTTCTTAACGTTCACACATTAACGTTACCCATGTGTGTTGTCATCATTCCTGGTTAAGATTGTACCCTGTCAATCACCTGTGGCATATACCTGCATACCAGTGGCTCATACTTGGTCCCGGGTATGTGCCACTTGGTTCACGCCAAGTTGTGGGGGTGATCATGAGAGCATTCAGACGTAAGGGAATAGATAGATACACGAATAGACGCTAAAAGTGCTTGCAGTACGCAAATAAATGCTTCGCATTTAAAAAAAGAAAGGTAGTGTATGTGCCAGAGGTGCTGCAAAGTGGGAAATTGTGGTAGAAGCTGCTGACACTCAGTGATTGCCTTCCGCAATTTTTTTTTAAATACTGTACAGGGACGGCGGATATTTGGTAGGCATGCACTCATAACGACATATTGCAATTAAGAAATATATATTGAAGCTGACCCTTTTGTTTTGGCTGCTTTGGCAGATCACTGTGAAGCAGCTCTAAAAGCGTTCTTGGACATCACTGTCATAGCGAAAGGTCAAAGACTGAAAAAAATTTCCATGTAGAATTTACTCTGGGAGCATTCCAAATCATGTGCATTGGTGTGTGCAGCATTCTTGTTCCGCGGGGGTGGAGAGTGGGAGGGAGTGCCTGTGATAATACGTAAATGCTGCCTGCTAATTTCCCACTGTTTCGCTTGCCTACTGCTTCGTCATGTGCGGCTGTGTAGCGCTGGCAAAGAAATTTTAAAATGGAGACAGCTGTGCCATCGAAATGTCAAGTACAACCAGCATGAGATTATAAAGATAAAAATGTCTCAATTTTTGTAATTCATGAGATTCAGTATCATGTGCTTTTGTTCTTCACTTTTTCGTTGCATTGCGGCCTTCCTTGAACATTGTCTTGTGGCATAGGTTCAGCTCCTTTTTGTCTCGCATTTGTCTTCAGGTTGCTAGTAAAACGCATGAATATTGTTGGGCAAGGGTTGGATATTCACCTTGGGCAAGGGTGGGTATTCGGCCCAGTGCATGAAGCTCACTATCTTGTAGTATGGTGGTTCAAAGCTAAGGATTGCCTGCCTTTTGAACTTTTAGTTTTATCCACTCATTTCTTTGTAGGCCTACAGGCAGATTGATGGGCTACTTTGTTCTATAGGCATAGAAACGTTTTTACATTTTATAATAAAATTGGAAAAATAAACAGCACTACCTAGCCAATTAAAAAGTATCTCGGCAGCGGCAGAAATCCTGTGTACTTTTTTAAAAGTTAGAAACTTGAAGGGATCAACATTTCTGTTGATCTGGTCAATGAAACTGTGCCAAAATTATGCTTGAAGCTCATTCACAGGAGGACCTTACTCAGGCTGGGCGAGGAATTGACAGATGCCTAGCGTAGTAGAAGAGTGGCATGACATCAGTTTGCTTCACACATTGCGTAATGAGTGGGTGACTTAAAATTGTGTGCCCCATATAAATGGCTCAGCCATAATTATATGCCGATAGTCAAAGCACCAACGAAGTGCGACCACGATGCCTTACAGTTGACACCTTGCTTCTCAGCAGAAGCCTTAGATCGCTCGGCCATGCTACCACACTCTAAGCAGAAAGATGGCACAGTGGTTACATGGATGGATAACCTTTATTGGGGTCCTTCAGAATGCGCTTTAGCAGGCCATCTCTTTTACCTGTCTCGCAAAATTATTGGGATTAATGGCATAGTAGGCATCATGCAACTGTACTTGCTAGATAGAATTCAGAATGGTGTCAAGATTGACCTCTCCTTCAGGTTTCACTACGACTGTTCTGCAAATGCTTGTGATTCTTATCAGTGTTACTCTGCATACCCACCCTTCTTCTGTCCTATCATTCAGCGCAGCACTATACGTTTTTCTGCGCACTTTAATCTAAATGTCAGTTAATCCGCACGCCATTAAAGTAATCTGAGCGCCAAACCATTTTCTCCATGTGCCAAATTTAATTCAAGTGGCAATATATTTATTCGAAGTGCCAAGTCAATTAGGCCGTGTACCAGTGAGTTTAATTTAAGGGCCACCATGTTTAATATAATTGCCAATGACTTTACTATAAAAAAAAAACAATACGAAGCGCAAGAACGACAGTACAATGAAAATGCATTTCCAACAATATAAAAGGCAACAGTAGAACATTAGAAAAAATTACTTATTTGTATTCACCACTAGTACTTGTGAAAAATATTGCTGCTATAATTCGCTTGAGCTGTGCTTGGCGGAAATTGAAGAGGCGAATTTGCACCAGGTATCGGCGTCCTTCAGGCAAAGGTTAGGGGATGGATTGGTAGTGGTTGATGCCATGTGGAAATATGTGGCCCAGACAGCCTTTCGCTGTCGGGGCCACATATTTTTTCGCATGTCCTATAAGCTGCCTACATTTCTTCTAATGAGTAAACCATAATACTTTTGGAACATTGCGAACAACCGCAAACAACACTTGCCAAAAAATGACCGCAAAGTACTTTTACCTACGGCTAAACATTGACTTGGCAGATGAAGCACCTGTTGCCAGACCAAATGTTATTTCCATTCGACTTGTCAAAAGGTTAATGCCTTTCATTTCGGTGTGTTTTTAGCTGCCTCCATGTGCACTCAGGTGAAGCGTACCTAAGGGGGGCGGAATCAGGCCGCCGCGTAGGTTTTCAAATATGTGATATTTAGCTGAAAAAAGTCACGCTAGAATATACAAATGACTGATTCTGGTTCAGAAAAGGCTGCAGATCTCGACAAACCATCAATAAACTAATCCATGCTTACAAAGGCACCGATGAGGAGTTTCTTAGGGAGGCAGAGCTCAAATATATCTCTCAGGCTATTACTCAGCAGCATCCAGATTATACGGGCCAGGTCAACACCACACTAGACAAAGCATTCACAGAAGTGGATATTTGTGCCGCCCTACAAAAACTTAACACCAAATCTGCACCAGGTCCGGACAGCATCACGAATAAGATAATACGTAATTTGGACGATGAGTCGATCACGCATATCACAGACTAAATTAATAACTGCTGGAACACCGGAATCTTGCCCCTGCTGTGGAATACGGCCAAGGTGATTCTGATTCCGAAACCAGGCAAACCACTGAATACTGACAATCTTAGGCCCATCTCCTTAACATCTTGCATAGGCAAGTTGATGGCACGCGCTTTCCTGCCTAGACTTACAAATTACCTCGAAGACAATGATTTTTGCCCACACACCATGATTGGCTTCCGCAGGCATCTTTCAACGCAGGATGCCGTGTTGCAGCTTAAGCATCACATCATAGACAGTACAGGAGGCTCCACTAAGGGCATACTTCGTCTAGATCTCAAGAAGGCTTTTGATTCTGTCACGCATAGCACCATTCTAAATCAGGTCAATAACCTTAACTTGGGGCTTCGCACGTACAATTATATAATAGCATTTTTTACAGGCAGAACGGCCACGATCACTGTGGGAGCACTCAAATCATCTGAAATAACCATGGGAAGCGCGGGCACCCCGCAGGGCTCCTTGATCTCTCCCTTGTTGTTTAACCTCGCCCTCGTTGGTCTTCCTTCAAAACTTCAAACAATCCAAGCACTTTATCACACCATTTACGCCGATGACATCACCCTCTGGGTGTGCGACGGCAGTGACGGTTCCATTGAACAGAGATTACAGAAGGGGATTGACACAGTGGAACAGTATTTACAAGGAACTGGACTATCCTACTCGGCGGAGAAATCTCAGCTACTGCTATAACGTCCTACACTTAGAGGTCGCCCACCCAAACAACATCCCCAAGCGCAGGCACACGCTGATATAAAACTCACTACAAGCGATGGTCACGCCATACCCACCGTGTATAAAATCCGAGTGCTAGGTCTGGCCATAGACAGTAAAGGTACCAACATAGAGACAGTTCGCAACATTGAAGCCAGAGTGTCTAACACGGTGCGCCGCATCAGGCGCATTACCAATAAACACAAAGGCATGAAAGCGGCTAGCATCATCCGCTTGATCCAATCATTCGTTCTAAGTCACATCACCTATACAGCGGCGTACCACCGATGGTTCACTGTGGAAAAGTCAAAACTCAACAGCCTAATTTGGAAAATTTACAAACAAGCGCTAGGTTTACCTCAAAACACCAGCACCGAACTCCTCCTTCAACTTGGTTTGCACAATACCTTTGAGGAATTTATTGAAATGCAACAAATCACCCATTTGGAGCGATTAGCCAAGGCTAAGCCAGGCTGCCAGATTCTATATAATCTCGGTATTTCTTACCACATTCAACACGGAGACAAACACGACATACCACGCACTATCCGTGCCAAGCTCCCTGAACACAACAAGGGCAGGCGTGTCACTAGAGCCAGAGCCATGTCAAAGATGCTTGGGGCAACCATGAGGCAGTCTGTGTTGACGCAGCACGCTACCAGGAACGTCATCGATTCATGGCTGCTGTCGTAGACCATACACAACAATGTAAAAGCAGCGTGTCAATCATCACACGGAACGTAGAAACGGCAGAAGAAGTGGCTATCGCGATGGCCATAGCCCACACTAGCGCCTCATGTGTAATCAGCGACTTGCAGACAGCCGTTCGAAACTACGCCAGCGGCAGAATCTCTCCCGAGGCATTGCGGATTCTTAGCACTGGCAAAATTCACGAGGCGGACAAATACGTGCACATCTTGTGGTTCCCTGCCCACACACCACTAGGTAACGCGGAGGACAGTCCGAATGAAGTGGTGCACAACGTGGCTCGAGGTCTTACATTTCGAGTCGCGTCAGACGAAGCGGCCACCCAAACGGACCTTTCTGCGCCGGTGTGGGAATGGGATAATCGGCTCACTAAATTTAATGACATAATTCAACACTATCGATTGCAAAGGCGGGAGTACCCTCCGCCTCACCCCAAGCTAAATCGGGCCCAGTCCATTCAGTGGCGGCAGCTACAAACACACACATACACGAACCCTGTCATCATGCACCACATATATCCCGACGTCTATAGTTCTAATCTATGCCAGTACTGTACCACCAGAGCCACTCTAGACCATATCTTATGGGAAAGTCCAGCATTAGTCAGAAATTCTGGGGTCGCGGCCTCCAATGAAGACCTTTGGGCACGTTGGCGGACTGCGCTGCTCAGTTCGGGCCTGGACAAGCAACTTTGGGCGATCCAGCAGGCCAAGGAAGCTGCAGGGAGACACGGTCTCTCCGTTGGCCCGTAGGTTAAGCCCAACCCAGCAATCTGCCGGAAATTAATAAAGTCTACATCTCTCTCTCTCGAATGGTGCAAAAAGAAAAAAAAAAAAACGATTTTTTTAATATGTTTGCTTACCCTGCCCCTTAACTGCCCTATCGAAGTTCACCAGATAGTGTCTCGTCCAAGTAGAAGTGGCAGACACGCAGTCTATCAGACTGCAGCCATTGGGCGTACAGCTTGCGACTGTGCTTGACATCGTCACAGTCTGTGGGCCTCTGTGTCACCAGCTTCACCGTGTAGCTGTGGCTATCTAGCAAGCGATTGTGCTTGCACTGATTGTTAGCACTCCTGACATTCCTTCCTCCAGGGCTTCCTTCATCTGCCATAATGTATATGTACAGTTTTCGTCAACAATTCTTCCAAAAGTACTCACGACGTCATCTTCCAACTCTCTTTTCGAACCACCATGCTGCTTTGATGCTTCTCTGTCGGAAGCGGCAATGGATCTTGCTGTTTTTGTGTTGATGCCTAGGGCGTCGGCCAGTGCTTTAGGTCGCCACCACGCCTGTAGACGTCCCCAATAGTAGCCCCGTCGACCGCCGATACTCTGCTGTTTCTTCGACGAGGCTGGTCTGGGTCCTTAAAGTGTGGTCCTCATTTGCCTTCAGCTATGACTTCAAGCAAAGCTTTCTTGTCGTCTGCAAATGCTCCCCTCCAAAAACACACGGTTTACAAGCAAACACGCTTCAGCAACAGTAACATCATCTTTTACATTAAAACAGCAGTATCATCTTTTATGCTTTCATAAAGAACTTAATTGCACATGACCCGAAAGAAATACAAGGTTAATTCTTTAAATGGTTATTTCTGATTTCGAAAATGGATAAATATATTTTGTTGGTCACCATCGTTCTCACCGCGCTGAGCAGACTGCGAACACTTCTGCGAATAAGTAGCCAAGTGCCGTCGCTGAGCAGACGCGTGTCTCTGTCATATGCGATGGTGTAGATGATTAGATGAACCATAGACTACCATGGACTCTATGAGCAAATACAATTAGTACCCATAAATGTAATTAATACACACTATTCTATGAATTTCAAGCTATTATACCAGGATGTTAGAGGGAAATAGCATTGCACCTCATTTGATAAGCGCTAGCACGTGTGGGCGAGCAAAGAGTTCTTCCTGTCACTTTACGTTTACATTATTTTGACATTTAGATTATACAAAGTGGCCAACTGTTTCTTGTGCATGGATTAAACTGACTAGCACTTGAATTAAAGTTGTTGGCAATTGGATTAAATATGGTGGCACTTGGATTAAAACTCACTGGCACACTGCCAAATCGACTTGGCGCTTAGATTGAATATATAGGTGCTTGGATTAAATTTTTGGCACATATATGAGCTCAGCTTGGCGCTAAGATTATTTCAATGGCACGTGGATTATTTAAGCCGGAATTCAGATTAAAGTCAGCAAGAAAATCTGAAGTGAGGTCAATAAAAAACAAACAAGGCCAGCTTTGATCCACTCTGCTTATACAGTTCCTATGTGACCAAACTTGAGATGCATGTGCCATCTTTGACCGACACCACTGTAACGAAAGCTCTCAAGTCTTCTCATAACTGCGCTGCTAATTTACGTTTTCAGATTACATTTGTCACACCACAAAACCTAACCTAGCATTCATGACCATAGGTTGGCAAAAAGTACAGAGCTCACTCAGACTCACTCATGAGATATATATGTATATTGCCCTTCGGACTGAGTAAGTGAGTAAACAAACTTTATTTAACCAGCGGGTTGATGCGTGGGCCTAAGCCGTGCCAGGGGCGGTGGAGAGACCCTATCTCTCAGCCTCCTCCCGTGCTCGCTGGATGGCCCATATTTGATCTGCCCAATCTGAGCTGATCAGCGCAGCTCTCCACCGCGCCCCAAGCTATTTTGGGGAGACTGCATTGGCGTCCTGTATCTGTGCGCATTCCCATAAAATAGGCTCTAGGGTGGCGTGTCTCATGCTACATAGTTTACACGAGTCATCTGGGTATAGTTCGTGGTAGATGAGTAAGTCCCGAAACTTTTCTCAGCCAGACTGACTAAATTTTTTCTCAACCCGACTCACTCTTATTTGAACTCGTAAACATATTACTCACTCAGACTCACGGCTCATACCCCTGTCACATGGCCACCGCGGAACTCTGTTTAATTCCATCAATGTTAAACTCCAATAAAGAGTTCGAAGGTGATGGGATAACGCCCATGTCACCTGGCAATTTTGCAAGCTCGGACAGAAGCCGCAAAGAGCCCATTAGGGGCTGCACCACCTTCTCTGCATGTGAGACAACTAATACTTCTAAAGACATTTTTAATTGTACATGAGATTATACTTTTAATTTCATCATCATCATCATCATCAGCCTGTCTACGTCCACTGCAGGACAAAGGCCTCTCCCATGTTCCGCCAGTTAACCCGGTCCTGTGCTTGCTGTTGCCAATTTATACCCGCAAACTTCTTAATCTCATCTGCCCACCTAACTTTCTGTCTCCCCCTACCCCGCTTCCCTTCTCTGGGAATCCAGTTGGTGACCTTTAATGACCAGCGGTTATCCTGTCTACGTGCTACATGCCCGGCCCATGTCCATTTCCTCTTCTTTATTGCAGCTATGATATCCTTAACTCCCGTTTGTCCCCTAATCCACTCTGCTCTCTTCTTGTCTCTTAAGGTTACACCTACCATTTTTCTTTCCATTGCTCGCTGCGTCGTCCTCAATTTAAGTTGAACCCTCTTTGTGAGTCTCCAGGTTTCTGCTCCGTAGCTAAGTACCGGCAAGATACAGCTGTTATATACCTTCCTCTTGAGGGACAGTGGCAATCTACTTGTCATAATATGAGAGTGCCTGCCGAATGTGCTCCACCCCATTCTTATTCTTCTGGTTACTTCAATCTCGTGGTTAGGCTCTGCGGTTATTACCTGCCCTAAGTAGACATAGTCTTTCACAACTTCAAGTGCACTATTACCTATCGCAAAGCGCTGCTCCTTTCCGAGGTTTAATTTACTTAACCCAAAATAAGAAAGAAAAAAGTGTTTTACATTTTATCACAAGCGTTTACACTTGGCAAGCCTGCTGGCAGTAATGCTGACAGGAATGCTGGCAACACTATACGTTTGTTTTGGTACATGTTTTTTCTATGCATGCCGATTGTCAAATCCTCTCCAAGCTATCGTCGACCTCTTTGAAGTTGTGCTACCACGTAGATCACAATGTCCGTCACAATATACACAGCCCTTTCTGCGAATGGGTCCCGCAGCAGTTTGCTTGTAGTGCCAGCACCACTACCGGACTCCTCAAAGAAGGAAGAAAACCCGCGTCAACCAGTGCAATGAATTTTGGCAGTGTTGAAGCAGAATAAGGAGTACAACAATAAGAAGCGAACAAGTTGCAGAGATGTAAACACTATGGTGCGCACAAATAGAAGGGCTGGCACACTTGCACGGACTCGGAGAAACTTTTCAAAATGGCAACACAGTGGCTTTTGGTGAGACATGGTATGGTGAGTGCGTACATTTGTACGCATGTCTCCTTTTTGTTAAATGCACATTATGAGTAGATTGTGCAGTAAAAGAATTGTTAATAGTGATAAAGTTTATTACTGTGTTGACTGCAGCTGTTTCGTGTTTTCAGTTGTTTTCATAACTACAGATTACTGGAGATGAGAGTACTCCCCTTCCACTGCTAAGAAAGATCGTCGAACTTCCTTGGCATAAAGACCGTGTGACACAAACCGCACCTCCACTGCCGTAAAAAACGGTATTCGCTAGTGCCCGTGTCACAGGAAAATCAATCCGAGCCTGAGTGAGTCCACTCATGAGTGAGTTTGCCGACCTATGCTCACCATTGTCCTTTGTTACACAAGTTTGCATTCTGTATCTTTCGATGACCTGTCGATACAACACAGGCCATCGAAACACAGCTGTCTCTCCACAAGCCTCATTAATTCCTGCAGTCGTTAGCAGCGCCGCACGCATTCAGTCTGTCATTTTTTTTCATCTTTGTAACATCATCTGCACAGCCACCCCTTGTTTAACATTTAAATGAAAATGGCATACAACAAAGATAAAAAATGTAATTCTGTACTAGACAGTGTTGCCACTGGTGCCTACTTCTTGCCAAATTGGCGAATTTGAGAGGCCCATGGCGACCTAAAATTATGATTGTCTGCGTGGCGAATATTTGGCAATATTCGGCTTGGGTCTTGTCTGATTTATGCCTCCTATGCTCCGTGTCTTCAAAGCGAATATGCGACAAAATTTTTAAAAATATTTCTTTGGGTAATGCTCACTTGTAGAAGGGGCACTTTACGTGCAATCGAGTACATATGTCGTCTTTCTCCTGTGTATCTCCTAATTCACGTAAATCCTGGAGGCTCTGATGCACTGGTGCATCCGCCAGCTACCTCCCAGAAACTTAGATCAGTGGACTGCTTTGCTTACCGCAAGGAGATGGGGTTATACTAATTTTTTTAGGCGCTTTAAGCGTTTTCCAAATTTAGCATCTTAAGATGCCAGGTGACAGTTAGGCCGTGTGTTCAAACCGCAGCTTGAACTCTCGTGAATAGCTTGTCAACTTCTTCACTGCTACAGTGCTCCCTTATTTGGCATGTTGAGTTTGAACTTGTTATTAACATATTTTTTGAGTGGGCCTAGAAGTCGGGCTTCTTTGGGCAGTCTTCAGAAACTACAGTGAGGCGAATGTATACTGTAAGCATGGCCACACAATAAGCATGGTGCGGGCGTTGCATTGGTTACACAGTAATTTAGAGTTTATTCCTATTGCTTTATAATTAAGTTCTTAGGTTATCAAACTCAAGATTCCACCACAGCGATATTATCTAAATCTGCAGGAAGACTACGCAGAGTGTCCCACTCTTGTTATAGCGACTAAATCATTCTGTAGTCGCTACAACTGAAACCATCACAAACTTTTGTTATGAGGAGATAGCATTCAGGGAGGAACGCTACGCTGCTAGTCCGTGAATGTGCTTTCTTAGTGCTCCCAAGGTAAAGCGGGTGATGCATATCTCCCAAGTCCCCCGGATTGCCGGGGAGACTCCCGGAATTCGACCGTTCTTTAATTTGTACGGTTATCATGAAAATATTCCGGAAATTGAAATTTTTGTGCATGATCTGGCCGCATTGACAAAAAAAAATGTAGCTCAATCCGCTCCAGGATTTTTGCGAACGTACCCCATTTTAGTATAAATGAACTTAAGAGACGTTCATCTAAACGTACAGGACAATCTCAGTGATGCGCAACTATGGCAGATAAGGATTTGTGAAATTTCAAGGTGAAATTTCACTGTGTCTGTTAGGCCTAAATTTCAATGTATCGAACACATCGCCTAATCGCGGTGAGTGATACGAACTTTAGTACCGGACACCTCAAACGAATGCTGAGAGCAGCATACTCGAAACTTATGAAGTACTTGTGTGACCAGTGCACGCGGCCTTCTACAGTGCGTGTGGTTGCCACAACCGCTGTGGACGAAACCGCGGTCATTCTTGACACGATCATGTATGGCGACGACGTAACTCAAAGAACCCTTAAAGTGTGCGTGCGTACAACTCTCGACTTTTTAAAACAACGCTGCTTTCCAGAAACTCTGCAGGCGAAACCACAGCAGATGCGACCGTATCTAAACGACTTAGTTTTGAAGGCACGTGTGCTGCTAGCGCACGCGGATTAAAAAAGGAACTACCGTGTGCCGCAACCGCCGTGCACAGGACCGCGGTTGTGGCCTAGCGATCTCCAAGCTTGGCTAACGCAGTGGTAAATTAAAGGCAGTAAAGACGCAAAATATGCTAGAAGCATTTTGGCGTTCTGGTCCAAAGAATCAAGTAGTGAGCACAGCTTTCACCTGCAGTTTTCCTCCAGCCAGCTAGGCTGTCCCGTTCGTTCACATATGTCCAAGGAAAACATATGCAAGTTGTTTTGACGGAAATAGATTTTGCTAGTGGTTTTGATCCTTTGAGACTCTCACCTTCGTGGGAAACCTTACCCACATGTGTTCGGGCACTCCAAGTCACTATAAGACTGGTGTTGGCGCTTGCGGACCCCCCCCCCCCCTTTGTTTTTCAAGATGTTTTTTTTGTTTTCTTCTGGTGCCGAAACAAAATAGGGGCAAATAATTTAGCACCCCCTCCCCCCTTCGTTCGGGAAATCTTCCGGATTCAGAATCTTTGAACATGGCATATATGGTGATACGACTGGCATTAAAAAACGTCAGTATAAAGTATAATTTAGGGTCTATGTATGGCATAGTACGCCACTGTTACTCCACCGGGCTATACATAATTTGTAAGTTTTGCCATTATACCCATCACACATTTGTACAGTGGCGACTTTATTGGCGAAGTTTGGAAAAAAAAAAGGCGACTTTTGGCGACATTTTGCTCGTTGTTTGGCAAATTTCACTCGAACGTCAGTGGCAACCCTGGTGCAAGACCTCACTAAACACGCAATAGTAAAAGGTGTGTTGGCATTATGCAAACAATAAAAATTTTAATCTGACTTTTATGGTGTTTGCATGGATCTTAATGGCCTGTTTTTTTTGCAATATTTCTATGTTTTGTTGGAGAAGTTCAACGTGTTGAAGGCTAGCCTACGTGTGCATAAAAAAAAAAAAGAAGCTGTTCTGAGTAGAAATTGGAGTATACTGTGCGGGGAAGCATGTGCGCCCATGCTTCCTTTCCCTTTACGGTAGTGCGGCCAGTTTAGTTGCGAGGACAGGCCGGTTTCTGTAACAGGCCGGTTTCTGCCGCTTTCCGTAAATTATGCCTTCTCCACCACAAGCTCAAGACTGCTCTGCCTAGTGTTAAACTCTTCTCCTACTTTTCCTTAATAAGGCTTAAACTTGAGTACACCTCCATAGTTTGGGATCCCCACACAAAAGTTAACGTTCAAAACCTAGAAAGAATTCAAAGAAAAGCAGTACGATTCATATATAGTAAATTTATGTCAACCGACTCCCCCACTGCATTACTAACGGCAAATGGTATAGAACTATTACATATTCGAAGAAAAAAAAGTCTGCTACAGTTTCTTTCAGACATAGTAAACCACAGGCTATCCTTAAACACTTCAGCATACGTATCCTCCTTGTTAAGCAGACCCACTTGGCACCACTATCCTCATTCCCTAACGCCAATCTTCGCAAGGACTGATACTTTTCGGTACTCCTTCTTCCCACAAACAATAGATGATTGGAATAAACTAACTGAAGCATTTCCTCAATGTCCTTAACCATTTGTATAAATACTATTCTTCCATGACTTCCTTAGAATTGTATTATCACCTTGCTGTTCAATTGTTACTTTTTTTTTAAAGTCATAACCACTCTGTCTTACATGCAAAGAAATTGTGTAAAAAACGCTTTGCAACCTTGTTTCATTCTGTTATTTAGTGTGTTTCATGTATCCTCACCCTGCTTGGACTTTTTGTCTGCAGTATTCTATAGAATAATAAATAAATAAATAAGTAATTAATTAATTTATTATTTATGGGAGGGCCATTAACTACACTATAGTAGAGGGCAGTCGAATGCACGAGGCAGCCACGTGCCGTATCTCGGCTGATTCTCCAGCGGGGGGACAGTAGTGGGGGCACTGTAGTCATTTTGTACTGAAAATGTCTGCATTTAGAGCGTCTGCATCGTAGCCTGCGAAAGCATGGAATTGCTCATTTTTAGTGTGTTCAATGCATGGCTGAGTATGCACACCTACGACGCACCATCACAGTGCACGAGTGAATATGCAGGCCTGCCAAAATTGCATCGAGACATGCCATATTTCAGGAGCTGGCTCACCCACAAAAGAAATAAAAAATGATGTAAACAGAATTTGCACGGATTCACCTAGCTGCTCACTCAAGCAGCGCTTTGAGCTGTGCTACGTCAAAAGTGATGTGAAGTATCAAAGCCACCATGAAAGCATACACTCGTTTTGTCGGCAGTCTCTACAATATTTAGAGCACTGATCCTGATTTGAGCCCACGAGCCTGATTGTCTCATGAGAAGTAACTTTCACGAGAAGTACTGAGAAGTACAAGTAACTTTGTCACAACATTTATACCGGTGATGACTCAGTTTTATAGTGCCAGTGTTTCAGAGCATTATAATGCTTCTGGAAGGCTTATCTTGTTTTAACTGCGTGCTTTCGCGCTTACTCTGCTTCGCTTATGCAAGCTCTGAGGGCTTATAATACTACGACGTTAAGCCAGGGAGCCTGGTCGAACGAACGCGTTTACCTTCGAGTCACGAATTACGGGAAAGGCAGTTGTATATACAGGGTGCGCTAGCTATCTTTAGCGAGAGTTCAAAAATATGCCGACCCATGCAATGGCGACGAACCAAATACTTGTTGATGACCGTTGCCTGGAGTGAGTCGAACTATTTCTCTGAGTTCTAATTTATTATTTAACTAGGCCCTTTTATCTAACTTTTGAAGAAACGAAGATGGGTAAAAAATTTAATTGAGAAAGCTGTAGATCAGTTTGCGAAATGCCCCAATAAACAGTTTTGAAACTTATATAATAATTATTCCTGTTTTTCTGCTAACTACAAATGGCTGTGAAATGCAAGAAATATATCACAAAAGCCCCCCGGCATGGCTACGCGTGCTGCGATTCTGGTGCTCCGTAACATTCTTATACGAACAATACCCTTCCCTCACACCAGTTCATGACAGCAATAAGCAGTCACACCGATTATCGCTTTTGTGGCTGATATCAAAACGTGTTTATCGCAAAGCGACCTCTTTCGTCGCAGCCCTGTCGAGACAGAACAATCGGCCAAAAGCTGTGGAAGGTTGTTTACGGAATGTTAAGTAGCACAAGAATCACCGTGCGTACTGGCCCACGAACGGGCTTGTCACGTGGTATTTTTTTGTTTTGCAGGCATTTGCAGGAAGAACTCTAAAAATTAACAGCTATAAAGCTCCAAACTGTCTAATCGGATGTTTTGCAAAAGAATGAACAATTTTCGCGATCGAATTTCTGGCAGATTTTTGTTGCTTAAGATGTCAGTTAATAAAGGTGGCCCAATTAAGTGGGTAATCAGTACACAATAATCTTGACTCACTCGAGACGAACGTCAGCAACATGCATTTGATCGCGTCGTCATTAGGTGTGTCAATGCATTTTTAAATTCTGGCTAAAGATACCTGGGGCACCCTGTACAGTCTGTTTGTTATTCTGCTTACATTCACTATAACCAGTTCTCATTTTCTATTGACAGCTTATATTGTACTGCTTTCCAAATCTTGTATTGTCGTAATACCATTGCTAGCCTGCAAACACTTGTTTATTTATCACAATGTTTTGTATTATAAATGTAGTTTTTTTATTAAAGGGGCCCAGAAACACTTTTTCAAGTTATCGTGGATCATGGAATGAGTTCACTGGAAGAGCTTATTGCCTTACGAATTCAACGGCATAAAAATTTTAAGTATACATCCAATGGGAGTGAAGTTACAAAGATTTGTCACATTCTGCAATTGCATTTTTTCTTCTCTCGTCCAGTGGAAAGTGCTTGAAGCTAAGCAGGAAGGTATAGCAGGGGCATAGAAACTTCGCCACCCGCCTCATGACCTTGAGAACTTTTTTTCTTTGAAAGCGTAGTCTTTTAGAGTGATTGCGTGCACACGCGTGGACAAGTAACAGCCTCTCGCGGCGTTCTCTGTAACACCCGAGCACGCCATGTTCAAATCAGCCAATGGCTGATGGATGGGCTTGCTACGTGTGATTTTTTAGTGTTGTCTGTCAACTCATTTGTCGAGAAAAGAGAAAGCAATTTTAGCTGACATTGATAATTTATTGTGAATTCCAGGCCGGCGTGCTGTGCTATAATATTTGGCTTGCGTGTCTTTGGGAGCCTCTACTACCGATTGGCAGTGGTTTCTGACCATACTCAAAAAGTGCAGGCAGGTGATGGTGCTTTATTTTTACAAAATTTAACTTGCACACACACACACACACACACACACACACACACACACACACACACACACACACACACACACACACACACACACACACACACACACACACACACTATATATATATATATACGTAAGGGCTCGTTTTTTCCGTGTTTTTACACAATATTAATGAGAACTAATAGACATTAATGCCAAGGAAAGTATACGGGAAGATATCAGACCAAGTAGTGAAGAAAATATGAAGAAAAGTGGGTGAAAAGAAAACTTGCCGTGGGCAGGATCCGAACCTGCGACCTTCAAATGACGCGTTCGATGCTCTACCACTGAGCTACCACGACAGCTATCCCGCCAGCCACTTTATAGGGTTTATATGTGAATTAAATGTGGGAGTGTCAGTCAGCGCCGCCAGTAGCCATGGCGGCGAGTGTGGCACACTCTTTTGAGCCTGTTTGGCGTCACATAGCACGTGAACTTGTTACGGGTGGGCAGCTGACCAATAGTCTCTCGTATACAACCTAAAGGCACTAAGTCTACCAGTACGAGACCCTCGTTAATGAATAAGGAAAGAAGTGTATACATAAGGGCTCGTTTTTCCGTGTTTTTACACAATATTAATGAGATCTAACAGACATTAATGCCAAGGAAAGTATAGGGGAAGATATTAGACGAAATAGTAAAGTAAATATGAAGAAAAGTGGGTGAAAAGATAACTTGAGGTGGGCGGGATCCGAACCTGCGACCTTCGAATGACGCGTTCGATGCTCTACCACTGAGCTACCACGACAGCTGTCCCCCCAGCCACTTTATAGGGTTTATATGTGAAATAAACGTGGGAGTGTATATATATATATATATATATATATATATATATATATATATATATATATATATATAATATATATATATAATGCAACGAGCGAGGTTACGTAAAAACAAGTTATTATTCAAGAAGTGTTAGTCGCAACAAGCTGGTACAGGGGGGAGTTTTCAAGGTGCGGAGTTTTTCTCTCCACTGGATCTGCGCTCTAGATATTGGCAAGTGCCAATGGCCGAACCAGGCCGTCCAAAAACGGCATTTGTGACCCCTGACGGCTTATATGAATTTAATGTAATTCCCTTCAGTCTTTGCAATGCGCCTGCGACTTTTAAAAGAATGATGGACAGTGTCCTCAGGGGACTTAAATGGCACATCTGCCGTTGCTATTTAGACGACATAGTTGTACTGTTGGTGAATTTCGAAACCCATCTTTCCTGTCTGGAACAAGTTCTCCAGTGCCTTACGGCAGCCGGGTCGCAGCTAAACTTCAAGAAATGTCGTTTTGGTGCCCGCAAACTCACAATTCTCGGCCGCGTCGTTTCAAAAGAAGGAATATCACCAGACCCTAAGAAACTGCGTGCTGTTGCCGAATACCCCAAGCCTACACGCAGCACCTCCACCAAATGCATCGAGCGAGGTTACGTAAAAACACAGGTTATTATTGAAGAAGCGTTAGCCACAACAAGCTGGTACAGGCAGGAACCTGGCCAACACGAGCCACCCACGGACGTCAACGTCTTCTTTCACGCTGGCACAGAGCTCTGGCACCACAATGCTCTGGTACTATATATATATATATATATATATATATATATATATATATATATATATATATATATATATATATATATATATACATACATACATGTATATACATACATACAGCAAATTTAAGACGATGTTTTGTATTATAAACGTAGTTCTATTATTAATATGAAAGGTGTAGGCAGGCAGTCGTGCATCTTGTTTTGAGAAATTCACCTTCCTTTTATATGTACATAGTAAACACACACACGCGCGTGCGCACACACACACACACACACACAACACACACACACACACACACATACATACATACATACATATGAAAGAAAGTGTAAATTTCAGGGCTCATTCTTTTTGTTAGATACACTATTTATCAGAACAAACAGACAATGATGCCAGGAAAAGTATAGGGAATTGTATTTTAAGCAATTATAATGTAAATGTGAAGAATGAAAGCGGATGAAAAGATAGCTTGCCACTGGCAGGATTCGAACCTGCGACCCTCAAATAACGAGTCCGATGCTCTACCACTGAGCTACAGTGGCGGTCATCCCCCCATCCACTTTATAGGGTATATACGTGCATATAAATGTGCACTTCGTAAGTCGTGTATCCATAAGATGTAGTCCAGTTTAACCAAATAGGCCAGGCTGGCTTCTGGTGAACTCCTCGGTTCGCTTGTCACTGAAAGGATCTTACAGAAAATGAAGGAAAGTGCTCTTAGTACTGTAGCTGAGGTCCCTTATAAAGAGGTCAGACAGCTGGCTGTGCCATATGGTGTGCACATGTTGGTGCGCAACCTGAAGCAGGTTGGAGGCAGACAGGGCATTATGTTGGTCTTTAAAATCCTAAAAAGCTCGGAGGCCTATGCTGTCAAATAGAAAGAGAAATAGCAGTGTGAGAGAACTATCCGAGGGCTATATTGAATGAAATGTGATTAAGGCGTAGTCTAAGAGACTCCTCTTACATGTGGCCATTGCTACATAGGACAAACCAGAAGGTGTTTAAATGATTGGATCAAGTATTGTTAAACAAAATAAAGGCCCATATTTGCCTGAGCATATTAGAAATCGGCCGTCAAGCTCTTGTGAACTGTGCTTTTCTTACATGAAGGTTATCGCCACGAGCAAAGATAAAACAGCTAGAGAACAGATGGAAAGTTTTGTATTGACATAAAGTTTGACACATGCATTTGTGACCCTTCTATAATACTGTATAAATCTGATAAAATGTTTATTGAGTGTGCATTATCTGATCGCCATTGATGTGAACATGTTTTCTGATCACACAGTGAGGATGTATGTGTACAGAAAGATCAGTTTCCAGTAGCCTCCTATGTAGTGTCCTTGTTTCCGATTGTTTCTTGGCGCTTTAAAATCAAATGTAAGATATACAGGGACAGCTTTAGAACTTCCGATTCTTCACTCCCAATGCAAAGAGAGAGAAAGATGTATATCACCATCCTTGTGCAGGTTGGTGTTTGAGAGCAGTGGGCAGAGTGTGAGTGGATCTGTGGTGCATGTTGACGGCCACGTGGTGCTGCGAGTTTCTAGCTCTGAGTGGGGCATACGGAAGCAGCTTGTCAGCGCTACTGACCGCAGTGCAGCTGCAGCTGTGGCATCTGTGCTGGCCAGGCGCTGCCTTGAAGCAGGCCTCCTGTGTGTAGAGGCTCCCACTGTTGATGGTGACCAGCAAGGCTCCCTGCGGGTGAGTGGGCCTTTCGAACCTCAGCTTTTGTTTGACACCACTGGAAGGGAAGGACCGAGCCTTCCCTTTTGTTTAATTTTCTTTAAATTTTGTTCAATTTTGCTGCAACACATCGCAGTAGTGTGACGTCATGAACCGGTAAGCTTTTTCTCATATTTGGGGGTTTAAAAAAAGTTCTTGCAGCTTGCCAAGTTCAGTGGTGGCTTCTTTGTAATAAGCCTTCATTATAGAGCAGTTGCTCTGGTGCCATCAATATACACAATACGTGGGAATTTGAAGATGGCATTGCAACCTTTCCCTCATTTGTTTTTGTCACTGTATTACTCCTTTTCTTGGAGGAATGTTGCCATCTTTAGTATAAAAGTATGTTTTACTGGTGCAGCCGCAGTGTTACTTCGAAGGGGCCGTTACATGCTCACCCAACAATTTCTAGTGTTCAGCGAAAATTAAAATAAGGTGGCCGCTAATGCTAGCACATAAATGAAAAGTGAGCCGTAAAAGAATATTTCAGTGTAAGACAGGCCCTAAAAATGGCTGGCTGTAAATGCTGCCCACCACCGGTGACCGCCATTTGGCAAAAGCGCCTGTAACATTACATGCAGCGAGGAGCGATACCGTTGTCTTCTAACGCAGTTTCAGCTGCTGCAAATCATTCAATTTCAGTGCAGGTGATGATGATGATTGCATATTTACTGGCATAGGCGATTCTTTGCAGTTCAAGCTACATAGGTCATATAGAGAGGTTACAATTTGCAAGCAGCAGTGCATTTGGCACACTAAGAAAAGAATGGGCCCAAAACTGCAAAAACGAAAGAAAGCAGAGGCATTAAGTTTCCTGTTGGGAAAGCTTTATCTGGTCAGGGACGTCTTAGTGGTGTTGTCATGCCTGAAGTAAAAAATTTGTAAAAAGTGAGCATTACAATTTTCAGTGCTAAATCTGCTTCGGTAAGATGAGGAATGGCTCATGACCATAATGATAGTAAAATAACTGCTATAGCTCTCATTGTTATGGAGAAAAAGGTACATAAACTTTGCCTAAAATACATTGCGGGTATAGGGCTTATCCCGTTCCCTTAAAGTTAAAGATGTTAAAGGGGCGTGAAACGTTTTCCAAGAATTTTCAACTACGTTTGTATTCGAAATTCTGGCTTTCTTTTCAATGCTATACCTTGACTTGTCTGATCGTCTGGACTTGCTAAATAGCTAAAGTGCAATTTCAGTTTCCCAGCTCACGTTTTCATCAACTGGGTAGCTGACGTTTTTTTAAGAGTCTCTGTCGTCGGCACAACATGGCTACGCATTGATGTATTTGAGTCTTAGTTGACCGCAGTTTGCAGCATCATACTGTTTTCATTACGGCGCCGTCACCACCACGATACCATAACGTCACAAACACACAGCATTGGATAGCCAACCTTCCCGAACTACAGCGTCATCTGCTAGAGCAAAGGGGGCTTTTGGGCTTTGAGCCGTATACCATTGCACCTATGCGAGTGCAAGATAGGCCACCATCAGAGCAAGACGGCGGCAGCGACGGCAAAAAAGCCTGTGCCCTGGAATCATTTGTATCCGGACCGCGTGGCCGGATAGCAAGTAGAACTTCTGAGCTGTGCAGACGTGTCTTCGCGCCCTCTGCCAGCTTGGCAGATTTCACTATACAGTGATATGGGTTTACCCATCGAGGAAGAAGAGCGAGAGAAAGGCTCTGGCCCCCACTAAAAGCAGCTTCCTGTCTGAACGCTGGATGAGGATTCAGCCTCCTCAGTCTTCACGATTGAGGAGTCGCGGCAAGAGTTGCCCGCGGCCGAAACAGAGGAACTTCGGCGCCAGTGCCGCGAGCCCTGTATACAGGCTATAATGGACCTGACGAGGCAGGAGCAGGCGAAGAAGCAACAGCAGCTGCTTCAAGAGCCACAGGTGGTGGGCTACATTAGCAGGTAGATGGAAAAGGTGCAGGAGCACTTCCCGACACCGCAACTTCCGACACCTGCCCCAAATACTCCGACAGCAGCCGCGACCATTCCCGACCTCGTGGGTGTTCCAGCCACCACAAGCCGTGCTGCCGACGAACCGGCTTCGTCTGCGCTGCCTAGCAGCTCAGTTTCCCTGGTCGCCACGCCGCGCCTTCGCTCGAGCCCTCCTCCGCCTGCAGGGACGACTACGTGACAGCTGTCTCGAAGGCAGCCCAGCAGCGA
Source organism: Rhipicephalus annulatus (assembly GCA_013436015.1). Classification (NCBI taxonomy): domain Eukaryota; kingdom Metazoa; phylum Arthropoda; class Arachnida; order Ixodida; family Ixodidae; genus Rhipicephalus; species Rhipicephalus annulatus. The sequence continues at coordinate 877,530 of WOVY01010468.1, read as the reverse complement.
GCAAGGACACTGGAGGCCACAGTCATTGCGATCGATTTCGCAGTGGTTGTGACTGTACTCTACCGTCCCTCGACCCCTGGGGGCTCGTTCACAGGATCGCCACTTTTGACATTCGCGGCTGCGGTTGCTAAGCGGCCCAGGTAAATGGGGGTGCGCGTTAACCATCGCTGAAACATCGTAGCTGTAGATGCGGCGACGCTAGTGTGCTTGTCTGAGCTCCTGACCATCAAGGAGCTCAGCAGCGTTCCCGTCACTGCCAGGAAGCCTGCGGATTCTCACAGCAGCGTCGCCTTCCTTCACAGCGTGGACGGTGACCTCACGGACTTGCAGCTGACTGCGGGGCCCGTATCGACAGTTGTGGTCCTGGCAGCGAGCAAGGCAAGACAGACGGTGCGGTTGAATTTTGTCGCCAGCTTACTACCGGATTGCGGTCTACAGCTGCGGGTGTGGCACGTTGGGCTGCGTCCACTACTCTGTCGGCAGTGCGGGTGCTTTGGGCGCGTCTTTGAGGCATGCTCACATGCTGGCGCCTGTATCAGAAGCAACCGTCAACATCCGGCCGCCACTACCTGCCGTCACCGCAGTGTCAACTGCAAAGGGGGGCATCCTGCTGGCACGTTCACCTGTCTTCGCTGGCAGGAAGAGCGGAAAGTGGCCACTCTGCTGGCCTCGGTACCGAAGCCGCTTTTGTGTTGCTTCTGTGTTGCTGCAATCAAGGCCAACCTTCTCGAGAGCCCCACCTAAGATCCCGGCTTGCAGCGCCCCACTCCAGTGACGCACCATCTACCCTGCCGCTGGTGAGCCCGTCCACTACTAGCCCACCTCCTGCTACACCCGCCAAGCCTGCCGAGGACCCAAGTGACGCCCTCATTGGTGACCGCCTGGCGACTCTCCAGGCTGTTATCCAGTTCCTACCTGAAAATCACCCACTGCAGAATTCCTGCCTTCAAGCAGTGAGTGCAGGACTAGCTGGCGTGACTAAAGTCGCCCTCCGGCGATCCCACCACTCCATCGAGACGCCCCCACAGGCCTCATTGCCAGCTGCTCCAGACTTCGTCTGCTACAGCCGAATGCCATTCCTGCCGTGACGGACTCGCTGCTGCCTTCTTCTGCGCCTTGCCTTTTCCTCATCTATCTTGTTCACCCCTATCCCTTCAAAATGCTGCACCATGCTTCCTTAAGGGCTGCAGAAATTGGGTGTCTCTTCTTACCTCTAACCACAACCATCACCACCGCGTGGCAGAACCACCGTTTGCGGAAGCCCCGACCACGAGCCTCTACTACCATCGGGACTACTGTGGTTGATAGTTCGTAGCCACACTGCTCTGTGCTGTTGCTGGGCAGCTTATAAAAGTGGACGTTGTTGGCACTTTCATAAGTTATGTGGCACTGTCTGATGACACACACAGCTGACATAGTGAGGACTAAGCCATCCAGAACTTGCAGTAGAAGACAACCTGAAGCAACAAGAAAAAAAAACTAGGACGCTGCACTGGCTGTACTGATCAAGCCGAGGCAGCTGGCGGGAAGGCTATGATACACACGACAGAGCCTGGATGTACTTGGAAGTGGAACTGAGCAGTAATTACATAGCATGCAATTCAGAGCGTAAAAAGTGTTCTGTTATTTTCCTATTTTGTAATTTTCTGTAAATTTATTTCTTTAGATCAAAATAAAGCTCTCTGTTTGTAACTTCTTTTACCTTGATGTTTCACTGACGTCACATTGTAGAGCATATAGGGGCCAATGGTGTCGCATGGTCGCTAGCGAGTTAAAAAAACTGTGGTTTCAAATGGGTGTCGTCAATTAGACTGGATGTTGTCCTGAAATGTTTTAGAAGCAGGGAAAATTGCAACCCGGAACTTTAATCTTCATTTCACGACCCCTTTAATGTGTTGCATGTATATGACCGATTGTGAGTGTGCACCCTCTTGGTGCCTGTTACATTGTTCAGTAGCATATCTTCCCATTTTTGGCTTTACTGTGGGCAATTTGTTCGCATTTGCTGCGTTACATTCCTCTTTCATTTGCTTACGCATTCGGTTTCCGATGAGTGGCCTCAGGTCCCCATGACGACAGTTATAGTGCGAGAACAAAACGACGACACAGAGACAAGAAGGACACGAAAGTGTTGCATGTATATGACCGATTGTGAGTGTGCACCCTCTTGATGCCTGTTACATTTTTCAGTAGCATATCTTCCCATTTTCGGCTTCTGTCTTTCGTGTCTTTCGTGTCCTTCTTGTCTCTGTGTCGTCATTTTGTTCTCGTGTGATAACTATCGTCATGTCATACCAACTAGCCCAAGCTGCCACACTTCTCAGGTCCCCAGACAGGAAGACATCTGCGTATGCTGATGGGCGGAGTGCAGCAGACAGTGCAAGCTGGTCTGCTGCCTCATTGCCAGCAGTCAAGTCTCTACAGCCGTTTGTGGCTGTAGACGATTTCTTTAACTCAAGAGAATAAGAACAAGTTAACAGGTGTAGCTCGGTTGTTGGAGTCACTACCAGCCCATGTTCAACACAGGGCTCGAACTTGTGCCACAACGCCTTTCAGTTGCACGCGCACTTCGTTGTTGTCATCTTCTAAGGTGTCATATGACTCTTCCTCCCTTAGACAAAGTCTCCATAGCAGTCTGGAGGGCGCCTAACTTCTGGCGGTCGTAGTTGCTAGTCGGTCACTGCCTGTGATGTCGACGGTTGCAAGGGAGTGTTGTCCTGCATAACGGATGAGTCGGACGATTGAGTAGCAGAGCTTGACGGTGTCTCTTGTGGCGTTCTGTCCAATTGATTGTCTGCTGTGCTGCACTCTGTCAACGATTGGTTTGTTTGTCTGGTCTGGCTCATTTTCTTGATGTGGTTGAGGTGATGCCAAATCTTTTTGTGGTTGCTTTTTACAAGCAAGGATCGTGGTTCTATGCGGCGCATTATTTCGTCTTCAATCTGGCTTTTTAAACTGCCGGATAAGCACTTTACCGCCTACTGCGAAGAGGTGTGATTTGGTGAGTGTCTCTTGGCTCACAGGCATTTGTTTGTCTGTCTCCTGCTTGAAAAGATGGAGAGGGCAGAGGAGTTCTCGTCCTAACAGCACTCTCATCATGGGCTGCTGATAGAAAAATCTTGCAGACCAGCACTGTATGGACTTGTCTACAACTCAGCAGTGCTCTTTTCTGCTCCACCGCATAGCGTTCTGCCTAACCGTTTGTCGCAGGGTTGTATGCTGGTGAGGTTCCAGCCTCTTTTCTATTTGACACACAAAACTGCTTCATCTCATTGGAGATGAAGGTTTTTTTGTCGGAGATGTAGCACCATCCTCATCGACATTTATCATCATCATCCTTTTCTAGCTACAGCGCTGCTCCTCTTACGCAGCTGATGCTGGCAGCTCGAGGTGCGTGCTAGTCAGAACAGGCTCTCTTTCCTGGCAGTACAGACGCACGCAACCACTGCCACTCTGCTTTTACCAAGAATAAAGTGGGGAGTTCCACCATGTGTGTCTGCCTTGCGCTACAGTGAGGACCAGGGGAACAGGCCCTTCGGTGAGCATTCGCTGCTATGCTTCTGTGACAATGCCTGCCAGTGAAGCTGTTCCACCCGACCTACCCACTAGGATAGTTTATGCAGTTCGATGCCACTTTCACAATAACCGTTACTGCATGCCATCTTGCTCAATGTGCTGCCAGCAGAGCTATGCGATCATGCTGCTGCATGTACAGCCAGCCCGCAGCTATATGATGCTCTCTGCGCTGTGGTATTCGCCTGCTACTGCCACACCTACCGCCCGCTTCCGGGGACACGTGACATTCAAGTTTCTCCTCCATCACAGTGAGCAGTACCACCTGGCGCAAACTTCACTTGATCAAGACTTCGCTTCCCCGGCTACGTCTGCTTTAACATCTTGTCCAGCCAATAGCGTAGCGAGTCCACCACGGAATCACATACTCGAAGAGGCTCAAGATCTTCCTGCTGCCATTTACCAGTCCGTCACGAGGTGCGTTTTTCGACGTTCTCGACCGATGGTCCTTCAGGCATACTTGCCACCCACACATCTTCTCCGACCTCCACAGCCCACGACCCCTTGGACACATAAGGCTCCATGACGGCTACCTCGCTCTACGCCTTGGAGTTTTCCACGACTAGTACGAACATTGTCACGCCCAATATTAGTTTCCCGATCGTGGAGGCTTCGCCAATGACGATGTCCAACGACTACTTTCTATTTACCTCTGCACTCTGCGCTTCCTGCCAACAGCCACTAGCATCGCCCTCGATGTATCGTGCAGTAGAATGCTGCAGCTATGACTGAAACACTCGAGGACCGCTCATCTGGCTTGCAACAAGTAAAGCGGACTACGTGTGCCCACCTAACCTTGGGGCAGACAACCTGTTTGCCTGGGCACATACATGCTCCCCTGATCTGGTCACCCAAGATTTTTCGATGACTTCATTTGATGCACATTCCCGTCCCTTGTTCGTATCCAATGTGTTTTCTGTTGACTCCAACATCTGTTCTGATGAGCAACTGCTGCTCAAGGGCAACTGACTGAACACTGGAACCACGAGCTTACCTGCAAAAGCACTGACGCCCTCTCCCATGTGCCGCAATTGCTCGTGCCAGTACAGAAAGTTTTGACGACAGATTGATCCACAGTTGGTCTCGCTATTGACTCGGTGCAGAGTCACTCTGCTTGCGAATGTCTGTCGATGGCTGCGCTTGTGCAGGAAACACTAACATCATCTAGTGAGATTCGTGCAGTGCAAATATTTAAACCACTCTCTTTGGCACCCTGATTGCTTTCAGCATACACCGCGGCGCTCGAGTTTACGACCACAACGACATCCACGTTCATTCGTCTCTGCCATTCTTGAAGTGTCTCGCCTTCATGCAACTGAACTGAAGTGCGCACTCTAGTCGTATTTGTTGATTTGGCTTGCGTCTTGCCCACCACGAACCATGACGACATCCACATTCATTTGACTCTGTCGTTCTTGAAGTGTCCCACCTTCATGCCACTGTTTACTCAGGTCAACTGTACCGAAGTGTGTACAGTGGTCATATACATTGATTCGGCTTGTGCTTTGCCAGCCAGGTTTCCTTTGTCCAGCCATGACACCTGTGTCCTCAACACCAACCATTGTTTCCGCCAACTTGCCTTCGTCACGACTCTTGCCCGCTGCCTAACTCCCAAAGCCACCCACCAGAGACCCACTGGTTCGCAATGACCCTTCTAGATTGATGACCTGCACTGTCTACAGACCCTTTCGTTTCGGGACGTAAAAACTATTGTATATACGCTCTCATAGTTTTCTTTTTGGTTTAATTTCTGCGGGGGGGGGGGGGGGAGAAAGTGATCAGTAGCTCAACTTCATCGACTTTTATCATCATCATTTTGTGGCTCTTGTGCAGCTGATGGCAGCTCTAGGTGCATGCTAGTCAGAACGGGTTCTCACACTTGGCGGTACAAACGCACGCTGCCGCAGCCGCTTTGCTTTGGCCCTGAAGAATAATGTGGCGACATTCATCATGTCCCTCTGCCTCTCTCGACAGAGATGACTTTTTGAGGGATGAGGGATGCCAATTGTTGCGAAGAGGCATCGGAGCACGTCGATGACAGCTGTGGGTGTTGCTTGCGTCACATGCCAAACTTCCACCCACTTTGTCTGTGCAACCACAACAACCAAGTTCATACCTCCTGAAAGTGGCTGCCGCGGCTGAGTTTTTTCTTCCACCAAAGATCGGATACTTTTCTAATAGAGCAACTGAATGTTTATTGAACAATTGCACACAAACCCAACATGAGCTACATAAGGATACGCATTTAATTTTATCGTTGTTTCACACTTTTCATGTTCTGTAGGGTTAGGCATGCATGTTTGACATGGCTGAGATGGTCCTTTTTTACGCATGCGCTGCTGTTTCATGTGTTGGAGTTGTGTGCAATTCCTCAATAAATATTCAGTTATAAGTCCAGCGCTTGTCCTGTATGGTTGTTCTTTTTCGCTGGTTTCTTCTTTCTTATATAGCTTGGGTAGAAGCAAGTGCTGGTGTGAGCTCAGAAGAAGGAGGGTGGGGGTCAAGCGCGCCTTTCACACACTCCTGCCAACGGCGATGTATTAGACCCCAAAGCAAACATTGGTGGCACTGCTGTCGCGGCGATGTGATGTCACGTCATGGACTCGTCTGCTTCACCGCTGCTTTTCGCCCTTTTTTGCACTCGTCCCCCCACTCCCCTAGAGATACGATGGTGACTGATTACTGTCCAATTTCACGTTGCAAACTTTCAAAGTACCTGTTGGAACGTTTCATAACTAGTGAAATTTATGTAAGCTGTAAAGAGTTTTCATGATAAGGCTTAGGATAGACGAACTCCCATCTGAACGGGAGACTCACTGTGAAAATCAAGTTGTTCGAAAGTAAGAAGCTTCTGGTTTACACTGCGTACTCCGAAAATGCATGCTATGAAAATATGCTGAGTGGTTTTAACTTCAGTACAACTTTCGGGGCTAAAACATGTGTGCAATACAACTTTCGGGGCTAATACATGCGTGCCGAAGTATTCTAAACGATATTTGGATGTTTTCAGTTCAATAACTTTGTTGTGGGTTACCATAAAAGTTATGTCTGCCTCTGCGAAAAATTTGGGTGATTTGGCAGAATGGTTCGTTCTCCAACTTCATGTGAATCTGTCTGTAATGAAGAATCATTTAACATATTTAGAAAAATTAATAAAATAATACGGCTGCACTCACAACAGTTTAAAAAATGCTGAGATGTTCGTTTACTCAAATGCTGTGCAGATTTCTGAACAATCGTCACGGATTATGTAGTTGTAAACCTTATTTGCGTGAAATTCTGGTTCGATGTACTGCTGCATCACAAAGAATTAGGTTCAGGTGCCATCACCGCAAATATTCACATTTGCAAAACAAATGCAATGGCTGAAATGAGCGTGCTCAGGTACGTGTCTCTTGCACCTTTCACCTCACTGAGGTGACTACTGGTCTCTCACGTCACGTCTATCTACAGGTTCATGCTCAAGGGTAATCTACTGAGAGAAAAACCACTTTACAAAGTGGCTGCGTAAAGTGGTAATTCTGAGCACACAGCAGCTACGATGCTGCACGATGACACAATCTGACAGCAATGTAAGTTTACAGGCTTAGGGTCAATCATGCGTAACCTAAATAATTTGAGTGAAACAAAGCACTGAAATTATTGCAAGAAAAACAGGAAATTGAAGACCACGGTGACTGAGCAAGTACGCGAGAGAGAAACTGACACAACTGTGGTGCTATTTTAGGGCGAGCCTATCGCAGATATCTTGCAAGACACGATACTGCACACGTGCACAGTGCTTGAGACAGCAGGAAAGACGCTTTTCGTAGATAAGCGGATGCGTACTTCGATACAAACACTAAGCCCAGTGCAGGTGAAGCCCTCAGAACTCTTAAAATCCCCCGTAAACAACCTAACCCTATGGCGCGAATTCAGTCTCGCGGACCGAAACTACGACATGATTATGCGGCAGTAATACGTTAGCAAAAACGTGATCTTTCTGTTCACCCCCGTCGTCTGCCGTGACTCCCATTCTGAGCAGTGCGACACAAATTTGATTTCAATTTTCATATGACCGAGCTCTGGCACCATTGGCAGAATCTTTTTTTTTTTAATTATTGTATTACTAGGAACATTATCAATTATGTTTTCGTAATTTATCTGTGGCTTGAGACAAAGAGAAAGTGAATGCAAAAAGGGGGGGGGGGGGCAGCGTATTAAGAGAATGCATGTCATGTAGCTGCGCGCAAGTGTGTGCGTCAAAAAGTTCTTGACGGGACGTCACCCAGGCCTCCTACCAGGCGGCACTGCTGCAACTTCTCAGGGGTAATACTAGCTTGACACCTGTAGTAATAAATAATAATATATTGGAGCTTCATGTTCCGAAACCACCATATTGTCACGGGGATGTGACATGGCTGAAGGCAGGCGACTGGATGGCCAGACCAAACTGTTTATTGGGGCGAACCTGTGCCCGGTAAATGGAAAGTTGGGTTACAGTAGCATACTTGCACTGTTAGCGGTGAACGGAGCATCGGCCGTCGATCAAGTGACGGCAAACGTGTTGGCATTTATATACGTGCCATCAAATATTTTAGCGCTATCGCTAGCGGCGACATAGATTCCAGAATAATCTATGATTTCATGAAGTAGGCATATTCTTAAAATGTTCTTCTGCAGTCCCGAAGCGTACCATACAGTGTAGGTGCGGTTTGTGCTGAGAATTACTGACATTTTAATTGGGTGATGACAAAACTTTAGGAGAGATTGTGGCAATATAATTATGAGCGACACCGTAGTAGAGGACCCCGAAAATTTTGGCCACCTGTGGTTCTTTGACGTGCGCCTTAAATCACTGATTGCGGAGAACGGAGCATCGGCCGTCGATCAACTGACAAATGGCCAAACGTGTTGGCATTTATGCTCTTGCCATAGAATATTCTAGTGCTATCACTAGCGGCAGCATAGATTCTAGAATAATCTGTAATGTTCACGAAGTAGGTGTATCCTTAACAAAATGCTCTTCTGCAGTCCCGAAGCGTCTCATACAGTGTAGGTGCAGTTTGTACTGAGAATTACTGACATTGAAATGGTGGGGTGATGACAAAAATTTAGGAGAGAATGTGGCAATATAATTATGAGCGATACCGTAGTAGAGGGCTCCAAAAATTTTGCCCACCTGGGGTTCTTTGACGTGCGCCTTAAATCTGAGCACACGGGCCTCAAGCATTTTTGCCTCTCTCGAAAATAGTGCAGACGCGGCCGGGATTTGATCCCTTGACCTGTGGGTCAGCAGCTGAGTGCCCTAACCACTAGAACACCGTAGCAGTGACACCTCTAGTGGAAAAATAAAGTTTTTTTCATATTAACACCTGATGTTAATTATGCTAAATTGCTTTACACTGTCCTTAACCTGAAGTGCACTGTCTATGTGATTGTGCATATTTGCCTTTTTTTCTGATGCAGCTTCAAGCTTTCTTGGATGGCATGAAGGAAGGTGGCGTCCTGTTGACTGAATCATGGAGTCCTCACTGACAGCAGCACAAAGTAGTCTCTGTTTAAAAATTTCATGCTACTGATATTATATGAGAGGCGTGTAGTCAGTTTTGTGGTAGTTGAGTGTTGAAAATCTCACTTACTGGTTCCAAAAGCTAGCTAGATTGAGATTTTTTTGATGACCCATTTGTGAGCTGAATAAAATATATTTCATTATTGTTTTGCAGCGTGAATATTCAAAATGTGATTATGTCATGTATGAATAATGTCATTATGTTGAAAAGCATGAGAAAGTGGGGGAGAAGGAATGTTCCGACAACCTGTGCTTACTTAATATGATTCCGAATTCTGAAGCAGCCAGCACAATATTGGCAGTTAGCTTCATCTACGTATAGCGGTCTGATTTATAGGCACTAAGATATCGGGTTTTAGGCACCAAAAGTAGACGGGCAAAACACAGTTTTAGGCCCCCAAAATTGTAAATATATAGACATAATAAATTTTCACAATACTTTTTGAATAAATGCATGCAGGACCTGTATCTACGACAGGAAAGCAAATAAACACGTTGCCATGTCCATTTTCGGGATGGCTGAGAAGTGCAGCACTGAGAAGTGCACTTTTGCCTTTGCTGGCTTTCTACAATGAATTTTGAAGCTCGTAATATTGTGACAAGCTCTGCTGCTGTAGGCAATGTTTTTCCGAGAAAGTTGGAAATCTTTTTCTATTTTATACGCGCGTATATGAAAAGTTGCAGTCGACGTTTCGTTAATTGTAGAGCCATCCGTGAAAACAAGTGTGAAATGATCTCGATGATTCGACATTTGTTGATGTGTTAAAAGTTTGGCTTCAAGGTAATGTATCGAGGATTTTTTCGTGCTCCCTTTGATGCCCAAAGTGACTGGAGGTCATGCAAGCTGCCAAGGAGCAAAATTGATGTCTGGATGCAACAAGTATTGTTCGTGTTGAAGGGCCGCCTTATAAGCTCGCAAGGCATCACTAATCAGCCCGCTTCTTTGCATACGTTTTTTACGAAGCGGATGGGCATAATGCTTTTGCGATAAGCGGAGGAAGTAGGGGCAGAGTTCTTGAATGCGAAGAACTTTAATTGGCAGTTGTCTTGCTTCTGCGATTACAAGGCCAGTGTGAGTTGAGTGGGGTAAGCCCAAATAAAAACGAAGACTGTGGGCCATGATGTTGTTTAGTCTACGCTTATTTGTCTCAGACATATTTTGCATCACTGGTAATGCATACGTGATGGCTTGTCGAACAAGAGCTCTATGAACCTTCAGAAGTAATATAGATGTGCCACCCCATTTGGTTCCTGTAATACTTTGTAGAACATTCAGTGTCTGCTTGACCCGCTCTTCAATGTTGAAAATATGAGGTCCCCAGATTAGCATGTGGTCCAATGTTATGCCTAGGATACGATACTTGCGCACAACAGGTACTACAGACTGGTTGACCGAGAGGCTGAGCTGGTCGTGACGTTTTCTGGTAAAAGGCAATACCGCAGATTTCTCTGCTGAAAACGCCCAAGCCGCATTCTGTCGGGAAGCGCGCCGCTATATCCATGCCTTCTTGAAGCAGATGCTCTACTTCCCGGCATTCATGCCCAGACGACCAGAGGCAGATATCGTGTGCGTACATTGAAATATGTACTGATGATGGTAATTGAGTTGGCAGTTGGTGCATTACTATGTTAAATAGTATAGGGCTTAATACACTTCCTTCAGGTACACCTGCTATGAGGCTTTGTAGCGTGCTGCTGCCAGTGCTTGTCGCCATGAATACAGCTCGGCCGGTTAGGAAATCGGAAATCCAACGAAGTACGCGTCCCTTCATTTCTAGACTATATAGCCCGTACAAAACATGTACGTGGCTCACTTTGTCAAAGGCACGCCTAATGCATAGGAAAGCTGCAATTTTTATTCTTCCCAATGTCCTCTTGTGCTCCACATGAGCGACAAGGTCTAAAACAGTGCCTAAAGCACCGCGAACGAAAACCAGATAATTGGTTAGGTTAGCGAGCATTCTGCCCATTGACCACTTTGACAGAGCCGCTTGCAACTCTTGAAACGATAGCACATTGCAGAATACCGACCGATCGGAGTGCCACAAGCGGATTGACCCTGTTTGGGCTTCACTTTTGATACATCGGTGCTGCGGCCGTTCTGAGCTCTCCACTGTTCTAGTACACTCTAACGCAGCATAGTTACGTGCCTCACGCGATCGGCTATCCGCCCTGTTCTGTATGATGTGCTCCGTGCGTGCGTGCGCCTGTTGAATGCCGTGAAACGTTAAAGGAACGCCGCTGCAGTTGCCCTGAATGAAACGGTGGTGTTCCTCCCGAAAGGAACTAGTTCCTGGAACGCCATGTAACTGGGCAGCTTGAATACAGCAATTTTATTATTGCTCAACGTTTCAGTGAGCATAATGGCTGAGTGCTTATATGAAAACTCAGTGAAGACCTCTTTGGGACACGACACCTGATTTTAAGCGATGAAGCATTTAATGCTACCTTTTTTGAAGAATTTAATGCATTTAATGCACACATGTAAATGAATTAGAAGGTAGCTGACATACATCATTCAGATCATTTGGTAGTTCTTACGGTAGCTTGTAGCACAAAATAAACACGGGAAGAACAAGCGTCTCTCGTGTTTATTTCGCTCTGAAAGCTACCGTAAGAATGAACCAACTCTCCCTACAAGTCACTCTAGTCATACAGACTCCACTGAAGTCATTTGGTAGTGTTGCGGTTTCCGCTACAGCAGGTCTCATTTTAAATGCGGGACATTTTCAAGTCCCACCATGTCACTCGTCTTCGGCGTCCACACCCCCACTGCGCATGCTTGGCACGTCTCTCTTCCCCCTCTCCCCTTTCATCCCCTCTCCCTCCCCCTCTATGGCTTGACTTCACGTTTTGCTTGACTCGAGTAGATGCGATGGAAGCAACAGATGGCAACAGTACCCTGAACCAGTACTGGGGCACAACCCAACATCATCGTCCCACCGCTCGTTCGAGGCAACCTTATCCCACCCTCACTGTCTTCAGGGTCAACAACAGCAAGTAACGCAGGAGACAAGACTGCGAAGAGATGAGAATACGACGCTGAATGCAAGCGTTTGAAGTGAGCTGCGCATCCTTCACTCGGAGAACGAAAAGCAGCTGCGAAACGGCAACTCTGAGCTGCGGATTCCGAACTTCGTGCACGAGAAGAAGCGGCGAAATGTGAGCAGCGAGCTTTAAGACCAGAGGTGCAGGAACGAGAAACGGCGTGCAAACGTCGTCAACGAGAGGTGGCTCCCGGAAGTTGCTCGTGAACGCGAGCGTGCTGCGAAAAAAGCAGGGTGAGCCAAGCAGTTTGCGCAGCCGGCCGCTTGTTTCAAACGCGACTTAGCTGTAGGGTATGCGACCGACTGTGGTTCGACAACGACATTACGCTGGTCGGGAGTGTTACATGTGTAGATTGACGGATGGCCAGGCGGTAGTGACTATCGTGAACAGTAGGCCATCAGGCCCGTGAAGAACATGAGAGCATGTTGAGCCCTTTGCCCAGAACGAATTGTGTTTATTGTTTCCAAAACGGCCACCCCCCGCTGTGCCAGGTTTGCCCAGCTCAACACAACTGTCAGCGCCGCATGGGGGCGCTGCAATTGAGCTAATGTAACACTCCTCCCATCTTTGGAGGAAAACTACGGGGAGGACCTATTCACTGGTTTCCTAGTCCTTGTGCCACGCTGCAACTTCGGCGTGCTAGGCATAGGCACGACAGAGTCACTGTTCACATGCACACCACTGTTGAGCGCAGTCCCATTGCTCTCCGTGGCACAGCTACTTCCAGAGAAGCTAGTTCCTGGTAGCTGTTCCTGATGAGGCACTTCCGGAACAGCTGGTGCATTGAGAAGCGGCGGCTCCAACTATGGTAGGGCTGCAGTGATAACAGTTTCAGGAGAGGCCAATGTTTTATTCTGCACAAGGCGCAAGTGGTCACTGTGTCGGTTCCCCAAGGTGCCATCTTGAAAACGGACTCTGGTTGATGGCGGAGTGATGTTAACAACACTGATTGATTTGTGGGGTTTAACGTCCCAAAACCACCATATGATTATGAGAGACGCCGTAGTGGAGGGCTCCGGAAATTTTGACCACCTGGGGTTCTTTAACGTGCACCCAAATCTGAGCACACGGGCCTCGACATTTCCGCCTCCATCGGAAATGCAGCCGCCGCAGCTGGGATTTGAACCCGCGACCTGCGGGTCAGCAGCCGAGTACCTTAGCCACTAGACCACCGCGGCGGGGCGATGTTAACAACACTGGCAGGCACCCAGGGTGTACCCCTGCGAAAGTTTCGAGCCTACATGTCATCACCTGGCTGCAGTGATGGAGCCTGCCGAGACCCTCTGTCAGCCTACAACTTCTGCTTGAGTTGATTTAGGAATACAGAGGCCTGCAGGCTTGGCCTCATGACATTCAACGGACTCTTGAACATTCTTCCCATCAAAAGTTCACCCGGTGGCCGACCTGTCACTTCATGTGGTGTGGTCCTATAGTGGAACAGGAACCTGGAGATCTGCGTTTGGAAGTTCCCAGAGCCAGACTTCTTGAGTTTGTTCTTCACAGTTTGTACAACTCATTCAGCTGCGCCATTTCAGGCAGGGTGATACGGTGGTACAAGTATGCGGCGTATTCCATTTCGAGTTAAGAACTCAAGGTACTGGGCAAAGGTGAAGGCAGGACCGTTGTCGGAAACTATGACACCAGGCAGGCCATGCAGAGCGAATGCGATTCTCGAGGCAGAAATGGTAGCTTCTGCAGATGTGGAAGACACAGGAAAGACTTCTATCCACTTTGAGAATGCATCCACAATAACCAAGAATGTGTGACCTAGGAATGATCCCCCAAAATCAATGTGAAGCCTTGACCAGGGTCGTTGTGGAAAAGGCCACGGCGTCTGCTGAACCGGCTGTCCAGCTCAATGTTGAGTCTGGAACGTCTCGCAGCTCTTCACACTGTTGGCAATGTCATTGTCAATGCCTGGCCACCAAACGCGGTTCCTGGCAATCATCTTGCGCTTCTGGATACCTGGGTGGCTGGTATGAAGAACATTAAGAACTATAGCCTGCAATGATTTTGGGATCACTACTCTTGATCCCCTGAGTAGGCAACCTTTATGGAAACTGAGTTCTGAGCTTCTGGTATTGAAAGGGTTCCACTCTGGTCCTACTGGGAGGCTTTCTCCTTTAAGAACAGCAAGAACAACATGACGCACAACTGGATAATTTTGTGTGGCTTGGGCCACAACACCTGGTGAAAAGAGTCTCGGATATGCCTCCTCTAGCAAGATTTTAGCAGGTCGTGGTAATGCAGTAGTGTCAGTTGGGAGAGGCAGTCTACTAAGAGCATCAGCGTGGCCGAGCTCTTTGCCAGGCTTGTATACAAGTTCATACTTGTAAGCAGAATGCTTCAGACCACTCGAGGCGAAGCTTGCACGGGAACGGGCTTGTTGGCACCCAACAGTCCCAGAAATCACTTGTGGTCAGTGTGTGCTTCAAATGAGATGCTCCACACGTACTGGTGGAACCGATCCACAACAAACACTAAAGCCAGTGCCTCCTTGTCGAGTTGACTGTAGTTTTGTTCTGCTTTTGACAAGCTCCTCGAGGCAAAAGCAATGGGATGTTCCTGGCCATCAGCATCTTTGTGCGCCCGAACTGCACCTATACCATGAGGCGATGCGTCAGAGCTGAGGCAAACGGCCCTGGCAGGGTTGAAATGCATAAGAACTGGAGCTGATGTCACCAAGTGCTCGCAGGCAGTGAATGCATCTTGTTGTTCTTGTCCCCACTCCCACTTCGCTTCACAAAGAAGGAAGTGCAGAGGAAGAAGGAGTGACAAAAGATTGGGTAAGAAGCGCCTGTAGAAGTTGACAAATCCCAAGAAACTGAAGTTCTCTGACATCCTGAGGCACAGGAGCATGCAGAATGGCTGCTACCTTGTCAACATTCGGGGAAAGGCCTTCCTTGCTGATGATGTGCCCAAGATACTCAGCTTGTGGCATGAAGAAGTGGCATTTTTCAAGTTTCAGCTTGAGGCCAGATTCCTGATGCTTGCTAATCACAGCACGAAAGTTGCGAAGGTGCGCAGCATCATTTGCGCCAGTCACAAGAATGTCGTCGAAATAGACTGCTACATGTGGCAGTCCCCTGAGCAAGTTCTCCATCTCGCGCTCAAATATGGCAGGAGCAGATGAGATGCCAAAAGGCAACCGGGTGTACTGAAATAATCCCATATGCGTCGAAATGGTTACATTCTCCCTCAAGGTCTCGTCAAGGACAACTTGCTGGTACGCATCTCGCAAATCCAATTTTGTGAATTTCTCACCTCCAGCAAGCACAGCCCACAGGTCCTTGATCCTTGGAATGGGGTACTACTCCATTGTTGCCACTGGGTTTATGGTGACACCAAAGTCTCCACAGATTCTGATGCGTACATCCCTTTGGTCACAGGAACAATAGATGCAGACATTGCGTGACATTATTGCAGCTCACTTTGCTGTCTTGACTGGAACAAGAATGGAATCTCTTCTTAGTCTATGGATTTCTTGAGTTACTCCATCTGTCAAGGCATACGGCAGTGGACGTGGCTTGAGGAGGAGCATCTGAAGAAACATATAAAGAAGCTTTAGCACCCTTGAATGCACCCAGGCCTTCTTCAAACACTTCGGCGTAGTCTTGGACTAGGTGTTTGACGTCGGAAAGTGCGTGGACGTTCACTTCAACGTCGGAGACACCCAGCCCACGCATCCAGTTCCGTCCAAGAAGAGTGGGCGACTCGTCTCTGGTCAGAATAATAGGTAGGTCGGCTTCTTTGCCATAAAACTTCACGCTGACGTTAGCTTTGCCCTGAACCTTTTTTAGTTCTCCGGAATAGCTTCACAGAAGCACTTGTGATGGCTGCACAGGAACCGAAAGCAAAAGCTGAAGAAGGCGCGACTTGGCCATGACAGAGACACTTGCCCCCGTGTTCACTTCTATGCGGAGCGGCTTGCCGGAAACGTCAACAGTGACGGTGAAAGGCGGAGGCGGCGTGGCGTAGTTGACCGACCACATGTCAAAAACTTGGTTAGATGAAGTGATAGCGGCGTCCTGCTTGCGTACAGTATTAACACGATGACAGTTACTCGACGATGGTGAACTGCAAGCCGAGAACGAATGTGTCTTGGTAAGACTGTTGCTTTGGGCTTGGCTGTCCCTTCGTCTTGAATTGCACACCTTCGCCAAATGATCTCGTTTGTGGCAGTAATTGCAGATTGTCTTCTTATGCTTGCATTTTAATGCAAAATGCCCATCCCCGCAGCGGTAGCGCCCCTGAACCTGACGAGACACGGTGAGTCGAGAAAGTGGTGCTTGTGTTCGCTTGCGCTATCTCACCTGTGTCCTTTTTTGCTGCTTCCAATGCCAGGGCAGTCTGCACGGCGTCATCGAAGGTGAGGTACGGTTTTTCCAGAAGTCTTGTCTGGACATCCACGTTGTTTATGCCACACACGACGTGGTCGCGGCGCATGTTTTCGAGTTTAGCCCCGGAGTGCTCGGACAGGCTTTCTAGTGCTGCGATGAAATTGAAATTGCTGACGGATTCCCCTTCCGCACGAATGCGCGAGTTGAAACGAAAATGCTGCACAACGGCAGATGGCTTCGGAAATTAATGGTTTCCAAGGAAGAATCTTGTCCAGTGTCTTGTCACGGGGCTTGACCAAATTGCGGAGCAAAGCATACGTTTTCTGCCCGCAGCAGCTGATGAACACGGCAGTACGCTTGTCTGGGGCGACATCATTCGCTAGGAAACATGCTTGGAGCCGGTCCACGTTAACAGGGCCAGTCGTTTCCTCCCCCTCGAACGGCTTGAGGTTGCCGAAACTTGGCATGGTGAACAGATGTCAGAGCGATGCGGAAACGAAGAATTACATGAAACTTTTTTTCATCTTCGCCAGTTGTTACATGTGTAGATTAACGGATGGCCGGGCGGTAGTGACTATACCGTGAACAGTAGGCCATCAGACCTATTGAAGAACATGAGAACATGTTGAGCCCTTTGCCTAGAACGAACTGTGTTTATTGTTTCTAAAACGGCCACCCCCTGCTGTGCCAGGCTTGCACAGCTCAACACAACTGTCAGCGCTGCGTGGGGGCACTGCATTTGAGCTAATATTGTAACAGGGAGCATCCAGAACAAAGCAAAGCATACCAACGCGCTACGGGTCTTTGAAGCACGTGTGGAAACAAGGGTAGCGCCGTCAACGACAACGTTAATAGGGACAACGATGACGACGAGAGACTGCTGGAGCCGTTCAAGTTGTACTTGATGTGCGCATCGTCTAAGGACTTGTTGGTACATGGGCACGTAACGTCAACGAACGTGACCTACGTTACCGTTACCCGCCTCGACCCGCTCACCTATCCAAGATGAACGCGGTGGAAGAGCGGCTCATTTCACCTCGGCTACCGTTCATGAGCATCCGTTGACTGACGCGTGGCAACGGCCAGTACGGAATCAAGGGGCAGGTGGTGAACGTTCTAATCGACGTCCTCAGCGTCCTTCAGTGCCTACCGCATAACGTTCCCGGGACGTAGCCATCGACGTGCACATCAAGCGGAGGCTCGTGAGTCCTGCGTCGAACAAGCGTGGCAACATTCTAGCTTGGTTACTTCTCCTTCATTGAATAAATAAGAATAATGAAGACGAAATAACAATTAAGCATTCCCAAACCATACGCAATTATGCAATAATCACGATATACTCCCATCACTCTGCGACGCATTTACTTGAGTTCCTGCCGTGGAAAGAGGCGGGTGGCTTTTTTTTTGTAGCGGGTTCCCGTCGTAGGATTCATCGTTCAATTACTCAGATGAGGCGCTCGTACAAACAACAATTTATTTACATGTTTTAACTAAGGGTTTAGTAACGTAGAGTTTTGGGCATGTTGGTACATGATACTGTAGTTTGTAGCGCATGAAAAAACACAGACAGATGCCAGCATTTACCTCTCCATGTTTTTTTGTGCTCTAGCAAATGGTCAAGCTTGTTAGATTCATTAACAGACACTTGTTACACCGTGACCAAAAAAAATCTGGTAAAGTTTTGTCGTGAAATGTATACAGTCAGAATAACCACATGACTTTATGATAACCGGATGACAACAAAGATAACGCGTGACTCGGTGCTTGTAGCTAGGTGATGTAGCTAGTGACGTCACATCTTATCCGTTTTATTAGCATCGTTGGCCTGGGGAGAAAGTAAGACATTTCGAAAATAAGTCATCAATACAGAATCTTTTCGGAACTCGTATGATATGCCGATATCGTGTTATTTTTTGCTTTGGACTTCAAGTTTCGTTCGATGAACGAGGCTAGCTGTTGGATGTCAGGTGACTTGGTAGCTACGATGTCTTTGTCCGTCCAATGCCACCTAGATTACTTCAGGCCTGCTCACTGTGCCGGCCACAGGCTCTGACGCCACTCCGTTTTGACCAGTGTGTCGCTGCACAAATGTGCCTACACTTGCTCTCTTCGCTCGAAAGACATGGATTGCCAAGCCCGACGAAATTTTTCGTGGCGTGCTAGTGTTCTTGTTGCCGACTTGAAAAGACCACCTTTTTATGTGTTTATAAACTCCAGCGTGGATATGTGATGCGTTTTGTGCACTGGATATTTGCAATCTGTACGGCTGGAAATCCGAAAGGTTGGGGGATGCTGCGTGGCAAATTGTCGTGGCAAAGGACCGATGCTGCGAGTGTCTTTGTTTCCTAAGGACAATCGAAGTAAATGGGTGCGTGTCGTTCGTCAATCCGACGTCAACATTCGTTTTCTTCATGACCTCAAGGTACGTGTGTCCGTACTGCTTATTTTAAGTCGTTTCCATGGCCCTATCGCCACCATGTTCTGTTCTTGCTGCAAAACAAAGGTGTCATGTTTGCTTCCGATTTGTTGCCGTATATGGGCCTGGCATTAAATTAATAAACGTGCGTAGCGGAACATTTTTAGAACAGGAATTTTTACGTCAGGGTCAGTAATCATTTTTCAAGTGACGATTAGCGTCGCAGACTTGCATTACGTCTGTTCACTTGGGTGTCAAAAAATGGAAGGAGTGCTTTTGCATTACTTAGTGCCTCGGTTTTGTGCATGGTATGTCCTTGCCGGTGTTCATATCATGTCATTGCAGTATTATTGTGGTCAGAATCGTAGTCTTATATATTTCCTTGAAATCTAGATGCGTCTAGACACTTACGATAAAGCGTTTTCTTGATTGGTTTTCAGGCGTGTTATCTCTACTCCAGGGTAAAAATATCGAGAACCACTACCAAAAATACCGACCCAAGAACTGGCAGTTTGGTAGAAGCGCCAACGGGGGCTACGCGGTATAATGTAGACCCAGTACTAACAGTTTTCCTAGGCCCTAAGTTATATGACCGACTACGTGCCAATGTGGGAGGGGCCAGAGCAAACAAGTAAGCACTGTTTCTTGTGTAGATCTCAAAAGATTTTTGTGCAACAGAACCTCGTAACCTCATTTCTCTGTGTGCCCTCCCGTAACATTTTGCTGGAGGTGCTGCGTACCAAAACACGACGGAGCTTCGCAGCGGACGCCAAGTTGCCGCTTCTAACATGTCTATTGACAGGGATGCTGCGCCAACAGCCATGCCTCGCGCATCAACAGCGCCCACCTCACCTGTGGTCATTGTGACCACTACAACTCGCGATCCTGGTAACTTTTCGGGCAACGACGGCGAAGACTTCGATGAGTGGCTTCAGCTCTACGAGCTCGTGAGGGAAAACCACAGATGGGACCCAACCATAATGCTGGAAAACATTATCTTTTACTTGAAAGGTACGGCCAAGGCGTGGTTCAACAACAACGCGGAAGAGCTCACCAGCGGGGACGTCTGTAAGATGAAGTTGCGCGAGTTGTTCGGCCAATCTTACATGGTCATCGTTTCACCGTCACAACTGATCACCATGCCCTGTTCTGGCTCTCATCGTTAAAGGATCTCACTGGGCGTTTTGGTCGCTGAGCACTACGGGGCCAAGAATATGACTACTCAGTGTCTTACAAATCTGGCTGTTTACACCATGACCCTGACTGCTTGATCCGCCATCCAGTGGACCCTCCTGAGACTTTAGATGAAGCGCCACCGTGTGTGCTCTTTCTCTGCTTTGAGCAAGATCCGTGATGAACAGCGCCGAGATCCCGTCTTGCGTGACATTATTGAAAAGCTGAACTCTCCAATGCTCCATCCGTCCACTCGACTGTTTGTACTTAAAGAAGGCACCATTGTACCGCTCCAATGTCAACACAAATGGGTGCGAACTGCTCCTTGTGGTGCCTTCTCACCTACGTTCGAGTGTTATCGCCCAGCTCTATGACGCCCTCACCGTCGGTCACCTGTGTCTCTCTCAGACTTATGACCGTGTTCAGCGTCGATTTTACTGGCCCAGGCTTTATCGCTCCGTGCACCGCGACGTCGTCGCATGCGACCAGTGCCAACGTCGAAAAAAAAAAACCCCTATGAGTCCTGCCGGACTCCTCAAGCCACTTGATCTTTTATTGACCCCTTCTTTCGAGTTTTTTTGCCTCACAAACCTCTACTACTCTAAATTTTTTATTTATTTTATTATTTTTTATTTGGGCATAACACATACAGGGTTTGCCCGTGAGGTAAGGCAAAAGGAGGACTTAAACCCCCTGACTAGGCCGTACCTCGCTGGGGCAGCAGAGACAGCGGATTCGAAAGTTGCAATTTCATTAGAACACAATAAGTCAACATGAACATAATCACTAGTACAATAAGAACATGAGTGCTAATTACAGTAAGAACGTAATGACAGTAATGATATAGTAACTGCAAGAACATAATCACTAAGCAACAAGAACATAACAATGCAGTGACCAGTAATGCTTACTTACAGTAACACTTAGTACCAATGCTAATGCAGTAACCAAAGATATTTACACAACACATCCAATTCCGAAGCAAGAAACATGTTCAATTATGACTGTTTGAATTCATGAATTGTTTTAAACTTCTGGCTATTTTAACAACATTAGGATACATATTACATAAAGACATAGTTTCATACTAAATGGTTTGCATACCATAGTTTGTCCTGGCCTTCTTCATTACTATTGATGTGCGGCGTAAACTGTACCCTTTGTCTCGACTGAGGTACCGGTTTAAAAATGTCTCAAAGTTGCTGGAAACTTCTTTAAACAGCCGAATGCAAATTTTCGATCTGTAAGAGTTTCTAATGTCAAGGATATTGTAGCGCATCATTAATTTAGAAGACCCTATGTATTGACTTGAAGAGTTAAGCAAACGAACAGCTCGACGCTGTAGTACTGCTAGTTTTTCTATATCGGTTTTGTTTCCGTTCACTATACTAATAAGCCATAGCTAAGATGCGAATGTACAAGTGAAAAGTACAGTTGTATGATGAACTTGACAGGCAGACTAGCATCGGATTCGTCGTAGTAGACCAACAGAGCGTGCTACCTTGGTGCGGACCTTATTTATGTGTTCTGACCAGTGTAAATTTTTATGAAGTATAACACCTAGAAAACGGAGTGGCTTGTCACATGCTCTAGTTGCGATCCACAGTATAAAAATTTTACATCGTAGCTTATTTCTTTATTCTTAGAACAAAAAACCGTAAACTTTGTTTTCTTCGCGTTTAGGTTAGGCTGATTTACATATAGCCATTGGGGAAGTTCTTTTAACCAAGATTTTGCAGTAACTTCTAGCTCCTGAAGGTCAGCACCAGAAAAAAAAAACACATTAGTGTCATCCGCGTACATGATCATTTCTTCTGTGAGTGGAATGTTTACTATATCATTTATATACGCGATAAACAATAATGGCTCTAAACTTGAACCTTGTGGTACCCCATATTTATTCGAGCTTTTGTCTGAACTGTAATCCTGCAGGGAAGTATACTGCAATCGAGAATCAAGGTAACTATTCATAAGTTCTCAGGCCGCGCCACGAATGCCATATACGTGGAGCTTGTTAAGCAATATTTCACGTTTTATAGAATCGAAGGCCTTTCGAAAGTCTAAAAATATATCAATGGTGAGTTTTTTCTTCAATATTACTTATAATTGTATCTCTGATTCTTAATAATTCTATTTCAGCTGACTTATTCTTTTGAAAGCCATATTGTTTATCCGAAATAATACCTTTATCCAGAAGAAAGCTATTAAGGCGCTTATATGTAATACGCTCAGCTATTTTTGAAAATATTGGGAGTACCGAAATCGGTCTGTAGTTGTTTAAGTCATTGTGATTCCCACCCTTAAAGATTACTGCAACACGAGCTAGCTTCATTTTTTCAGGAAAAATACCAGTGGAGAGTATACTGTTGCAAATATGTTTCAATGGACCGCATATTATGTGAGCAACTGCTTTAATAGGTTGAGCTTTGATGCCATCCTCCCCAGCGGCTGACTTGTTACTCAAAGAATTAATAATGGGCAAAATCTCACTTTCAGATGTAGGCGTAAGAAATAATGTCTCGCTGACACGATTACCAATGTAACTTTCATAATTTAGATTTTGGGAAAAACCAAATATAGAGGTTGGAGCACCAGCATTGATAAAGTGATTACTAAAGAGATGAGCTGCATCATTACCGCAGTACTTAACATCATTTACAACAATCTCTGACGGCACATTTTGCGAACAGGAACCTATTAGCTCGTGGTATATGTTCCACATTCTACGACCATCACTCATGGAAGTTTCAAATTTACGCATATAGTATTCAGATTTTGCTTTCTTCAGATCACTGTTGAGTTTGTGCCGGACTTGTTTGAATTCTTTTAATACTTGGGGGTCTCTTGTCTTTAAGAAGTGACTGAATAATTTGTCTTTGTGTTGAATCCGTTTATATAGTTCTCAAGATTTACCCATTCCTTTCTAGCTCTTTTAGGCTGGACCACAGGGGAGAAAGGAAATGCTACACTGTATATTTCTTTCACGTTGGATACAAATAGATCATACGATGCGGAGGGATTTCCTTCAGCATAAACATCAGACCAATCTGCATAGGAAAGTAATGTTTGAAATAGCTGTATACTTCGACTATTTATAACACGCTTGAAGTTGTGATTTCTATCAATGCGCATAGAGAATGGTAATGCAGCAAATATCGGCAAATGATCACTTATGCCAGAGCTTAGCACTCCAGAACATGTTTCGTTTTTTATGAAAGAAGTAAAACATAAATCAATCAATGTTTTTGAACTCGGGGTTATCCGCGTAAGAAGTTCTATAAGGTTTTCATAACTATTTGTCAACATAGTTTCAATAAGTTAGATACTTTCATTATTTTTTTGAAAGTAAGCAACATTGAAATCACCAACAATAATCGAATGGAACTTCTTCATGTTAGCAAGTTCAAGCACCGAGTCCATATAATGAAGTAATCCTGTTAGCGCACCTTACGGTGGGCGGTAGACAGCAACAATCAGAATGTTTCTAGAAACTACAGCAACACATTCAAAATCATTGGTCACACACGTAAATTCAGGCAAGATTTCACAACCATGGCATTCGCGAGCATACAGAGAAACGCCACCGCCTCGTTTTCTGGAACGATAAACTGAAATGTGCTTATAACCCGAGAAATGTATGACGTCATGCTCAGCCGTGTACCACGTCTCTGAAAAAGCTACGAAGTCAAAGCAACAATTTAGTTGCGATAGGTATGTCTCCATGTCAACTTGCTTATTTAATAAACTTTGCGTATTCACATGGAACAGTGTAAGCCTTTTCTCACAAAAACAGCTATTTTTCGCTACCAAGTTGTTAAAAGATGCAGCACTGTGATAGAATTCCATATTTGTGGAAGTTGGCGGCGTTTTATAATCTTAAACAATTTTTTCCAAGTCACTTTCCGTGGCCAGCCTTATTGCGCGAGCATTCGGCTGCTTGCGCACAAAGATAGTTCCCTGTGAACTCCAAACGAATTGATAGTTCAATTCCCTTGCCCGGTTTTTCGCAAGCCATAGTAACCGCTTGTTTGTAGGAGTCAGGTTATCAAAGAATTTATTACCCTGTGTTTTGCTCCCGAGATTTTTCTTCTTCTTGAACAACGCAGTTTTTAATGTTCTTGTGGCAAAGCGCACAAGAACGACAGGATCCCTACCCTCTTTTGCTCGCAGACGGTGCATTCCGTCAATATCTTTTTCAGATAGTGACGGCAAGTCAAGCTGTGCGGCAATCTTATTTATTTCTGTTAGTAGGTTCTCTCCTTCTCGTTGAGCCAGACCATGAATTTCCATGTTCTGTCTGCGGCTGTACTGTTCTAGATTGTCCATTTGTTCTTTTAATTTCGAAGGCACTGTCACGTCTTGCGACTGTTCCAACAGCCTCTATTCGGCGGCGTAATTCACCGATACCTTGTTCCTGCCGATTTACAGCATCTTTAAGGTGATCGTAGGTATCAGACAAATGCTGCACTGACCTTTCGATGCTCTGCACAGTTTCTTGCAAGCACATCAGTTTATCTAACTTTGCTTTTAGCGCTTGCATTTACGACAGCTTTTTGTTTATTTCAGCAAGCTCAGTTTGAAGGTACACAGATTGGCTTGCTGTGTCAGTGTTCCCTTGAGCAATCTTACGTGTAGGACATCTAAGTGACTTTTTAGTCGCATCTTTCATCGTCTTAAACGACCTAGCTGTGATGCCGCTACATTTCCCGATGGGGAAGTCACCGCTGCAGTCAACACATCGCATGATGACACCATCATCACTAAACGCTGTTTTACAAAAGGAACAAGCCTTTGCAGACATTTTTGCTCGAGGGAAATGATACACATGTGAAGACAATTTGAACAGTTTTCAGGACAGCAGCAGCAGCGGAAGTGGTGAGTGATAAATAAGAATGCAAAATAATATTGCAGACACTTTCCACTAACCTGCAAGAATATCAGGCGTGCGTTTAGACGGGATGCACCCACACCAACCGCTACCGCTGCTGCGCGAGTGAGTCCGTTGGCCAGATGTGGATCCTTTTGTAGGCTCCGTTAGTGGTAAGGTCACGTGTCTCGGTAAGGGTCACGTGCCTCGGCGATCCGTAGTGACAGCAGTTTGTTGCGATGCAATTTGATCCGGTAGCTCAAAAACATCCAGCGAAAATCGTCTGCAAGAATATCAGGCATGCGTTTAGCCGGGATCCACCCACACCAACCGCTACCGCTGCTGCCCGAGTGAGTCCGTTGGCCAGATGTCGGTCCTTTTGTAGGCTCCGTCAGTGATAAGGTCACGTGTCTTGGTAAGGGTCACGTGCCTCGGCGATCCGTAGGGACAGCAGTTTGTTGCGATGCAATTTGATCCCGTAGCTCAAAAACATCCAGCGAAAATCGTCTGCAAGAATATCAGGCGTGCGTTTAGCCGGGATCCACCCACACCAACCACTACCGCTGCTGCCCGAGTGAGTCCGTTGGCCAGATGTCGGTCCTTTTGTAGGCTCCGTCAGTGATAAGGTCACGTGTCTTGGTAAGGGTCACGTGCCTCGGCGATCCGTAGGGACAGCAGTTTGTTGCGATGCAATTTGATCCGGTAGCTCAAAAACATCCAGCGAAAATCGTCTGCAAGAATATCAGGCGTGCGTTTAGCCGGGATCCACCCACACCAACCGCTACCGCTGCTGCCCGAGTTAGTCCGTTGGCCAGATGTCGGTCCTTTTGTAGGCTCCGTCAGTGATAAGGTCACGTGTCTTGGTAAGGGTCACGTGCCTCGGTGATCCGTAGGGACAACAGTTTGTTGCGATGCAATTTGATCCGGTAGCTCAAAAACATCCAGCGAAAATCGTCTGCAAGAATATCAGGCGTGCGTTTAGACGGGATCCACCCACGCCAACCGCTACCGATGCTGCCCGAGTGAGTCCGTTGGCCAGATGTCGGTCCTTTTGTAGGCTCCGTCAGTGACAAGGTCACGTGTCTCGGTAAGGGTCACGTGCCTCGGCGATCCGTAGTGGCAGCAGTTTGTTGCGATGCAATTTGATCCGGTAGCTCAAAAACATCCAGCGAAAATCGTCTGCAAGAATATCAGGTGTGCGTTTAGCCGGGATCCACCCACACCAACCGCTACCGCTGCTGCCCGAGTGAGTCCGTTGGCCAGATGTCGGTCCTTTTGTAGGCTCCGTCAGTGACAAGGTCACGTGTCTCGGTAAGGGTCACGTGCCTCGGCGATCCGTAGTGGCAGCAGTTTGTTGCGATGCAATTTGATCCGGTAGCGCAAAAACGTCGAGCGATAATCGTCTGCAAGAATATCAGGCGTGCGTTTAGACGGGATCCACCCACGCCAACCGCTACCGATGCTGCCCGAGTTGGTCTTGATTCCTTAGGCCCTTTTCCTCAGTCTACCTCCGGAAACAAATGGATAGCTGTCGCTACTAATCATACAACCTGGTACGCCATCATGCCGGCTTTGCCAACCAGCTGTGTGTCATCCTCCATCATGGTGCTCCATGCCAACACCTCACAGATTGCGGACGCTATTTTCTCTCCCGAGTTATTGATGACCTGCTTCGCTCTTGCGAAATCAAACATAAATTTGCCACGGCCTACCATCCACCAACTCATGGGCTTACCGAACGATTCAACCGGACTTTAACTGACATGCTCTCCATGTACCTCTCCTCTGACCACCTAGACTGGGACGTTGCATTGTGATTTGTCACATTTGCATACAATTCCTCACGCCACGATACCGCTCGGTTTTCACCATTCTATCTCTTATTTGGCCACGACCCAACTCTGCCTTTCGACACCATCTTTCCGACAGCAATCGATTTGCCGACTGAATACGCCTGTGACACTATCACCAGAGCTCGCAAAGCACGAGAAGTCGCTCGGAAGCACCTCTTAGCATCGCAAGAGCAACAGAAGCAACGTTACGACGCACATCATCGTGACATCTCCTTTGCCTCGGGTTCCCTTGTGTTGTTGTGGACACCGACTCGGCATGTCGGTCTCTCTAAGAAGCTGCTTTCCTGATACTCAGGATCCTACCGCGTCTTGCGCCAGGTGACCGATGTTACCTACGAGATAGCCCCGCTGAAGTTGTTATCTTCCTTCGCTCCATTGTCTACAGACATTGTTCATGTCTCCCGACTTAAGCTCTACCACTCCGCAACACCATAAAAAGCACCGAGACGGTGCTTCTGCACCCGGCGGTCATGTTACAAGACTACATCACGCGGAAGAATCAAGACAGAAAGCGAGAAAGATGACGTGATTATAGGATGTGGGGCACGCTCTCGCTTGCCAGCTTGGCTTAGGCATGGGGTTATGTTACAAGACTACATCACGCGGAAGAATCAAGACAGAAAGCGAGAAAGACGACGTGATTATAGGATGTGGGGCACGCTCTCGCTTGCCAGCTTGGCTTAGGCTTGGCATCGTGCAAATATATCTTAGCTGTAACCTCGTTTCTCTGTGTGGCCTTCCGTAACAATACCATACTTGTGGCAGCAGCAAACACTCTCCTCAATAACTAAGTGTCTATGAAGACAGATGTTGAAAAGAGTACAATAAAACTGCAGAAACTTTGCAAATGAGGTAGGAACAGTTTCTCTGCATGTTCTAGATAGTGTGTGTATATGCGCGTGCAAATAAATAACGAATGAATAAAAGTTGCCATATTTAATTTGTCAATTTGTTGGTCCATCAATGTTTGCTCTTATAGATTCACCACACGTTCTATAGCGTCCATCTTAGGTTTTTTCATGAAAGAAATGACTCACAGGTGAATCTCCAAATGCTTTAAAGCGCAATGCATTACTTAAACCAGTGCCCTTTTCTTACCCAAAGGGAAGAATAAAGCTGTTAAAGCGTTACGCTTTACCTTTCAACAGGAGACGATTGTGGCAATGGATTCACAAACTTCCGTGCGAGCTCGCTCGGGCAAAATGAGCGACGTCACGGCGGCGGTGAGGAGGCCTGATAATCTAGGCGGCATTGGTCCGTCGCGTCCATAGGCTCTCTGTTGTTTTGTTGATGCTGCTCGCCCTTTACGGAGCTTGTTTGTCTGCCTTGCGGAAGAAGGAACATATAATGCCTGTTTTTTCGTATGGCTTTCTTTTAAGTTCGTACCCAGTAGGATAGCTCGGTGTTTTGAAAGCTGAAGAACCGTGCCTTCGGCGCATCTGCCGTTCAGCCACACTTTAGTGCCTGCGGATGGACAGGAAAGAGGTCTCGAAGCATGGCATTTGTCAAAATACATCTGTTGTTTTTTTGTCTATATGTTTGTCTTGCTCTTTTCAAGAAGTCTTTACTACTTCTAGCTTAGCGTTGATGGCATGTACGGTAACTTTGAGCATGAACGGCGGCTCATTAGCAGTTGCGCTGGGCTATAGCCGGTTCGATCCAGTGTGTTTTTATAGTACAGCAAAGTTAGACAGGGATCGTCTGCCTTCTTTAATTGTCTTTTAGGAGTCCCTATAATGTGCTTAATTGCCTAGGTCAGCCTTCTTGAAAAGTATTTTAAGAGTTCCTATCATGTGCTTAGCTTGTGGGTAACGAGGATTTGCTGTAACATGCCTAAAGCCACAGGTTCTTGCACAATCCTTGAACGTGAATGATATTAATTGTGGTCCGTTATTTGATATTACTGTTTGCTGTATTCCATGCCTAGCGAAGCAGCTTTGCAGATGCTGGGTGACCAAATTCGACAACGTTCCTTGATCCAGCAGGGCCAGCTCAGGATACCTGAACAACAAGATAGACAAGACAATCGACAACGATGAGAGAGACGGCTCATTTCATCTGAACTAAATCGATTCCGATTCTCTATCATGGCAGCTTAGTTATTTTTGATTAAATTATTGGTTCAGAAAATTGGGTGCACTTCGCGGCGCATGCTTGGCAGTTGCCCATGATTTGTGCAATGTCTTAGCGTATTCCTGGCAGCGTGTTCAGCGCTCTCGGCCGTGAAAGTGTGTCTGCCGCAGCAATGCTTCTTCCCGGGACACGTGTAAACGTAAACGAGTATCGCATTATACGCATCCTGAACCTTTGGAGCCTTGGCTGTAGAGAGTGAAAAGAATCTCAACCAAGTAGTAGGAGTAGAGGCTTGTTATCCGTCTCAAATAGAAATGTGAGGCCTCTTAATAATTCGTCGAAGCGTTCTGCAGCCAAAGTTCAAGCAAACGCATCTTTTTTGATCTGTAAACACCTCTGCTCTATTTTTGTAAGTGATGTGGAGGCATATGCTACCACACGTTTCTTGCCAGACGACTGATCCTGGAGGAGTACTGTGCCAAGCCCTAGTGAAGACGTGTCCACCGATACGGCGATTGTCGAGTACCGGGCTTTGCACCTCGCTAGGAATTTGTCTTGTGAGAGTAGTCTTGATCTTCTCAGAGCTGCCTCTTGTTATAACCACACGACCGTGATTGATCATTGATATGTGGGATTGAACGTCCCAAAACCACCATATGATTATGAGAGATGCCGCAGTGGAGAGCTCCGAAAATTTCAACCACCTGGGGTTCTTTAACGTGCACCCAAATCTGAGCACGCAGGCCTACAGCATTTTCGCCTCCACCGAAAATGCAGCCACCACAGCCGGGATTTGATCCTGCGAGTCAGCAGCAGAGTACCATAACCACTAGAAAACCGTGGCAGGAAAGGTTCCCACGAACAGTCGCTGTCTTTGTTAAGGAGGCTCCGTAAAGGAGCAGCATACATTGAAGCTTCATGAGGTAGAAACCTTGCGAGGTGGTTTATCATGCCTATCAAGAATTGAACCTCACTGACGTTTTGGGGTCTGGCAATCCCTTGATTGCTCTAGTTTTCTGGGGGTCCGGTACACACCATTGACATCGAAGATCATTTCTAAGAATGCTGGCTTTTCAACTGAGGACGAACTTTTCTCTGTTGAGCGTTACGCCTGCTTGTTGAAGTCGTTCGATGACATTACAAAGCCACTTGCTGTCTCCTGCTTTGTTCTTGCCATACATAAAAATGTCAATGTAGTTCAGTACACCATCTAGTTCTTCCAAAACTTGCCAGAACTTTCTCTGAAAAATTTCGGGTGCGGATGTAATCGCGAACAGTAACCTGCGGTAGCAGTGCCGCCCGTACGGCGTAATGAGCGTGGTCAGCTTTTGACATTCCTCAGAGAGCTTTATCTGGTAGAGCCCAGAAGGAGTGCTCACTTTAGAGAAAACTTTGGTTTTCTAGAAGCTTCCAATTCCTTGCTCAACTGTTGGCAGTTTATGACGCTTCCGTCTGACAAACTGGTTCAATTGAGTCAAGTCAACGCATATCCTTACTGCTCCAGAAGGCTTGATTTCAGAAACTCTCGAGCTGCCTGGTTGGTCTCTGTGATCTCTTCTCTGCTGAGCACACTGTGGTCTCTGCTCCGCATTAGCTAGTCTCGCTGTCAACAAATAAATCTCCCCGGTAACAATATTTAGTTTATTTTCAATCATTTCGCCTACCCCTAGACATGTAAAGCGCTGTTTTTCTAAATATTTCTTGATTGAATTCAGTTTTCAGATTTTTCCGGGAGATTAATAAATGTTCGAACTTTGCGATACTGCTCTTCTTCAAAAATACCCTTCTTTTACGATATTCTGCCATTTCATGATATTCTAGATGGTGCTGTATCCCTACTCTCCGATTGGCTGCTGCGCAGGCTGTGCCTGGGCGCCCGGTAAATGAGTGCCTCTCTCAGTCTCCTGGACTGTCGCCGTACGTGTCAGTCCGTTGGCGGGGCAAGGACAAAGTGGAGCGCCAGGCGCGGAGGGTCGCGGAAGCTCGTGCTCGTCGCCAGACAGGCAAACAGACGGATAGACAGGCAAACATACAGACAAGCAGGCAGATAGACGGACGCACGAACGGCAGCATGGAAGGACGCATGCATGGACAATTGGTCGCGCGGATGCAGGGACGAATGCATGGACGGACGGACTCCATTGTGCCATAATCATTGTGTAGTGGGCAGGTATTCACTTTGCCATCCTTCGCCTTTCTAGCATGGTACTGTTATGACCGTCGTCCGGAGGCGCCATGCTGTCGCTGAGAAGCGTAGCCGGGCAGCGTTCCCACGCCTGGAACCCAGTTTTCTCGGAACCAGCGTCCAGAGATGACGGGGGAGCAGCGCTCTTTTAATCCTCAAAGAGGTAGCCGACTGGTCGGCTGCCTATGCCCGCCAGGTATTGTCCCTGCTTGCCGGAGGATGAGACGTCGTGTCGTCACGACACCGTAAGCCGTTCCAGAGAGGACAACAAAGACAACGTCTTCCTTGGAAGAAACCGCGGCCACGGCCACAAATTGCCCTGCTAATTGAGCGCACAAATCGGCCGACCGTTTGATGTCTGCTGTCAGGAGCGTGGGACCCCTCGACCAGCGGCGCACACACGACGAGAAAGAGCCCCTCTGGCGCCAAGTTGCAGTGCAGTGATCACGACTCAATATTGAATGTTCACGTGGCCCGTGCATGCTCGTACCCCTCGCCTGTTGTGTGTGTGTGATTGGTGTTCCACTCAAGAAGGAGGAGCCCGACAGGGCTTATAAGGACGCCGCAGAGTGCTGGACGTCGCTCTAAACCATGTAACGCTTTAACCACCACGCTCGTGGTTTGTGAACTCTTAACCTCATGCTGTAAATATTTGTAAATAATGCCATAAACCTGTTTGTTTTTTCGTATCCCCATCTTGTAGGTGCTCGTTTCCTCAACCCGAAGCTACACCACGCTACCACAAGAGACCGGGTTTTGTTTTCGTATCCTCCAGCGACCTTCCTTCCGACCCACAACAACTGGTTGGCAGAGGTGGGATACGACTCAGCACCCCGAGCCGCAACAACTGGTTGGCAGCGGTCGGGTACGAAGCTACAAGTGACAACAGTCGGCCCAGGAGAAGCAGCTGGCTCGAGACATGGATCACGTATGGGTGAGTGCTTGGCTTTTCCTTTGAGTGAACCAGGTTCTAAAAGAGGGTTAAATTTTATAACTGGTAGTTAACTTTGCCGAAAGACTCAGTTTCGCCGTTTCGGAAAGTTGTTTTGGAAGTAGCGAGCACTCAGTACGATCATGGACTTACGGGAGCTGCAGAAGTCAGACTTGTTGCTGTTTTGTGAGGAATTGGGGATAGATACAAAGGGTTTGGCACGAAAACCCATAATCATTCAAGCGATTAATGATTTGGGGGCTGATGATGAAAAACTAAGTGAAGAATGGGACCTCATTATCGAAAGAAAATTAAGAGCAGCTCAGATGGAAGGAAAGAGTGGAGACGAAAGAGAAGGCCTCAAGAGAAAGTTTGTCAAACAAGACTATGAGTTGAGTATGAGGTTGGGACCCCAGCGAGGAGTACTTCTTCTCGGAAATGAGGCAGAGTTCGAGATGTCTAGGTACATGCAGCCATATGAGGTATCATGGGATATGGGCCTGTATCTAAGACTGTTTGAACGAAAGTGTAGGCAACTGTCGTGTGAGCGAGACACGTGGTCTCACAAGCTACTCACGGTTCTGACCAGCGAGGCAGCGGATGTTGTTGCGCGACTCAGTGAGCAGCACGCGAACAACTATGAAGTTAATAAAGCAGAGCTAATCAGGAGGTTCGGAAGTTCTGTTAGCAAAAAGAAAGAAAGACTCGCACCGGAGTCTGAAAGTGAGGCGCGTCACAAAGCGCTAGAAGTTGAGGCGCGTCATGAAGCGCTATAAACAGAGATCGCGCCAGTAAAGGGCCCGCGTATTGCAGAATCCATCAAGATAGAGCATGTCGAGAACGAGCCCTTGGCCAGTCTCGAGGTAGAGACAGTATCAAAAGACGGTCCTTGCGAGGATGAGGTGTGTGCCAGCAGCCCTAATGGACTCAGTAAGAAGCTGGAAACCACCCTCATGCCTCGAGAGGACGTCTCGAGATCGTCACATGCAGATAGGGTAAGCACAGTGGCTAAACACAGCGAGAGCGCGATGCTTCAGGAGTGCAGCGATGCCATCGGAGAGGGCCCAGTTAATGGTTTCATCAGCATTAACAAAGATAATCTGGCCCGGCAGTCCATCGTGACACCGAGTACAAAATGTTTGAGCGTGGGGGAAAATGTAGCACAAGCTCCAACGAGCTTCCCAACCCCTCAGTTCCCGACGCGACATGATGATGGCATCGAGAGAAAGGGGGCAAGCAAACATCGCCGAAAACGAAAGAAGCGGAAGCGGACCGCACTGTGTAAGCCTAGGGGAGATCCCACTCCATCTCGAGAAAGAGGAAGGGCTAGGACGTTCATCCGTTTCAAGAAACGTCAATGGTGGCGTTCATGGAGGCACAAGCGGCGAGCCAGGTGTAGAGGGGGAAAAGAAGGTACGCCACCCCAACGCAGCGTGCGGTTCAGTTCGACAACTTCTGGAAAGCGGCTTTTGCCGAAGGGTCAGAGTCGAAAGGGCAGAGTGGCTAAATACCGCATAGGGGAGAACACAAAAGAAAAATGCCACAGGCTTCCCCCCTGCTTCTGGTACCCCTTTCACATTACCGAAGACAGCCGTCCGAAGTGCAGAATGAGGCGTGACGACAGGACACAGCCTAACGTTCGTGTGTTTAGTAGCCTCAGGCCTGCTGGAAAACAGCCGGGACCGCGACCCCATCGTGTGCGATTAAAAGCACCATGAGAAGAGGGTTCACATTCAGTGTGAGTAACTTTTGCACAGGCATGTTAAATATTGTAACTCAGTGTTGCATTGGAGATGCAAATTTGAGTCATTTTAATTTTGTAAGTTACATGATGCGGAGTAAATTTTTGAAAAGGAAAACCGCCGAACTAAAGGCTGAAAATTGAAGTCCGTTAATCATTTGTACGAATATACCGAGAAGCTAAAAACTAAAAAATTGTTGTTTTTTAGTGTTTCAAAGGTTCAGTTTAATATCGTATGCCTTTACTGTCATGTAGATGTGGCGTGAATTGGCATTTAAGGAAGGAGATATTAACATAGACCAGATGATTTCGTAAAATGGTTAAGTTTGGCGCGACACTGTGGAGCTGTCGTTGCGCGCTACACAGTAAAAATTTTTGCACCCAAAAGGGTGTAAAAAGGGTGCTTTTACGAGAAAGCACCCTTTGCAACACCCTTGAACACCCATAAATGGTCGATTGAAAAAAAGCACCCCTTTGTTTGGGTGCTTGCCTCGATAGCACCCTAAAATAGGCTCTAAGGGTGCTTTTGTGCCTAAGAAGGGTGTAGGTGCCGATTCATCAGATGGGATATGCAGCATAAGAAGAACACATAATTATAATATTTGGGATTTTACGTCTCAAAAACCTCGATATGATTATGAGGGTCGTCGTAGTGGAAAGCTGCAGAGATTTTCACCATTTGGTGTTCTTTAATGAGCGCTCATATCGCACAGTGCAAAGGCTTCTACCTTTTCGCCTTCGCCTTAATTCGACTGGCACGGCCGGCATCGAACCCGCGACCTTCGGATTGGCGGCCGAGCAGCGCAGCTACTGCACGAATATGTGGACCTTGCGTTAAATGACGGCCTAATTGACTTAGAATGTGTGAAGGTGCTCTCCGAATACAGCAGAACGTCAGCAGAAGCAAATCGCGTTTCATTCATAATGACAATTAACTGCAATCCATGTTACGAAAGCTTTCCTTAGCGTTGGTTATAAGCTGCATGTTTGCTATGGATTATATACACACAAATAAAGTTCGCCCGAGTATGGGTGTGTGTGCGTGTAAGCGCGATTGTGTCTACACCCGTGCATGTGTGCGTGCGCGTGTATGTGCGAGTCCGTGCTTGTGTTAAGCGTGCCTGTGCACATGTGTACGCCCATGCATGCGTGCGTTTACGGTCGCGTGTGTGTGTGGCCGTATGTGTGTGTATACGTTTATGTGTGTGCGCCTGTGAATAAGTATGCGTGTGTATCAGCCCGTGCGTCCTCGAATTTCGTGTGTGTGTGTGTGTGCGGGGGGGGGGAGGCACTGCTTCTTATTGTTTAAGGTCCCACACCTGTTGAGACTGGGAGTCTATATGGGAGGTGGCTTAAGGAATGGCGGTGGTCAACGCACTGTACACGGACTATAAAGTACATGGAAAACAGCTGCACATTTTCGTACCTGATCGTTGCTTATGAACTTGCTGTGGTAGCTGATTAGGTCCGCTGAGGTGCTTCTACGCCCGAAAACGTGGGTTATGACCAATTCCCACGGAAAGCTGTCACTGCACTTATGCACAACCATCGTTTATATTAACAACGTTTAACAAGAACGTGCCCTGCCGTTGCTACAGGTGCTTAGCTAGCTCATTGGGTAACCATATGGAATTATGTGCTGATCATGTGGTCAGAAAAAAGTTTGTTATAACAACCTCGGCACGTTTCGTGGTGCGTGACAAGCCTTCTAAACATCCGCGACTGTGGATTAATTTGTTCCAGCTTCGACTACGCATTCAGTGTTTGCGGCACCATACGCGGAAGTGCCAGACACAGACAATGCAAAAAGAAATTCCTCTGGAAAAAGGTGTAGCGATGCTCTCCCCCTAATGCCACCGAGGACGAAATAATTATTGTTTCTGGCCATTCCATGGTGCACTTTGTTTTCCGCAAGTTTTGCTTCACTATTTTTCGCCCACTGCAATCGCATTCCGCCAAAATACTCAAAGAACCCGAGGCTGGTAAATAACCTGCGTCGCTGTGCGACTGGCTGGAAGGAGAGTTGCCATTTACAAGGAGTCATTCCGCGACGAACGGCCGTCCGCCGTATGCGCCATAGCGTTCGCCTTTCGGCGCCGTACTGGCGGGTTTCCCGCTCCTCCCCCCCCGCTCACCCCGGCCAGCGTTGCTCCCACAACGGCGGCGTAGATAAGCGAATAGTTGCGTCACCGAACACCTGCGTCGACAGCTGCTGCCGCCGCCAGTGCCACCTCCTTCTCTCTCTCAACGTCGCTCTCTGTCTCATCGTCTTTCCAATGCGTTGCGTTGGTCTGGGGTCTTGGTCGGCTGTGTGTGTTCTAGCGAACAGGCGCATATTCAATGGTGGTCACGCATGACACCGTGTTCGAAGTGACGCTCGGATTAAGGAATATTCATGGAGTGGCGAACACGGACAACGTGGGCCTGTTAACGGTGAGTGTACTGTTTTCGTAGGTAGTAATCATACAG
The DNA here is from genome assembly GCA_013436015.1 of Rhipicephalus annulatus. Classification (NCBI taxonomy): domain Eukaryota; kingdom Metazoa; phylum Arthropoda; class Arachnida; order Ixodida; family Ixodidae; genus Rhipicephalus; species Rhipicephalus annulatus. The sequence goes on along the minus strand of WOVY01010468.1, from coordinate 841,310 downwards.
CGCTAGCTGGGCGCCTGCAGCAGCTCTGCCGAAGTAGGCTGCCAGCCATTTACAACAGCATGCGTTCGCGGGCCTGTTGCAGATGCCTGATTAAACGTGTGACTTAACGAGTTCACACTGCTATGCGCGATGTTGTGTAAGTGCCTGCATCACTCATACAGTGAGTGATGTGATCACTTAACAAGGGCGGGATTAGTTGCTGATCGCACATTGTCTCTACACTGTACAAAGTGATTAATATTGTTTTAAGATGTGCTTTGGGCTACATCGTAATAACATTTCTATTAATACTCAAATGTGCAACGTGCTTCTGTAGGTGTAAGCGTAAAAAAAGAAAGAAAAAGCAAAAATTATGTACAGAGGCGCACTGTACGAAATGACTTTTTTTTGCTTAAAGACGGTATAGTTGGAGGTGCTGATATGCCGCGATGCTCCCAGCACGTGCGCCTCGGTCTTTTAAGCTATTTAGGACAAGTGCCACCAGCAACAGGGAAAGATCTAGCAGACTTCCAAAGGCGCGTTGTTGTGGCCATCGCCGTGCGTTGTTTTCCCTCGTTTCTGTTTGCTGTTTTCGTGCTTCGCTTTCATTTGCGATAATGTTCGGCTTATAACAGAATCGAGAGAGTATACGTGACTGTTGGAGCTATGTGCAGTTGCTCTAGCATAAGCCATGGCTGCTGCAACGTAGTCGGCGTCCGCGCGCGTTGGTGTCGTTCGAGCGCTTTTACTTGCGTGATTGTGTTTAACTGAGTATTTAGGCACGGGTTACGTTTGTAAATCCCGTAGTCAATAATCGCTAATAGCGTGCCCCTGATTGCCATCAGAGGATGGGCTTGGTTGTCGAAATATGCCAGACGCTTTTTCTGAAAGCAAGCTTTGAAATTTTTTTTAAAAGAAGTACTTTCATACGTGCAAGGCAGTGCCTATTGCAGGCCCGCAACTCTTTAAAAACTGGACGAGCTATCACATCTTTTATCAAATTACAATGAATTAAGATGATTGAATTATAGATGACGAATTTCTGTGCTAGATTAGGTGCACACAACACATGTTCGCAGCCCTACGTCTAGAAAGCAGGCAAATAGGAAGCACAGCGTCAAATTTGGATTAGATTCCATTGACGGAGCGTCTTGTGAGGGTAGAAAGAACGAGAAAATTGTTCATTTTTGATGCCCTTATAGAGGCAGTCAGAATTGCACTGATTGGTGACTTGTAACAGTTCCTCAGATTGTTAGAGGCGTGATTAAAGTCAGTAAATATTTTACTTTTTTTTGCAGACCTCTTCGCTAGTGCCACGCCCAAGATCATTTGTTCTCATGTAAAAGAGAAAGCAGAGATGTCTTCACTGTTTGTACATGAAGAGGTAAGTTTTTTGTTCATTTTGATTAATGTTACATGTTCTGAACGTTGTACTTTAGGAATTGTTTTTCACACTGGCTCACTACCCTAGAAGGAATTTGATTCTGAGGTGAGTTCAGGCTTTCGTAAGTGCCATTTTTGAGCTGTAGTCTTACACTTCACCTCATTTCGGGAATTTGCTGTATGCTGGAAAACTCTTATCTTTATCAAACGAATTTTGGAATGTATGGGTTGTATGCTTTGAGTTCAGTGTAATGTCAATTACACGCCATTTCGAAGGATACACACTACACATTCTTTATATATGGTGCTGCCCGAACAGCACGAACATCCTTTTATGAGAAGTCATATTTGCTCTTATTACAGGATGAGAGGGTGCCGCTGACGTCCTGCGTAGTCTACCCCCCGGCCCCAGCCTAGAGCAAGCCTACTTCCTGAACCTCCACATAGATAACCGAAAAATCTTCCGTGTCAGTAATGACGAAGAAGGAGTGACAGCACTGATGAGTTGATTTTTTTTTATTTTCAACATTGTCTACGGCCGCAAGGCCTTTAACAACCACCGTGATTGAGCGGCTTATTCTCGGCGTGAGTTTGGAGTTTATCAAAGAAGTTGTTCAGGCAGTACGACGCTGAAAATTTTAGTGTCACAATGCCTGAACAACTTTTTCTAGTGTGGTCATGGTAGATGAACAAACATTGTTATTTGTGTAAGTTATTTTGCTTAAATATACATTCCATGCCAAACGTCCCAGCCACTTTGGTGACCATCTGAATTGTATTTGAAAAAAAAAGTGCTGACTTACTGCGTTGAAAACAGTGAACTGCTAGAATATTTCAGCGAGAAAAAAAGTTTTGTTCGTGTGGCTGGCTTATAACTTCCTGGCATAATGCCGTCTGTGTGCTGTTTGTGGGAAATTTCGTTTTAAAACTACCGCTTATTTTTTCTAAAGCAAATTCGGTCTACCTGTTAAGTAAATGTGCTTCTGTAAGGTATTTGAAGCTCCATAATAATAGTGCAATTTTTTTGGCACATTCGCTTCCAAGAATAAAGCCAAAATGTGTTATGTTTGCACTTTTTATTACAATATTGCACTTTGTATGAATATCTGAGCAGTGAATACTTACTCCACAGAAGGTATATTTTGAGGAAAAAAATATCTTTAGACCTCTCAAGCTGCTGAAATATACGAGAAATTATCACGAATTTTACAAAATTGTGATTTTTGTCCGTATTGAGATGCAATTTGCTCCATGTTGTGATACAATGAAAACTCATCATTACACATAAATTGTAAGAAAATGAAATTATTTCTGTAATAAAAATCTTATCGCAAAAAGGACAGGAAAGAGCGCTGTCAACTGAATTTTATTGAAGGTGCTACGAGCGTTTTTATACTGAGCACAAGACCAGGGCTCATCTGCAACAACACATGTGTGACCATGACAAAATAATTTTAACCGAGAAAAGAATACTCTTTTTCGGAAAAGATAAGTGAAGGTGTATTGATGCATTGATCCTTGGCCTTCCTGATAAAGAGTTCTAAAATCTCTCACTTTTCTGCTTGCTTTTTTTTCAAAAACCGTGTTTTATGAAACCTAGGACTACACTTACATTCTTTGCGGTGTCCGGCCATGAGACTACTATAGCCCTTCTTAACATTTAAAGCATGCTGTCTTGCTTGATCATTGAAGCATTGCCCAGTTTGTCCTATGTTTACTTTTCCACATGTTAGCGGTATCTTATACACATTAGCTTGGCATTCAGTAAACCTATTCTAGTGACGAATGGTGCAAGATGGACTACTCCTGTTGCTGTAAGTACATGCACTTTTGAAATCTTGCAAGGGGTGGAAAACAACAATGTCATATCTGCTGGCTCTTTTCCTAAAATTGTGAGACACCTTATGTACGTAGTACCGTGTGACATGCAAAGGTGATTGGTCATTCTCTTTTTCTTTTGGTTCTGTTTCCTTTAACTTTACTTTCTGCAGTAGGGTTTCGCAAACAAGTGTGATGATGCTGTTGGGGTATTGGCTAGTGCTATCAGCCCAGGAGTGCTAAGAATGTTCTGCCTTTTGATAGTGGGCATTCAAAATTAGTAGAAAGAGGAATTGATACCACATGTACTCAGGCCACCCTTCAGAAGTCATGTTAGCACAAGGGTGAGGTCAGGTTTAAAAACCAGATTAAAAGACTAAAAGATGCTGGGTATCCCAACAGAATCATCACACGCGTTTGCGAAACCCTCCTGCAGAAAGTAAAGTTAGACAGGAGCAACAAAAAACAATGACCAAAACCTTTGGATGTTATACCACATCATGTGTCTCACAATTAAAAAAATAGCCAGCAGATATGATATTAGTGTGTTGTTTTCCACCCCTTGCAAGCTTTCAAAAGTGTGTGTACTAAAAAGCAACAGGAATAGTCAATCTTGCCCCATTCGTCACGAGAATAGGTTTACTTAATGCCAATTTAACGTTTGTAGAAGTATTTTTTATCAGGTAAACCAATGATCAGTGCATCACTACACGTTCACTTATCCTTTCCGAGAGGGAGTATTCTTTTCACAGTTAAAGATTATTTTGTAGTGCTCACACGTGTCGTCGCGCAGGAACACGGTTCTTGTACTCCGTATAAAAGCGCTCGTAGCACATTCAATAAATTCAGTTGACAGTCGGTGCTCTTTCCTGTCCTTTCTGTCTCTTCCTAAAGTTGTCGCGCTGTGACTAGCACACAACCACGATGAACCAACTCTCCCAAATTAAGCTCTTGTTACGTAACACGTAGACCGAGTTTCGTATGAAAAGAAGGAGCGGTGCTTTTAAAATAAAATTTTTCACATACAACACCTAGACGGCATTCCAGGAAGTTCAAAAGGCAGCCACGTGACCAAATATTTTTCCTCTCCTAAATATTCCAGAAGTTCACTATTTTCAATGCAGCACGAGTTTTTTCGAATACATTTGAGATGGTTGCCAAAATGGCTGGGACATTTGGCATAAAGTGACCCAGCTGTGTCATTAGCCATAATTATGCATTACCTCTTTTGTTTTTTGTGTGTTTTGACTCAGTTTTGTGTTCGTTTTTAGCTTATTGTGTTTCTCATCATTGTATTGGTTTCTTAAGTATTCGCTAAAGTTTTATGTGCGAAAACCCGTATATGTTTGCATGTACATCATTTCTCATAACCAATTGTTATACATCCAGGAATACAAAGCTTAATCCACTGTGATTGTATACATTGGAAAACACTATCTATATATATTTTTGTGTGCATCACTTCTTGGGAACGATTGTGTACATGAAGGCGTATATAGTGAAATCATGGTGATTGTATATATTTGAAAGAATCATAAGTATAGATTTGTCTGTATTTCATTCCTATTAACTGATTGTGTACATGAAGGAGTATTAAACTGGAAACCACTGGGATTGCAGATCCTTGAAAGAATTATAGGAATATATTAGCATATATTTCATTTGTAGTCTCTCTGTACTTGAAGCAGTATACTAAACTGAAACCAGTGTAATTGTATGTTGCAAAGAATTGTCAATGAAGTGAAACTGAATAAATATAATAAACATTTGAGGTGTTGCATGTGTAGTGTACGTATACGTGAACGTATATCTGGTGAAAAAGTTGTGTGGCAGAAGAAAAGTTTATGTTTTATTTGCCTATCAAATAAATGCAGTATGCAAGGGCAGCAAGGCTTCATTTTCTGTAACGCGCATTATGCATATACTGTGAAGTATATATAGATCCAGCACAAGTTCATACACGATAGTACGCATTTATATTTTTGACCAGACGCAATGAATGGAGCTCGACAGCTGGCGCACCATTGATAATGAAGACCACTTTCTTCAAGTAGAGTGTGATCAGTGCATGCTGATATCTATTAGTGCAGTCTAAAAGAATACTGGCACCCCTGCCATGGGCACTCAACACCCTTGTGCACCCTTCTCGCACCCTCCTCACAGGGTGCTAAACAAGTGATGGACATCGAAGGCACCCTTCCTTAAGGGTATTTTTTTAACACCCTACAGTTTTTTTACATGTACACCCTATTCTAAGGGTGCATGAAAAAGCACCCTTTTTGGAAGGTGCTGAATTAACACCCTTAGGGCGTCGTTCACGGGACAAGCTCATTTACACCCTTCTGGGTGTAAAAATTTTGACTGTGCATGCACTCCAGGCTTACTACTTTTTTTCAATAAAAGAGTATTATATATATGCCCATGAATCGCCCGTGCTGATTGGTGGTATTTATAGGAAGCCAAACGCGTCTGACGAATACATCATAAAAATTCACGACTTCCTTCATGGCAAGTTGAAAGACCGTACTAAGTTAATTCTTGCCGGGGATTTTAATTTGCCCACTATTGACTGGAATACGCTGACAGCTGGTAGTAGAGATGTTCCTAGTTCTGAGCTGCTTTTGAACATAGCATTCAGTTTTTCATTATCTCAGCTTGTCACAGAACCAACGCGCATTCAGGGGCATACGCTTTCAATACTAGACCTTGCATTTATCTCTAACCATCTAACAGCTGATGTCACACTAGAAGAGGGCATATCTGATCATAAACTTGTTCTTCTAACAATCACTATCGGTCACAGCGTACCAGTTCCTAAATCACGCGTAGCTGTTAAAAACCAGAATAGAGCTGATGATGTCAGCATTATTGACTACCTCGAAGTAGCGTTAAAAACGTTTTCCATTGAAAATTACCATACAGTGAATAATCTGTGGCTTAAACTAAAAGATATAATAAAATATTGTGAGGAAACATTCGTACCCACGCGACTCGAACGTACAAAACGCAGAAACCCGTGGGTTACGCGTGGTGTGATCCACCTGAAAAGAAGGCTGCAAAGAATACGAAAGAAGAAACGTAATCCTGACGATATCCGCCGACTTTCGGATGAGCTAAAGGCATCTATTAGGAACGCAAGAGACGTTTTCTTTTCAACGAGATTAGCAAGTTTCATGACACAGCATCCACAAAAGTTTTGGCGCTATCTATCCAAGCCCGCGGACCACGTTACTCAAACTGATACCAACGGGACTATTACGGATGAAGCTCTCACTATTGCCAACACGTTTAACAGGTACTTTCAGTCGGTTTTTACACGCACTTCTGCGTCTGCTCAAAACAAAACTGTGCTAGATTCTGCGTTATCAATGTCGGAACTAGTCATAACTCATGATGGAATACTTAACTTGTTGCTGCAGATTGATGTCAAGAAATGTTCAGGCCCTGACGATCTTTCAAATGCCTTTCTACGGCGCTACGCAGAACAAATAACTCCCTTTCTACATGCAATTTTCGTATCGTCGCTTCAAACAGCCACACAGCCGACGGACTGGCTTCGTGCCAGGGTCCTTCCTATTCATAAAGGGGGTAACAAATTACTTGTGACCAATTACAGGCCGATTTCACTGACTAGTTCTTGTTACAAGCTAATGGAGCATATAGTCAACAAGGCAATCACCACTTACTTAGAAGATAACAACCTACTTTACTCCAAACAACACGGCTTTCGAAAAGGGCTCTCTACCATAACCCAACTTCTCGAAATAGCACATGACTTTGCTACCGTAATTAACTCAAGACTTCAATGTGACACAATATTCATAGATTTCTCCAAAGCATTTGATAAGGTGCCCCATCAAAAACTAATTGACAAGCTGAAGATTATCGGGATTGAAACCAATATAGTACACTAGATAGCCGCCTACCTCTCAAACCGCAGTCAGCACGTTAAAGTAAACGACGCTGATTCTGAAGAGTTAGACGTTTACTCGGGGGTCCCACAAGGGTCTGTGCTAGGCCCGATTCTTTTCCTAGTTTTTGTTAAGGACATTCATTGGCATGTTGAACCTGACGTCACAGTTAGACTGTTTGCTGACGACTGTCATTTATACCACAGTACGAACGATCGACGATCAGTTACGGCTTAATACCTCCCTAACTAACATTTCAAGATGGTGTCAAGAATGGGGAATGGAAATAAACGTAGGAAAAACCTCGTATATGCATATAACCCGAAAGAGAGGACCCTTAAAATTTGCGTATCATTTAAATGGACTACACGTAGCAGAGGCCGCTTCGGTGAAATATTTGGGCGTTACCATCACAAACACATTAAAATAGGATGTTCACATTAACCAGACGTGCATAAAAGCGTACAGACAGCTGGGATATCTTCGCAGGAAACTCGCTCTAGCCCCTTCCAAAGTTAGACTAACAAGTTATAAATGCCTTGTACGACCAATCCTCGAATACGGCTGTGTAATCTGGAATCAGCACCAAACTTACCTTCTTAACCAGCTGGAGGGAATACAAAATAAAGCGCTCCGATTTGTGTATTCTCAATATTCTCGAGATGTCAACATAACCGCGCTCCGCAATAGGGCAAGCGTTCAAACACTGGCGATTCGGTGACGCATAGCTGCATTAAAATTTCTTTATCTGCTTTATCATGACAACATTAACATCAACAAACACGAGTACTTGAAACCACCATATCAGCGCTCCGCCAAAACAAACCACGACAAGAGTATCAGGCCTTTCATCTCTCGTTGCAATTCATTTAAGTATTCCTACTTTCCGTCAGTAATAGAAATATGGAATAACCTGCCACGTGATATAGTGTCCTCAGAATTTCTCAAATCATTCACTACCAATCTTGAAGAGTTTTTGGATCAGTAAGTTGCAGCGTTGTAGAATAATGGCGCAACTTTTCATTTATTGTACGTTTTGATTTGTATGCCATTCGATGTTTCAATTCTCAGATCTGTGTCTAATATGCACTCTTCCCTGTTAGCCTGTGGTGTTTTTATTCTGTTTTATTTCTTGGTTCTTCGACTAGATGTACAGTTGTAATTTGTAATTGTTTAGAGTAGTCTGTATTGTTCATTCTTATTTTTTCCCGTGTTTTTTTTTCTGTGGTCTGATGTGAAGATGACAATCTGTATAATTTCTTCCCACTCCTGTATGAGCCTGTTAAGGCTTACAGTATCAATAAAAAATAAATAAATAAATAATAAATAAAATGAATAAGGCTGCCAAAAGAAAAAAATCCATGGAAATGGCAATAATTCATATTAAAGTAAAATAGTTCAAAAAAAGCTACTCACGGTAAGCCTCTTTCTAGACTTCACAAAAGTATTTGAATCATCCGTTAAGCAGAAAATTTTACTGCTCAAACTATCCAGATACAGTTTTAGAGGTATAGCTCTATACGTTGTAAAATGTTATTTGGAATATCGTGTGTAATATACAACAACAATGGTAATGTGAAATCTGAATGTCGTAAAATTACATATGGCGTATCACAAGGGTCAATCCTTGGTACACTTTTGTTTTTATGCACATTAATCATACATGAAAAATACCTCTAGAACCTGAAATTATATTGTATGCCGTCGACGTTCATATATTCTTCTTGCAGCCAGATATTTATGACCTTAATTGAAAGCGAATCTACGGTTACAAGACCTATCTGAATAGGTTTCAGCCAACAGGTTAAATCTAAAGGCCAAAAAACAAAATTCATTGTTTTTAACCTCGTAACTAAAGATGCACTAGCAGAAATATTATTAGCTTTCAGGGACAGCCTATTGAGCGTGTGTCACACCGGTCCCGTTAATTAGGGAGGCGATCGCTGGGCTAATTCCAAGAGCCGAAGTATCGGCCCCCCGAACCGCACCACGAAAGCGTTGACAATTTAGAAGTGTTCCTTATTGGTGCGCCAGCAGACGCCGGCTGTGGCCCAAAGAACAAGTCAGAGCCGAGAGTTGATAAACAAACAAAATTATATTCTCAATAATGGCAGATCAGAAATACAATACACCAAAATGCTCACTCCACAATAGCTGAGTACAATATGTCACCAATCAATCAACACACTACACAGTACAATTAGCCACACTCGAACAACGGACACAGACAACAGTACACACTACAATGCAGTCGCATGAATTGAACAACCAAGACCCTTAAAGACTAAAGAGATAGAAAACCTATTCAGTCCAAAGTCCTTGGAACCAAAGTCTGAATGATACTCTTTCGAGAATCACTCACTCAAAGTCCAGCGTTGTTGCCGTTCCGCTGTCCCGAAGTTTCTCTTCCAGGAAACCTCGCGTCTTCAATTGGCCACTCTCCAAGCTTCAAACTTTTTCGCCGGAAACACGTCGGCTTCACACACGCAGCTGTTGCCACGCGTCTTCGCTCAATAGCGGTAAACACACGCTCTTGCCGGTGGCTCGAGTCGTCACCTCTCAGGTGGAAATCATCCTCTTCTCCTGCTTTGTCACTACGGACGAAACCTTCGCCGACTACACGGCGTGATCCCTACGCGCTCTGGCGTTAACTTCCGTCTTCTCCTGATTTCTCGTCTCGGCTGCTCGGTTAAATACCTTCCGCGCGACATTCCAGAAAGTTCTCGTCATTTCATCGGCGCGATACGCAGCGAAGGCTGGGGAGAGGCGCGAGACTGTACGGGGGCGGTCCCCGACAGATGACTCACCCCGGCATACACGCCCCTTTCCTTCTGGAAATTTCTAGCGCTTGCCCGGCCGCCGCTGTGGGGTGAGGAGGTTCATCGGCGAAGCCACGCTTCCGAGAGGAGAGGCGTCGCGCGCCAGGGGAGCCTTGGATGCTTGTTTTCTCTTTTCTTTTTTTTCCGTTGACCTCGCCGCGTCTCTCCGGCGCGTTATCGCAAGAATTGGGCGGCGCGTCCTTTTTTTGAGCGCTCGTTCTGTGACACTGCCCCCCACTTTAAGAATATTATCTCATAATATTCAAAACCACACAAACGAGCGCGAACAGTCACCACACATTCTCACAGACTGTAACACTATCCGTCGCTCATGACACTTCACCTTCACAATAGATCACTTAATACAATTGTACATTGTAATTCGATTACACAACACATGAAACATAACCACAGGCACATGAGTACAACACTCCACCACAAATTCCCAACTATACAAATGTACAAAGTTCATTCATTGCAACAATTGTACAATACATCACATCACCGTAACAAACATTTTGATTCGCTCGACACTGGATAACACAATAACAACACAGCCTATTGCATTCACTACTGTCAGACCCTTCCAAAACATTCAAACTCGGCTAAGGTAGTCGGCACCAACGTTCTCGCTTCCCTTGATGTGCTCGTCTCGGAACTGATACTCTTGCAGAAGCAAGCTCCACCTCAACACTCTGCTGTTGAGCTGTTTAGCCTGTTTTATGTATTGGAGAGGCTGGTGGTCAGTTTGGACCAAGAAAGGAACTCCGTAGAGATAAATATTAAAACTTCTGTATCCCCCACACGAGGGCTAGACATTCTCTTTCGATGGTGCTGTAGGATGATTCCCGGGGAAGTAGTTTGCGACTGGCGTATGCTATAGGATGGAGGGTCCCTTCGTGTGACTGCAAGAGCACAGCCCCGAGGCTGGTGTCGGAAGCGTCGGTGCGGAGGATGAATTCCTTGGTTAAGTCTGGGAGGCGGAGCACGAGAGGGTTCGTGATACATTCCTTGAGTTTCGCAAATGCTTTCTCGTGTGTCGTCGTCCATTTTACTAAGTTGCTTTCACCCTTCTTGATCAGTTCTGTGAGAGGGGCGCTTATCTCAACATAATTTGGAATGAACTCCCGGTAATAGCTGGTCAACCCGAGAAAAGCGCGTACGTGTCGCTTCGTCTTTGGGGCGGGTGCAGCTTGGATTTTGTCAAGTCTTTCCCAGTGGAGCAAGCATGTTTTGTCCAATGTGATGACCAAGGAAATCAATCTCATTCATTCCCAACTCACACTTGTTCGGTCTCACGGTCAACCCAGCAGCCTGAATTCGAGCGAAGAGTTGTCTGAGAGTGGATAGGTGTTCCTCCCAGGCCGTGCTTGTTATGAGTACGTCGTCGTAGTAATGTTCAACGCCCGGGATTCCCTCAGTGACTAGTCGCATCAGCCGGGCGAACACGGTGGGTGCCGTTTTGATCCCGAAAGGCATGTAGCAAAACTGGTAGAGACCGGATTTTCTCAAAAACGCAGTTTTAGGTCTCGACTGCTGGGAGAGTGGGATTTGCCAGTAGCCCTTAACAAAATCTAACTTAGAGAAGTATCTTTTGTTTGTGGCACTAGCAAAAACGGCATCTGCTCTAGGCATGGGCTCTGCATCTGCTATCATGAGGTTGTTCAGGCACCGGAAATCGACTACAAACCGCTTGGTTTTGTCTGGTTTGTCCACAAGCAACACTGGGGAATTATAGGGCGATTTCGAGACTTCAATTATGCCCAGTGTTTTTATTTGCTGTACCTCGGCCTCGATGTCTTTAGTCGTAGCAAAAGGTAACGGGTACTGTTTGACGTGGACTGGGGACTCCGTCACTGTCTCGAGGTGGCACTCCACCCAATCTGTCTTGCCCGGGACATTCGAAAATATTTTAGAGTGCGCTGTCATGGTTTTCTCCAACTCCTCCTTTTGTTGGTCCGTCAAACTTGGGCAGATCTTGACGTCAGTAATCCCTTCTGTCTGCACGAACTCCGGCACCGGTAGTTCCTGTTCATCTCCATTGTCAATAACCCCTACGATGACTTGGCATTGATGTGGCGCATCTTGGTTCGTTTCCCGCTCCGCAGACTTCTTCAGCAAAGTGGCATGGAAAATTTTCGGCCCGCCCGGCGTCTTTATGGAGTAATCGAAGTCCCCAATTTTCGCCTGCACTTCGAAGGGCCCCTTCCAATGCAGCAAGAGTTTATTTTTGTCAGTTGGGAGCAGGATGAGAACCTTATCTCCTGGTTGGAATACTCTATCCCTTGATTTTCAATTGTAGTGCTTAGCGTAGCGTGCTCCCGCCCTTCGGAGTTCTTCGTGAGCTAGGCGGCACGTCTCTTCTAGACGATTTCGGAGATCCAATACGTACTGGTAGGTTGTCTTCAGCTCATCGTCCAGCTCTTGGTTCGTCCAGACTTCCTTTAAAATCGCCAGGGGTCCCCGGACATGTCGGCCGTACAGTAGCTCGAATGGTGAAAAGCCGAGACTTGCCTGGGGAACCTCTCTGTACGCGAACAGCAACAGACCGAGGAATATGTCCCAGTTTTTTGGTTGCTCCACACACATTCTTTTGAGCATAGTCTTCAGGGTGCCATTAAATTTTTCCACCATCCCGTTGGCCATCGGGTGGTAAGGGGTGGTATGGAGTTGGCGCACCGATAGAAGTCGTGCCACTTCCTTCATTAACTCCGACGTGAAATTCGAGCCCCGATCACTTAGGATTTCCCTCGGTACACCAAAACGGGAGAACACCTCAACGAGGGCCTCTGCAACTCGTTCGGTCTCTATGCCAGGTAGTGCAACTGCCTCCGGATAGCGCGTGGCGCAATCGACGAGAGTCAGGGTATAGCGGTTTCCTTGACCAGATGGAGGTCTGATAGGGCCTACTATATCAATAGCTACCCTTTTAAAGGGGGTGTCTATGACGGGGGACTGGCCGAGTGACACGTGTGGCACCCTTCCTTTTGGCACAGTTCGCTGGCAGATATCGCAAGACGCCACGAACCGTTTCACGTCGGCTGGGACACCGGGCCAGAAGAATTCTTCCTGAATTCTTTCCTTGGTTTTCTCGGCCCCCAGGTGCCCAGCCATTATCCCATCGTGGGCTAGCTTCATAACAGCTTCTCGGCGGTTCTTCGGCACCAAGAGCTGTCGTATCCGCCGACCACTCCTCTCCGTATAGTACCTGTAGAGCAGTCCATCTTCCTGCTTGAACATTATCGCGCATTTACTATTATGGCATCTGAGGTCCTTGTCGATTTGCGCAAAGCAGGGTTTTAACGACTCGTCCTGGATTTGTTCCTCGGCATAGCTGAAGCTCGGGTCCTCTTCGGAATTGGGTGCAGGGAGGGGCTGGAATGGCTTCGACTGGGCTTTGGTCTGTGCTCGGGTTGCAACTGCGTCTACGTCCTCGTCGGCCGTGGCTGGTTGGTCGTGAGGGTTTGCAATCGATGGTGGATCGATTTCTGGGTCTTCTTCCAGTGGTTTGGGTTGGTCTGGCGAACGGGCGCCCTCGATGTTCCCCACGATTACGTCATACAATGGATCATCCATGCAGAAGACAGAAACAATTCCACTGTAGAAGGGCGTCTCGATCTTGACCTTGGCCTCAGGCAGCCTCATGACCGAACGGTCGACGGTGTAAATCAGGCTGGTCTGGCACATGAGTTCATCGTCGCGGACTAGATCTCTTCGTACTATTACAGTGGAGCACCCAGTGTCTCTTAAAACGTCTACACGCCTTCCCGCCACTTTTCCAGCCATCACAGGCATTCCCTTCGTAGCACCCGTTTGTTGTTTTGCCAATACAGCATCCACAATAGGGATTTTCTCCCCATTTTTCAACTCTACAAAACCATCGGTGACGTCATCAACGGTTTTTGGTGCCACTTGTGCACAGGATACCTGGTGAGTTTGACTCGCTCCGTTACGACATGCGTCTGCCTTGTGCCCAGTCTGACCACATTTGAAACATTTTACAACCGTGGGGCTCGTGAAGTTAGTTCGGCAGTGGTTAGCACGGTGACCCACTCGGTTACACAGAAAACATCGCGGAATGTTCTCCGGTGCACGCTTCTTTTCCTCGGGAGCCGATTTCTTCGAATCCTCGGGACACTCCTTCTTGACTTTGGCCAAATCAGGGCCACCTTGCGCTTCCAAGAATTGATCAGCTAATTCAAGCATGTCTTCAAGTGACTTAGCTCTCCTCTCTTTCAAGTACAGCGACAGGCTTGGGTGGCAACTAGTAAGAAATTGTTCTCTAATTAGGAGCTCTCTAAGCTCATCGTGCTCCTGTGCTGTCCCTGAAAGTTCAATCCATCTGTCGAAATAATGGCAAAGTCGGGCGGCATACTGCGTAGCTGTCTCACCATCAGCTGGCTTTCCTGTCCGAAATCTGTCCCGGAATCCTTCCACAGTAAATCTAAATCGCTTCAGCAAAGCAGCTTTCACCTTGGCATAGTTGGCTGCATCGGTCGGCGTCAGCCTACCGTACACACTGAGCGCTTCGCCACTCAAGCAGGTACTCAAAGCAGTTGCCCATTGATGTTCCGGCCAATTCTGGCTCCTTGCAATCGTCTCAAATCGGTGAAGGTACGCGTCAAGGTCGTCCTTCCTTTCATCAAACGCTACGAGCAGCTTGCTCGGGTTCAAGCGGAAGCCATGATCTTCCCGTTCGCTGCTTTCAACTCTAGCTTGGACGGGAGTTTCACTTCGCTGTTGCAAACGGAGCCGCTCGAGTTCCATCTCGTGCTGCCGCTGCCGTTCCCTTTCAGCCATCTCCGCTTCTCTTTCTTCTCTCGCCCTTTCGGCTGCCAACTTCTCTCGTTCCAACTCAGCTGCTTTTTCTTCCTTGGCCCTCTCTGCTGCCAACCTCTCTCTCTCCAACTCAGCTTCTTTTTCCGCTTTGGCTCTTTCGACCGCCAACCTCTCTCTTTCCAACTCAGCTGCTTTTTCTTCCTTGGCTCTCTCACATGCCAACCTTTCTCTCTCCACCGCTTCTTTCTCCTTCTGGCTTACCCATTTCCGTAGTTCGGCGCCGGAAAGACCCATCTTCTCACCAAGCGCAACTAACTTTTCGAGATCCATTGTGTGTCGCAGCTCGCAAATAAAACCTTGCCGCGTGCAAAAAGTATCTGCCTAAATCAGTCTATCGGAACACTCCCCTGCTTTCGTTAACGAGAACACTGAACAACACACAAAATTGTTCCGATAGCACTATCAACAACTCGAGGCTCTTTCTCACTACTTTGGACACACTGTGCACCAAAAGGTCCTGTCGCGGATGCCAGATTAATTGTCACACCGGTCCCGTTAATTAGGGAGGCGATCGCTGGGCTAATTCCAAGAGCCGAAGTATCGGCCCCCCGAACCGCACCACGAAAGCGTTGACAATTTAGAAGTGTTCCTTATTGGTGCGCCAGCAGACGCCGGCTGTGGCCCAAAGAACAAGTCAGAGCCGAGAGTTGATAAACAAACAAAATTATATTCTCAATAATGGCAGATCAGAAATACAATACACCAATATGCTCACTCCACAATAGCTGAGTACAATATGTCACCAATCAATCAACACACTACACAGTACAATTAGCCACACTCGAACAACGGACACAGACAACAGTACACACTACAATGCAGTCGCATGAATTGAACAACCAAGACCCTTAAAGACTAAAGAGATAGAAAACCTATTCAGTCCAAAGTCCTTGGAACCAAAGTCTGAATGATACTCTTTCGAGAATCACTCACTCAAAGTCCAGCGTTGTTGCCGTTCCGCTGTCCCGAAGTTTCTCTTCCAGGAAACCTCGCGTCTTCAATTGGCCACTCTCCAAGCTTCAAACTTTTTCGCCGGAAACACGTCGGCTTCACACACGCAGCTGTTGCCACGCGTCTTCGCTCAATAGCGGTAAACACACGCTCTTGCCTGTGGCTCGAGTCGTCACCCCTCAGGTGGAAATTATCCTCTTCTCCTGCTTTGTTACTATGGACGAAACCTTCGCCGACTACACGGCGTGATCCCTACGCACTCTGGCGTTAACTTCCGTCTTCTCCTGATCTCTCGTCTCGGCTGCTCGGTTAAATACCTTCCGCGCGACATTCCAGAAAGTTCTCGTCATTTCATCGGCGCGATACGCAGCGAAGGCTGGGGAGAGGCGCGAGACTGTACGGGGGCCGTCCCCGACAGATGACTCACCCCGGCATACACGCCCCTTTCCTTCTGGAAATTTCTAGCGCTTGCCCGGCCGCCGCTGTGGGGTGAGGAGGTTCATCGGCGAAGCCACGCTTCCGAGAGGAGAGGCGTCGCGCGCTCGGGGAGCCTTGGATGCTTGTTTTCTCTTTTCTTTTTTTTTCCGTTGACCTCGCCGCGTCTCTCCGGCGCGTTATCGCAAGAATTGGGCGGCGCGTCCTTTTTTTGAGCGCTCGTTCTGTGACAGCGTGTTGCGTCTCTCAAATCTCTCGGTGTCTTTTTTTACAAATATTTAGATTGTTCTGTTCATATAGAACTTGCGAGAGAGACATAGAGAAATAGACGTTTATTTTGAAACAGTGTTCCGAGCGATGCCCGGTAACACCCTAAGTAAGGAGGGTTTCTGGGCTCTTGCTTCAACTGTCCTCTTGGCCCTGGCCACGAGTTGTCGCTGGTATTTCAGGTCCTCGAGGACGAGCTTGGCCTCCCACGTTTCGATTAAGTGGTTACTCCACTTATTACAAGTATGGTTGAAAATACGTAACAATCTCGCAGAGTTAGAGACCAATCGGGATGCCCCCATTAAGTACAACGACGCCACAAAGCACTTTTACCTTGAACGCCGCATTTGTTCACACCCGAAACTTAACAGACGGCAGCCGCTAACGTTATGCCTGCGGTCTGTTAAGTTTGCGAACCCACACGTACCCAAACATTGCGAAGCTTCACGTTTACTATGCCGGTACTTATCCCAGCGATACGTGCCCCTCATGTGTACACATGGCGACACTCGCACACATGCTTTGGAAATGCTCCTCCCGGCTCTACCTGAAGCAAGTGGGAGAGTTCTCTCAGAAGCTCACTTCTCGTCGACCAGCAATAGGCCGTCCAGCAGGCCCACGAAGCGGCCGCCAGCAGTATTCCCTAGGTGGGTGACGCCTGCTTTGCGCCAAGTGCATCTTCAAGGACTAAAATAAAGTTTTCCATTTCATTTTATTCCATACATTCACACCTCCACTATTGTCTTCTGATATGAGGAACGGCGAATAAAAAAACTAACCTCAGCTATTAATATCTATTACAAAAACGAGCTGTGCAAATAATTGAACTCCTACCCTTTTGTTCGCACACGCCCCCCCCCCCTCCCTCTTTAGAAACACGTAATGGTCATTAGTAATGTCCTATATAAAAATTAGCAATGATCATATGTCGTGAAGTTAAATCTAAGCAAATTGAAGTTTTGAGGAAGTTTTGCGAGCGGGACCACAGTAATAATTTACGACACATCAGCTTCAAGAAAGATACGCTTCAAACTAAATACGCTTAGTACGAAGCGTATTCCCCAATTCTTTATTGAGCACCCAACTGTGATGGCATTCATTGAACAAAAATCTTCCATTGTCTTGAAAACGAAGACACACTTCCTCCTAAAAACTCAGACTTTCATACCTCTTCCTACTCATCGTTTAAATTCGAAACATTTCTTAGAGAACGTCCGCAACTTTGAGTGTATCCACCTACCTACTTACCTGCCTGCTTCCTGTCTGCCTGCCCGCCCGCCCGCCCACCTGCCTGCCTGCCTGCCCGTCCGTCCGCCCGTCCGTCGGTCCGCTTACGTTCAGGTGCTCTCGTGGTCACCCCCTTAACTTAACGTGAACCAAAATTAGCATGGGATGGTAATGTAATTTAACGAATATGCCACGCTGGTCAAGGCATATGAGTAATGTCTCAATCCCGTCGCGTACATCGTCAAACACTTCCCGCCAGACAAGGGCACATACACACGGGCGGGTATGTGCTGCTGGTATGTGCTCCAGGTTATTGACATTTACTATCTACTTAGGAACGATGAGAATACATATGGGTAATTTGAACGCGTGAGCGTTAAGCAATATTCGACATCGGTAGCGTCCTTCCAACAAAGGCATAAAATAAACGTCAGTGTTAAGAAAAATTGGACAAAGGTAGCGTTGACCCCCCGACGAATGAAAACCAGAGTCCCAGCAGGAATCAAACCAAAGCATTTTGTCTGGCAGTCAAGCATTCTACCAAAGGGCTACGCCAGTTCTCGGAAGTACTTTTCAAATATACCCCAATCTTCGTGAAACGTCAATGGTGGTTTCAGAGCTGCTTACCCAAATTTATAAACGTTACACATGTACTCTTTTGCTAAAACCGTCACGTCGGGCATACGTAGATTGTGGTTAGGTGCCATGCACTGAAGTTGATTTATGTAACAGTGTTCAGGGCCAGCATCTTCGCGAGCACAGAGCTTCATATATCAGCTTCTGGTGTTGCTAGTACGCATGGTCCAGTTGACATCGTTGCGCAAGTGTCAACAACTGTTTATACAAACGTCTGCAACTCTTCAACATATGTCTGTGCGTACAACATTTGCACATATATTTAGCGCAATTTTATGACGTGTCACTCATTAAAAAATGCAACACGGTCACCTTTACTCTGCATGCTTCGCATAACGTCGATTCCCGGGTAGGTGGGATCTGCCTAATTTTTCTGTGCAACTTGCATATGGGGCCCCTACCTATTTTTTATTAATTTTTATGTTGGCAGCCATTGTTATGCGTAAATTGTTTCTCATTATCTTTATGTGCCGATCACAATTACATATATATTTTTTGTGAAATGGCTTGATGCAAGAAAAAAATGCTGTTGGGTCTATTGTCTGCATTTATTTTTATTCTGCTATATCTAACCATTTATGTATGTGTGTATACAGGGGGTTGGCGCTTTGTCTGGCTTTCTTTGCCTTTACGCTAATCCCCTAGGTAAGTATGTATACGGGTTGCCAGAAAAAAATATTACATAATATGGAAAAAAGTATTTCTTCGAATACAGCCGTATACGTGGCAAATGAGCGCTCTTCAAAAAGAGCCCCACATGTTATTTTTTTCAGTAGGACATTCGAGTGAATAGAGCAGTTTTCTACGCATTCCACGAACACTCGTGCATGACTACCTCTAATATTTGCAGCCATTTGGTGTCTTGCAATTAATAAATCCATGCTTTCATCTCCAATAGACTTCAGGGTAAGTACTACAGTGCTGAAGAAGAAGCGACAGAACGAATAACAGAAGTGCCTGTTTGCTTTCGTTCCACTTTGTGTCGCTTTTCCTTTAGCACTGCAATCTCCTTAAAGTGCACATTACTCAACACACCGTTATTTCTTGAATCCACATCGTCACTTTTATTGCAAGAACGATGAGAATAAAATAGGTGAGTCAGAGCTTAGAAAAATGCTCCTCGCGAACCACCAGGTCTGGAGTGAGGTCGCTGATGGTGCGGCAACCTGCACGTGAAAGAACAAAAAAATCCATATGCAATGCTTTACTTGTGATTTCTATATAAAAGATATTACCATGAGACGAAGAAGCAAATAATTTATATGTAAGTATGCAGATTAATGGTATCTAGATGTTCTACGTGGATCATAAAAAATTAATGATCGTTTCTTTCCAGGCAGGGTCATGAAAAGTGCGGAAATATAAAGGAACACTAAGGTAAACAACATCAACACAACATGAGCGTGTAATTTGCTACTTTGGCCACCTGTTTGTGTGGCAGATTTAAACCAGTTTTGCCCCATTTTATATCTTTTTCTACCCTCACCATGCACAGCGGGGCAGCGGACATTCCTGCCTCAGCCGGTTTCTTATATAAATATATGGTCTGTTTGCAACTTATTCTTTCCATTCCACGTAGACTATAATTTCTTGGTATATCTCACTCTTCCTCAGAAGCTTATGCAGTCATCACTAATGACAGATTCTTTCACTGTGCCCACAAGATTTCCTAAGCATTGTATTTATAGGCTTCAGTGGTGTCTAGAAAATTCACATATTCTGTTTTATGTCATAGAAGATATTACCCTACACTGGGTAAGAACAAATGGGTTATTCTATAGACCTTGCTAACGTGGGCACCGCTATATTGCTTAGCGGGTGGTGCTATTTCTGGTCTGGCAACCCAGTGGAGTGAGCGAATCTTCGCGTTTTAGAGGAAAGTATTCCCACGGTCGCAGCCAGCTTTGTAGAGGGGAAGCTCATTTTAGTCTAACTTTGTCCAGCGTGTGGCGTAACCAAGAAAAGAAAAAATGAGAAATCGTGAGAAGACGAAAAAAAGGAATCCTGTATCTCTCGAACAGTATAATACATGGCGCTGTCTCATAGAAGCACATGGAGAAAATGGAGATATTGATGGAGGAAATGATGGTTGCCCAGAGTGAACTACTGATGAGAATCACCGAGCTGCAGACTGTGTTGGCGACGGAGCAAGAGAAAACAAGGGCTATGGGAGAAAGGCTCAGATCTGCCGAGGAGGCACTAGCGAAGGTGAACAAAGGAGCGGCCGACGGGGAGAACGGTATGGCACTGGTATGGAGACCGGCGGAGAAGAAAGAGCAAGCAAGTTTAAAGAAAAAAAAAACAGGTTCAGCCGGCTCAATGGTCGCAAGACCAAGCTTTAGCGATGCATTGGAGGGGCTGGGAGGGAACAAAGCAGCCGGCGTCACAGGTGCCAGTAACCTCCAGGTGCAGGACGCTCCAGCTGAAAAGTCACAGCACGTGATTATCTCCGGAGACTCGAATTTAAATCGATGCGCAGAAGCAATCAAAGAGAGGGTAACAGGTGACAAGAGGTTTGAAGTAGGGACGTTCCCAGGACGCAAGCTGGAAGCAGTCCTGAGGCAAGCTAACGCAAAACTCATAAGTACAGCTGATGGACGAAACCTCGTTATAATTGCAGGTGATATAAACAATGTCTTAAATGAAGATATGGCAGGACTAGCGACCAGACCACACTGGCGAAAGGGGTCCATGATATGCGTGTTAGTTCTCTTCAGGTACAGGTAGATATATGCACGATACCGGAAGTACCGGTGCGTGACGGCAACCTGCAAAGAGCGGTTGTCAACACAAACCATGAGATATGGCATATGAGTTTAGAGAAAGGCTTTGAGGTGGTGGAAATAAACAGAGAGGTGCATAGGTGGGGTGGTTTTCAACGAGACATAATTCACTTCATGAGGTGTGTTGGCGACTTGCAGGACGCGCAGTAGTTTTTTTTTTGGGAGCACGCAGGCCCTTCGGGGTGCAGGATAGCTAGTAACGAGGAAAACAACAAGGGGGACTCTTTGACAGGTGGTATATGCACATACGATTCCAAAGTAGCACCAATATCTAAGACACGTAGAGTCCGGGGCAAAAGTCGACGTAGCCACGAGGGCTGAGCCAATTCAGACGTAGGGTATGTTAACATGCAGGGTGGCAGGAATAGGCTGAAGTTGGAAGAGATAGAAGAACAGTGAACGAAGGAGAGGCTGATGGTATATGGTATTGTAGAAACACATCTCATGGACATGAAACAACCTCCTAACAATCCAGACTACGCGTGAAATATTGTAATAGAAGAGGGAACAGCAGAAAGGGGGTTGGTATTGGGGAATTCATTCATAAAAGTACAGACTGGCAAAGGGTCAAGCAGAAGTGCAAGGAACATGCATGGCTAAAAGAGAAAGTGGCAGGGCAAATGACGCTCCTGAGTTTCGCATACTTGTGGACAGGGGCAAAAGCCAGAGAAGAAAATCAACAAATGGTGCAGTGCATAGGGAATAACATTCAAGAACAAGGAGAAGAGTGCGAGGTAATTATATTAGGAGATATGAATGGGCACATTGAAAATATGGATGGATATACTGAACCAACAGGCAGAATGCTAATGGATATTTGTGAAAGGCATGATTTAATCATTTGCAATTGAACCAAGAATTGCGAGGGGGTGATAACACGGGAGGTGGGAAGGTTGCAGTCGACTATAGATTATGCAATAATGTCACATATGATTCATGATCGGCTAAGGGTGATAAACATAGATGAAAATTGGTTCAGAAGCTTAGGTAGGGATCACAAACGTATCAAGCTGAATTTTGGAAGAGAAATGATATTGGAAAGGTGACATTACGAGAAACCACATGATAATATTTATTCAGAAAGGCAAATAGAAATAGCAACTAAAGAGATTGAGAAAATAATCACCGAGGATACTAAAAAAGAGTGGACGTACACAAATCCAACTCGATTGTTTGAGTTAGAGCTTGCTAAGGTACGAGTCAAGTCAACCGGGAAAAGCAGACACAAAACCAAGAGCTGGTGGGATGAGGAAGTTAAAGGAGCCATAGTAAGACCTCAGGAAGCCTCCAGGGGACACAGGTATGCTGAACAGAGGGGGGAACCGAAAGACGATGTAAAAAGAAAATGGGATAACTTTTTAAGCTACAGAAGGGAAGCGTCCGATTCTATCAGTGAAAAGACTAGAAGAAAGGGAGGCCAATGAATGGCGGAAGTAAACAAAAAGGATGAAAAGGCAGCCGCAAGTTTTGGAACCATCTCAATTCTCTGAGTAATAAGATAAGCATGAAACAGAGGCTTATAACTACAATTCAAGGGGTCAGACTAGAAGGAGATGAGGCAATGTAATATATAAAAACAATGATGACAGAAAATTTTAAACACCGATAAAGCACTGCATGCACCGTACCAGATTAGGATGAACCAATTGATCAGTGGCTCTACTGGGACAACGAGAGTGGGAAAGGGCAGAGAAAAGAGTTCCTAATAGCACATCAATAGGCCCTTACGGCATCCCAATCATGCTAATAAAGAAACTAGGACCAAATTCTTAGCAAACATTGAGAAGCAGCGAGCAAAACTATAATGGATGGTGAAGCTCCCAATAGGTGGAAAGTAAGCAGAATGAGCATGATCTATAAAGGAAAGGAGGACAAAGCCGATATAAACAACTACCGTCCTGTAACAGTGACATATGTAGTTTACAGGCTGGTGATGCAGATAGTAAAGGAAATACTTCAGACACGGGTGCAGAATGAGGAGGTGCTTGCAGAACTACAAAATGGGTTCCGTAAACGAAGCAGGTTGGAGTACAATCTGTTTTCATTGATGCAGTGTATTGAAATAGCGGAAAAAGAACACAGGCCCCTGTGGTTGGGATTTCTAGGTATCAAGGGGGCTTACGATAGTGTGATTCAAGAAGACATGTGGGGAATACCGGACACACTAGATGTGTAAGACGGAATAAACAATCTTCTAAAGGATATATATAAATGTAACAAGGAAGTTAATAAATGGGAAGAACAGGTATGTGAACCTATAGAGATACAACGCGGGCTTCGACAATAATGCCCCTTGACACCTTTCTTATTTATGGTGTATCTGCAGGGACTAGAAGCCAAATTAAAGGAGAGTCGACTCTGCTTCAACCTCTCTTTTGCCAAGCAAGGAAAACATATAGAACAGTCATTACCAGCATTGATGTATGCAGATGATATAGTTATAATAGCCGACAACAAGGAAGACCTTCAGGGATTGAAAGACATCTTTGGTAATGAGAGAGATAGGTTAAACTTAAAGTTCAGCAGGGGAAAATCGGCAATCATGATTTTTAATGATAACAAAGGCAGATAGCATAAGATAGAGGAAGTCATGCTAGAAATATTTAATCAATACAAATATTTTAACATATGGATAAATAACGGGGCTGAGTATCTAAGGGAGCACGAAAGATACGTAATGACTAAGGGCACTAGGAATGCAGCTGTAATGAAAAATAGGGCACTGTAGAACTACAATAGGTATGACGTTGTGAGAGGGATTTGGAAAGGTGCCATGGTCCCGGGCTTGAAGTTCCGCAATGCGGTCTTGTGCATGAAATCAGAAGTTCAAGCAAGATTGGAAATTAAACAACGTGGCATAGGTAGACTTGCTTTGGGAGCACACGGGAATACCCCTAAT
Source organism: Rhipicephalus annulatus (assembly GCA_013436015.1). Taxonomy (NCBI): domain Eukaryota; kingdom Metazoa; phylum Arthropoda; class Arachnida; order Ixodida; family Ixodidae; genus Rhipicephalus; species Rhipicephalus annulatus. Next base: position 817,363 of record WOVY01010468.1, on the reverse strand, counting down.
TGGGGGGTACAGGGAGACATGGGATGGACATCGTTTGAGTGCGAGGAAGCTAGCAGCAATCTTGGTAGAGCGATTGAGAAAAATGGGAGAGGAGCGTTGGGCTAGGAATGTTTTCTGTTACTTGTACATGAATAATGTCGATACTAAATGGAGGAAACGAACTCGAAAATTTTCAAGAAAGTATTTAGACTACAGCAGAATACCAAGCCAAAAGGAAACATTGGTTAAGAAGAAGGTGAAGGCAACAGAGAGGGACATGTGGACGTTGGGAATGCTTACGAAATCATCACTGGAGACCTACTGAACTTTTAAGCTGGAAATTGCAAGGGAAAAAATCTACGATGATTCTCGGAGTAGTTCTGTTCTCTTCGAGGCTAGAATGGGAGTATTGCTGACCAAGACGTACCGAGCAAAATACGAAGGCACAGACACGGTATGTAGAGCATGTGGAGAGGAGGAGGAAACAGCTGAACATTGGATATTGTTCTGTAAAGGGCTCCAAAGTTTTCAAAACGTTGGGGTTTAGGGATAGTAAATGCAAAATAGACTTTAAAGGGGTAGAAATAACCAAAAGGATGCTAACTTATTGGTGGCTATAATCGAGGCGCGAGGTAAATTCAATCCTTAAATACACAACTATAGATGTCATTTTATAGCTAGGTGGCGTGAGCCACCACCCAATCTAAAGGGCACAGCCGCATCCATCCATCCCTCCACCCATCCATCCATCCATCCATCCATCCATCCATCCATCCATCCATCCATCCATCCATCCATCCATCCATCCATCCATCCATCCATCCATCCATCCATCCATCCATCCATCCATCCATCCATCCATCCATACGTCCGTCCGTCCGTCCGTCCGTCCGTCCGTCCGTACTCATAGAAACTGATGATGATGATATATGGTGTTTTTTGGCGCAAGGGCCATTTGATGGCCAAAGAGCGCCAGTTCATGGGACATGGAATGTGGACGATGATTGTGATTAGCGGCTGTATAAGGGCCATAAAATGCCTCGCGGTAAGGCGGGTAAAAACATACAAGTAATAAAATCATGACCATGCCGTGAAAGGTGTGTGTGGTGTGAATAGATGACAAAAGTTGGTGATAATAAAAGACGATGGTGGATATGTATGGCATTAGCACAAGTGCCTCACACGTTCATACCCTTGCGTCCAAGGGCCGTGAGGCACGTGCTTTCTTGTGTAATCACCGCAGCGAAAACCTCTCTGGAGAGGTCATGCTACGGGATGCCCGGGTATATGATATGAAAACTATGAATTTCTTTAAAAAACGCTAACAATGATTTGTGACTAAAAAGTGGTTCCCTACCGACGAACATTGCAGGGTGTAAAGGTATATGTTGTCGGTAGGGTAATGGAAAGTGTTGTTTTCTTACAGTGTCCATTTGTTTGCTCCGAATTAAAATGTGAAGGACTGTTAATGCTTCACCACATCTGTCACACAATGGTAGATCGCCACCGGACAAAAGGAGTGTGTGTGTCGTGTATGTGTGTCCTATCCTGAGTCTCGTTAGTATTACCTCTGTATGACGCGATTTCGATACGGGCAGCCAACGACCAAGGTGTGGCTTAATAACGTGTAGTTTGTTTTGTGTGTGTGTATCCCACTTGCTCTGCCAGTAGTACCTGAGGTTTCGTTTGAGAGACGGCTTAAGATCAAGGACCGGGATTGATATGGATGTAATGGCGGTGCTCTCATGGATGGATGCAGCGAGCTGATCCGCCCTCACGTTGCCTTGGATCTCACGGTGCCCTGGCACCCAGCACACTACAACATGTTGTTTGAGTGTGTAGAGTGTGCACAAAATGGAGTAAAGTGAGACAAGGACCGGGTTTTTTTTGTTCTTTAAGACTGTGCAGAGCCGTTACCACACTGAGGGAGTCTGTATAAATTACTGCTTTTTGTATTTGTAATTGTTTGATGTGTTTAGCTGCCACAAGTATCGCGTAAGCTTCCGCTGTGAAGATACTTGTGCGTGAATGTAGAGGGCCAGCATCCGAAAAGGATGGGCCGACAGCAGCGTAGGACACAGAGGAGTTAGTCTTGGAGGCATCTGTGAAGAACTCAAGACGTGTGTATTTGTGTTGAAGTTCCAAAAAGTATGTTCGGATGTGGGCAAGAGGTGCATGTTTTGTAACTTCTAGGAAAGACACATCGCAGTCTATAGTCTGCCACTGCCACGGTGGCGGGTATGCTACAGGAGCCATTAAACTGTGTTCAAGTGACACTGCAGTTTCTTCAGCTAGACACTTCAGGAGAACTGAGAAGGGCTGCCTCATCGAAGGCCTGTTTTGAAACAGAGTTGAGCTCGACAAATCATTAATTGTAGAGTATGAGGGGTGCTCCTTGTCTGCTTTCACCTTAAGGAAATAAAAAAGGACATGTAAGTTCTTTGCAGATGAAGCGACCACTCATTTGACTCAACGTAAAAGCTTTCTACGGGGCTGGTGCGAAAAGCACCCGTAGAAAGGCGGATGCCCAAATGGTGCACGGGGTCCAGCATCTTCAAGGCACTTTGAGTAGCAGACTGATAGACAACGGCCCCATAATCTAAGCGGGTGCGAATGAGGCTTTTGTAGAGGTTCATGAGGCATTGCCTATCACTACCCCACGTAGTACGTGACAACACTTTTATGACATTCATGGCTTTTAAACATTTTGTTTTTAAATACTTGATGTACGGCACGAATGTCAACTTGTTGTCCAAGATTAGGCCTAAGAATTTATGCTCGGCTTTGACGGACAGACGTTGCCCGTTCAGTCGAATGTCAGTTTCCGAGTGCATGCCTCTGTTTCGAGAGAACAGAACACACGTGTTTTTTTGTGGGTTAAGTCTAAATCCGTTTTCATCTGCCCATTTGGAGACCTTATTTAAAGCCAGCTGAACCTGCCGCTCACACATTGCCAAGTTGCATGACTTGAAGCCAAGCTGAACGTCATCGACATATGTACAATAAAACATATTGCGAGGGATGGACAAGTGCAAGGAATTCATTTTGATAATAAAAAGTGTGCAGCTAAGTACACCACCTTGTGGCACGCCTGTTTCCTGAACAAATGTTTGTGAGAGAACACTGCCCACATGGACACGGAATGTCCGATTGGACAAGTAACTCTCAATTATGGAAAGCATTCTACCGCGCACACCCAGGTGAGACAAGTCTCTTAATATGCCAAAACGCCATGTTGTGTCGTAAGCCTTTTCGATATCGAGAAACACAGAAAGAAAGTATTGTTTGTGGACGAAAGCGTCTCGGATCTGTGCCTCGATACGCACCAGATGGTCGGTGGTAGATCTACCCTCTCGAAACCCACATTGGTATTGGTCAAGCAGATTGTGTGTTTCAAGGAAATATAAAAGTCGGCGGTTTATCATTTTTTCAAAAAGTTTACAAAGGCAGCTGGTTAGTGCAATTGGCCTATAACTTGAAACAGAAGAAGGGTCCTTGCTCTGTTTCAAAATAGGAATAACAATGGCTTCTTTCCAGGAAGTAGGTATGGTGCCAGAAAGCCAGGTAGCATTGTATAGGGAGAGTAAAGTTTTTCGCGTTTCAAGCGGCAGGTTTTTCAACATTTCGTACATGACATGGTCGTGACCTGGGGCAGAATTACTGCAGGAATTTAGTGATGTTTGTAGCTCAGCTAAGTTGAAAGGTTGGTTGTATGCCTCGTATTTTGTACACTTGTATTCCAGTTTCTGCTTTTCGATTTTTGCTTTGTATCTTAGAAAAGCTTCAGTATAGTGTGACGAGCTAGAGACCTGCTCGAAGTGTGCACCGAGGAAGTTCGCCTGATCTTCCAGGCTGTCACCCTGTGTGTTCACGAGTGGGAGTGAATGCACTTGTCTTCGTGCTACTCTACTAACCATATTCCAAGCTTTAGCCTCTTGGGTATAAGAATTAATCCCCGATAAAAACTTGTGCCAGCTTTCTCTTCTGGCCTGCCGACGCGTTCTCCTGGCCTGAGACTTCATTTTCTTAAAAGTGGCAAAATTTTCGGCTGTTGGTGAGTTCCGAAGCACCCTCCATGCTTTGTTTTGCTGCCTGCGTGCATTTTGGCACTCTGAGTTCCACCATGGCACACGTCGTTTTCGATGATGTCCATTTGTTTGTGGTATGCTTTTTGTTGCTGCATCGATCAAAGATACTGTGAAGTAGTCGACAGCCGCTTCAATGTCTAAAGTGCATATGTCGCGCCAATTTATATGTGTGATGGTATAAAACTGTTCCCAGTTGGCTTTGCTTAATAGCCATTTTGGAACCTGGGGCGGGCATTCAGTTGATGTAGGTGTGCTCAAAACTACGGGAAAATGGTCACTTCCGTAGGGATTAGTGATGACTTTCCAGTGAAGTAGAGGCACAAGCGATGGAGATACTATGCTCAGGTCTATTGAGGAATAGGTATTGTTAGCGAGGTTATAATAGGTTGGTTCTTTCCGATTCAGGAGACAAGCGCTTGAAGAGAGAAGAAACTGAAGAATCAGTCGACCTCGGGCGTCGCAACGAGAGTCGCCCCATAGCCTGTTATGTGCATTAAAGTCCCCTAGAACAAGACAGGGTTCGGGAAGTTCATCCATCAAAGACTGGAATTCATGTTTGCGTAGTTGAATATGTGGAGGTATGTATATAGAGCAAACGGTGACAAGTCTGCCTAGAAGCACCACTCGAACAGCCACTGCCTCAAGAGACGTTTGGAGTTTCAAGTGTTTACATGCTAAAGCTTGCTTAACTATAACAGCTACACCTCCAGATGATGCCACGGCATCATCACGGTCCTTTCGGAAAATAATGTAACTGCGTAGAAAGTTGGTGTGTTTAGATTTTAAGTGTGTTTCCTGTACACACAGCACTTTTGGTGAGTGAATGTGTAGAAGTTCTTGGACATCGTCGAGGTTAGTGAGAAGGCCTCTGACATTCCATTGTAGAATCTGTGTTTCCATATTTGATGGAAAGTGGTGCTGTGTGTATGAAAATGAAGTGGCTGTTCAAGTGGGAAGTTGTAACTTAAGTAGCAGAGCCGTTGTCGGGCCCCGTTATTGGTTTCTTGGTTCTTTTAGCGCGCTCTATGGAGCCACGCCGCGTTTCCGGCACCTGAAGTACCGTGTTTGTGTCCATTGCCTCACGTGAAGCACTGGACGCCCGCGTACGCGTGCTGCTGCTGCGTATTTGCGACCTCGCCTGGTGAGACGTGGTCGGTCGACCCGACGACCCTGGAGTCACCTGAGTCTCTGGCTTGGTAGGTGGAGCAGGCTTGGCTGCTTCCACCATGGGGGCGGCCACCACACCCGATGGCTCACTTTGCGTGGGCCTAGGCAGTGGCGGAGGGTGATGCGACGCTGCCCCCTGACGCGCCGCATCAGCGTAAGTTGTGCCGTGAAAAGCCGAACACCTGGCGTGCTTCCTTGAATGAGATATTTTCGCGAATCTTCAGTGTAATAATGTCTTTTTCTTTTTTCCACTGAGGACAAGAACGTGAATATGATGCGTGGTCTCCGTCACAGTTTACACAATGTAGGGTTTCATTACAATTGTCAGAGATGTGGCCTTGAGCACCGCATTTGGCACAAGCAGGTCGACCACGACAGCTCTGAGAGCCATGGCCGAACCTTTGACACTGGTAACATCGGCGGGGGTTTGGTATGTAGGGTCTGATCGGTGTCTTTGTATAGCCAGTTTCTATTATTTGTGGTAGTTCACTGGTGGCAAAGGTCAGTACCAAGTGTGTCGTGGGGGTTTCCTGATTGTTCTTTTGGATGATGATTCGCTTCACATTCGTCACATTCTGATCTTTCCAGCCCTCGAGGAGTTCAGCCTCCGTCAGGTCAAGGAGGTCTGTGTCAGAAACAACTCCACGTGCAGAGTTCATGGATCGATGAGGTGTAACGCTGATGGGGATGTCGCCGAATGTTGCAAGGTTATTTAGTTTGTCAAATTGTGTTTTGTCACGGAGTTCTAAAAGAAGGTCACCACTAGCCATTTTTGTAACTTTGTAGCCATCACCTAATGTGGCTGTCAGGGACCGCGATACTATGAACGGGGACACTGTTCTGGCTGTTTTGTTGGTCTTGTCACTGTGTACAACATGATAACGAGAGAATACTTCTTTGGGTCTGCTGAAAAAAGAAAATTCTTCGGTGCGTACGCGCTTTGAAGCGGCACGATCATTGAGGAGTGGAAAACTTCTCTGCATGATAGAGGAATGTAATTCAGTAACAATGGCGGCCACCCACCACGGAGCCCAACGAGGGGACGCCACAAGGTTCATGAAACGAGAAACATGCAGACGCCAGCCGTACACCACTACGATAACCTAATGCGGGTAGGCCAAGGTTGGCTAGTTGCACAAGGTTAACCCAAGCCGCCCATGAAAATGGGGAAGTAACAGAAGAAATTAGAGGACAGGATAGATTTAAAGAGGTGAAAATACGAAGATGTGGGGGAGAGAGAGATAGGAAAAGGCGACTGCCGATTTCCCCTGGGTGGGTCAGCCCAGGGGTGCCGTCTACGTGAAGCCGGGGCCAAAGGGGTGTGTTACCTCTGCCAGGGGGCCTTAAAGGTCCAATCACCCAGCGTCGGCTCAACCCCCAGGATCCCCTTTTCCGCGGACACGGCAAAGCCATGCACGGCTAGGCGTGGGAGGGAGTAGAAACTCCCCCGTTAGCTCGGGTCCGTGGTGTCGCTACACACCAAACGCCTACTTGCGCAGGCGCCCCTGCGGGGCCGCATAGAAACTGCAGTGTAGTGAGGATAATCTAGATGGCGCTGTACCGCTTCTCTCCGATTCGCTGCTGCGCGGTTTGTGTTTGGGTGCGCGAGGAAGGAGTGCCTCCAACGTTTATTAAAATAGGTCGCGAAGGCTAAGGAGAAAAACTGTTCAGAAGCTATTGTCTTAACATCAGCATGGGGAGTTAAGGGAGCTGGGACTGAAGTGCGATCTAAGTCAAAGCAATAAATTGGTTTTCCTCAACAATATTATCTACGTGCGATGAACAAAGAATTTATGACAGTTTTTATTATTACAAAAATTTTTTTCTAGCGCCCTCTGACCACGCCAAGATTACTCAATGCTGCCCTAGCACTACACGGGTATACATCACGGCCCGTTTGTAAATATCGCCTGCGAAGACACACCCTCTCACGTGTTTTATTGTTCGGCGCTTGCTTGCGTTCTCAGTTGTGCGCGAACTTGTGAGGTGCGTTTTATCGTTGGTGAACGACTTCAGTGCTGTGTCCAACGGGGAGCGGAACGATGCGACTTACATTTCACGCTGAGTGCTTTGGTCGGTAGCTTCTGAAACAATGTGCTGTGCAAGGATGCAGTAGCAACAAACTTATGCCTGGTGACCTATGTCTTCTAGATAAGAAACAAGGACAATGGTTTGGAATGCACTGTTCCCTTGAATATCAGTATTGCTGCAACCTGGTTTCCTTCTGGAGCATACAGTGCCGCCTTGTCGCGTTTTGGGTGAGCAGATTGCCAAGTTATTTGTCAAGGTACAATACGGATGTCTTTATTGTCATATGTAGCGATAATTTATTGGAGCTTAATAAAAAAACATCACGCAGGGAGTGTCCACAGTTTTTTTGTTTTTAGTACCTTTGGTGCAATGCAATAATTTAGAGGTATTGTAACCATTGAATAAAACTAAAATATTATCATTTTAGCGTGACTGCTTCTTTTTGTTAAAAAAGAAGATCACAATCATTGTACATGCTAAAGAACTTGCGTATTTGTGAAACAAATAAGCCACGCTGCAGATATCACATGTATACGCTGCTACGCTGTTGGTTGGCTTAATCCACTGGTGGAAGGTGCCACGAACGGTGAACAAAAGTTTGAAGAATACGTTTCTTTGTAAAACCGAGGAAAATTGAACGGTAGTACACTTCAGCATCACTATTCAGTCATGAGTTCGTATTAGATTAACTGGCGTTGACTTGAAGCGCCCTCGTGGATGACTCACTGGCGATCGCCTTAGCGCGAGTCGTTAGCGATCGGGGGAAAAGTAAGTTGAGGTCATGATTTGCACTAGTGCACACAAAATGACGTCACTTGTTTACCAGCTCTTGCGTCCAATCCACTTTATTTCTAGATGCACCGTCACGCTCCGCTGACTGGCCTTCACAACAAAACGCCCATCACCAGCGGTAAGTGGTGGATATGAATAGCTTCTCATTTGCACGTTGAAGGACAAGTCCTTGGTCGCTCAGTGTGGCCAAAATATACTGACCCGAATAAAAAAATGACTCTCCCATCTATTAAAAATCATTTTGCTTTAAGCTCCATACAGGGACTCTAGAACTCAAAACGTGGATGCAAAGAAGGGGTGTGTTTGTGCCGTGGGAACGCACTGTTTTCTCTGTAGTAAACCTGAAACCATTGAACACGTCTTTCTCGATTGTTGGGAAGGGGTGTTTTTAATTCTGAAACATTCTGCAGAGAACTATCAAAAAAGATTTATCGATTGATGCCTACGGGTTCATGTTTTACCAGTTAAAGAAGAAGACGGTGGAGCACCTTATGATACTGTTATGTTGCACGGCCTTCGCATCGTTTGGAAAAAGTACATGGCGGTTCGTTATGCCAACATCAATACACTGCCCATTCGTGAATATTTCTGCCAAATGATCACGAAGTTCATACAAGAGCGTAAAACTGAAGACCCAACTGCAGAGTGGCTCGAACATCTTGAGGCACTTATCCGTATAAGAGAATTCTAGTCACTAGGTAACCATTTCGTTCGTTACCTCTGTGTGTACTCTTTATGCACCGTAATTTTATTGCATTATGTGCAAAAATAAGTAATAAAGAAAAAAGTCCGGAGGTTAACGCTTTAGGACTCCGGAAAAAAAGGCCGCAGTGGTTAACGCCTCGCACTCATCACACAGATGTTCTAAGTACGACTCTACGCACCGGAGTCTTTTTCTGGGTATTTTCTTTCTTGCGTTTTTATATATACATATATGTATACATATACGGTGAGTGACGCCGACGCAAGCGGCAATATCCAGCCGAGAGTGTCCATATAAATGCCATCGCAATAATTAAGACGAAATAACAAATAAGCATTCCAAAACCATACGAAGTTAGGCAACACTCACGTGATACCACACCACTCTGCAACGCATTTACTCAATATATTTTGTTTACTGTGCACGGCAGGAACTATGCACATCACAGCTACACATTTTGGTTCGCAATGTTCAGTCAAGCATGCATACGACGAATACCTCAACTGCTTTATTGGAAATTACAGACCATCTTTTCACGCTATCGGAGAAAATACTTTGCTGGAAACTGTGGACCGTTTCGACGAGTTTTATTAAAATATTGCTAACTTGAACTATTACCATTTTGGTAGTCGTGAGAACAACGACAAGTATTGTTTAGACAAAGATTGCCTAAAATAATTACTTTACTATTTGCAACAGTAGTCGCCCAAAAGAGGAGTGGAGTTGATTGAGTAGCTTGGAATAGCAGTAGAGTTACTTGACGCTGTGGTGTGGGTCATTTTACTGACGTAGCGATGTTAACGACATAAGTAGTTTGACTCTCTTGGAAGTGGTAGTGTGATCCTTCGCAAAAGAGACCTCTGAGTCTTCTTAAATCACATTAGCGTTTGAGTATATTCTATAAACTGTTGTTCATTAGCTGTTCCCGTAGATGCTTTGTGGATGTCATTACCTGAGCGAATTTCTCTCATATATTTTTTTGTTTCCTCGCACAGATATGATTCGCATGTAGCAACAGATTTATGTTTAATTTTACACTGAGTGTTGCGTTATTTTGGTGGGTTTTGGGTTTACAGGGCGCCAGCGCTTTGTCAGGCTTTTATGCCTTTTCACTGGTCCCCTAGGCAAAAAGGCAATTAGTGCATTTCCTTCTTTTATTGTGCCGCTTTTCCATTTGCATAAAATAAACTTCAACCTCAACTTCAACTTAAAAAGGCCAGGAGACTCTCCTAGAACGCACCGACTCTGACCCACCAAGAGAGTCACTGCATCTCTATAAACAGAGTCGTACACGTGGCAAGTCATAGCTCTCAAAAATGAGTCATGAATAGTTTTTTCTTGTCATCGTGGGCCAGTGCTTAACAAGACGTCGACCATGAAACATGCGTGAATCACTCACCGAGAAGTCCCATGGCGCGGTCGAGCTCCAAGCGCAAAATGGCCAGTACATGGTCCACACCTTCCTTGCCCTGAATAGCGTATAGAAGGTTGCAGTTTAGGAGCGAGTTTCCGCAATCTCGTTATAATGCACCGTAAAAAAAGAACTCAACAGTCATTATTTATTTATTAGCCATTGAATCACAATGCATTGCACTGATGAGTAACTCAGGGGAAGAATCGCAATTCATGATTGCTGAATTAGACAAAGAGAGCAGAAAGGCGGGTTTTAAAATAATCTGCAGGAAACGAAATTAATGTAAGACAGCCTCGGAACGGAACAGTGCTTCAAGATGGGTAGCAGTGCAGTTAAAGTTGTGAAAGAGTACGTCTGTTTACGACAGGTTTAAAGTGCGGAACCGAACTATGTGAATGAAGTAACTTGAAGAATAAGAATGGGGTGGAGCACATTGGGTAGGCATTCTCAAATCATGAATGGTAAAATTCAACTATCTCTCAATAGAAAGGCATACAACAGCTTCATCTTACCGGTACTTACCTACGGAGCCGAAACCTGGACGATTGGAAAGAGGGTTCTACCTAAGCTGAGGACGATGCAGCGACCAATGGAAAAGAAAATGATAGGTATAATCCTAAGGGAGACGAAGAGAGCAGAGTGCACCAGGGAACACACGGGGCTTAGTGAAAATAAAGAGAAAGAAATGGTCATGGGCAGGGCACGTAACACGAAGGAAGATACCCGTGTGTATTAAGGATCACAGATTGGATTCCAATAGAAGGAAAGCGAGTGTAGGGGAGACAGGAAGTTAGGTGTTCCGATGAGATTAGGAATCTTGTGTGGGCATAGAGTGGCAGCAGCAAGCACTAGACCCAGTTGGCTGGCGGAACATGGAATAGGCATTTGTCCTGCACTGAACGTAGCCAGGCTGATGATGATGATTTGTTCCCCACACCTCTAAGGTGAAGCATTTCTTGACAGTCTCGACTCACTGCTTCGCGATATTACTCTGTGCCTTGCAAGATCTCGCCTATTTTCTTGAAGCTTTCGGTCGGCATCTTTCTGATAAATTCGCGAAAATATTTCTTGAACCACGTACGAAGAAACTTTTATAATGTGTATGGGACAACAGAGGGATGGGAAAACATGCTTTGAAGTTGCGTCGCAATACAATACAAGGTACTCTGGCAAGAAGTGTTGGCGATTCTGATGCAACATACTACCGCAAAGATTTCTCCGATACAATACATTTGGACTGTATCTTAAGATATTTCAATACATTCACAGATGTGTTGCTAAAGATCCTTACTATGTAGTAGTGAACACCTAATAACTAAAAGGGTTTTTGAAAACTTCTACAATGTGACAAATTAAAAAAAAGTCATGTATGGCTGCTTGTGTCTAGTAAGGTTTTACTCTTATTGGTCAAAATAAATTGGTTTACTTTCCAGTAACTTAAGACTTTCTTTAGCTACTTAACAGGACAGCCCTTTGGCAGTTCGCTGACAGTGGTTCGTGCTTGTCATTTCTGTAACTGATGGGAGTCGCTGCTCAGCTTGCCAAGCAGCTAGTGGGTTGCCATATAACCACACGAGCTTGAATAAGAAAGAAGCTTTCGCACGATGACTCTGCACGGGATCACTGACGCCAAAGGATGGGCTCCGCATGGGCTCGGTTTCCCACCTGTCATTCAGAAGTCCAGGCAACTTATCATCTCTGTCGTCGGTTTCCCTTCGCTCATCAAGTCACTCAGATCATTTTGAGTCCACCTCGACACCTGTGAGTGGGACATTGGTCATTTTTTCGCTAGTTTCAATCTTCGAACCACCAGCTGGCAGAGACGAACATTGTGTTTCTTAGCCGCGGCCAGTCTCTACAGCTGATGCGGTGTCGGCGTTTGACGGTGGCTGAACTGAGAATAGTAGCGTTTCTGCTTCAACGACCACCGATCCTATATATTATTGTTAGCGTTTCTTTCTGTTATGCAAGTTTGTGTACTTATTTAGCCTCCCTGTCATCGGACACGCCGAAGGAGCGTACAGCTTCGCCATGGAAAACTCCGTCGATCCTCCAGGATAAGGTTACAGAGTATGCTGTCAACACGATTGCTGCAGCAGCTATGAACACGACTCCGGCTGCGTTCACTAATGACGGCACAACGTCCTCTTCTAACAATGAGTGCTCTGCTTGGGTGCGGTGCAGAACAAATGACGCACGCTTGTATATCTGCCGGCCTCTCAGCCAAAGCAAGGCACTTTGATGAGTGAACTTCAAGGCGATACCACTCAACGTAAACCAGCGAGCTCGCGGCCACCACCCTCGCTTTTCTACGACTACAAAGCCATCCTACGCCCACTGGGAGCCCTAAGCTTGAACCAGTGGACTCGCCCCACACTGACGCGGGCTACTGGATTTGCCGCAAGCTTACCTACTGCCGAAGTCGACCGGCTAGTTTTCCGTCTGCGCCCTGAACTAAACCTCGCTGTTGTGAGCACGCCACATGAACACATCGCCCTAAACCTCTACAGCGTCCAGCACATCCACCTAGGCGAACATACCTATCCTGTGTCTGTTCACATTGCCGCTCCCGACAATTCGTGTAAAGGCATTATCTATGGCGGCGACCCGGAAAAAGAACCCATCGGAATTTATGGATCATCTCGTAATCCCTGGTTACATCGTTCTATAGGCAATAATGATTGTAAAATTGATTACGGCTTTCATTACCTCCCAAGCACTGCAGGTGCCACGATACATACGTACAGCGCTGAATGCCGGTGCTATGTGCATTGCCCCCGCAAGCAAGCTTGCACGTTTTGTCTTCGGTTGGGGCATTGTTCTGACAACTGCCATACATCTTCTTGCGTGCCATGCAAGACATGCGGCCTTGAGAAGCTGACACCAGGGTACTCATGCTCGCCAAGGAGCCGTTCATGCGTAGGTGATCACCCTACTGTACTGAAACGGGCTGTCCCGCCCGCGTTAGGCCGTCCTGCAACACGCAACGGGTTCGGAAGGCACTTCAGCAGGAACAGCAACAATGACATGTAGAACACCACTCCACACCATCATCTTCGTCACAGGGCGACTTGTCAGCAAGAGGTACTACTCGGGCCCCGCCACGGTGGTCTAGTGGCTAAGGCACTCGGCTGCTGACCCGCAGGGCGCGGGTTCGAATCCCGGCTGCGGCGGCTGCATTTCCGATGGAGGCGGAAATGTTGTAGGCCCGTGTGCTCAGATTTGGGTGCACGTTAAAGAACCCCAGGTGGTCTAAATTTCCGGAGCCCTCCACTACGGCGTCTCTCATAATCATGTAATGGTTTTGGGACGTTAAACCCCACATATCAATCAGAGGTACTACTCGGGATAGGAAATCCGGGTCACGTTCTCAGTCCAGGTGGGGGTCACGGAACAAGACCACCTTTCGTTTCCACTCCATAGAGGACGGGTTCACAACAACCACTTGTAATGCGGAAGGCCACTTTGGAAGATGCTGCACTACAGTATCGACAAACCATTCTTCCCTCCAGTTGACAGGTGGCAGGCACCCGAACAAGGATCAAGAAGCCGAGGCAAGGAACGCCCGGCAAAACTTTGGGAGCTAGGCTGCGAGAATGGGCTTTCCCTGCTCCCACAATCCTCTGCTACTCCGTCCTCAACCTTAGCTCCAGCTTGACACACAATTCAGGCGTGAATGCGTTTCATCAGCTTCGTGCAAAAATTGAGGTCAAATTGCGTGATCTAGATGCTCGACTTCAACGCAAGATAAAGACCGCGTGTGCTACTATTGTGACGTCCCCGCAAACATGGACTGAACCCCGGTCCTTTCACGATGTTTACGCTCGTTCTTAAACCCACGCATAAAAAAAGGAAAAGAAAACCTTCGCTGTAACGAATGGGTATTCCGGAGTGGAGTATCTGGAAGGATTATTTCTACTGTTCTCGCGGGCCCCCGCCGCGCAAACACGAAGACCGGGCGGCGCCTTGTTGTCTACAGACAGTGTGACAGTGTTTGGTGGCAATAATCCGTGCGCACCCTTCAGATTTGTGGCATGGGGGAGCAGCAGAGCACCTTTTGTTGGTTCGGGGAATGCGACCCTGCCGCAGCGCCAGTGCCGGGTCCGGCCTAACTTTCCGTCAGCCTCCGTGGCTCCAGGGCTCATTTCTGCGTTCTGCGCGGATGGCCAACCGCGGCGTTGAATGACGAAGAAGCGGCGGCTACGGAGAATTTCGCGGGAGACACCGAGCTGCATGGAGACGTCGAAACTCGTTCTGGACATCGGCTCATCAAGTACCAGAAACCGGGGCAATTGGTTCGGCGGAAAACATTTTGGCACAACACTGCAAACTCCGGACGTTGGCCATTATAGACGACGCAATTTGTCGGAAGCATCGGGACCATTGTTCGCCCGTAATTAAAGTGTCTTCGGACGGCTCGCCCATCTCTCTCCCTGAGGCTTGAGTTTGAACATTTATTTATTTATTTATTTATTTAAATACTCTCAATGCCATTTGCGGCGTTACAGAGAGGAGTGGTTACAAGTTAGAGATGGCAGTCTTGAATGATGCATGATCAGGGTTGCTGGCGATGGAGGCAGGAAGGTGGTTCCATTCGGATGAAGTCTTCGGCACGTAGGAGTGGAAGTATATGTTGGTATGGCAGAGTGGCACATGGACTTTGAAGTTATGGTCGATGCGAGATGAAACGTAAGAAGGTGACGAGAACAATGTGCCCTTTATTTCAGGATTCATAAAAAAAATTTTGTGAAAGAGACAGAGTCGGGCCTGTTTCCTCCTGTTAGAAAGGGTAGGAAGGTCTAGAGAATTTTTAATTGATGAGATGCTAGCGGTACGGGAGTAATTAGCGACAATGAAGCGAGCTGAGCGATTTTGGATGGCTTCCAGTGCATTAACAAGTGAACAAGAATGAGGATCCCAGATTGATGAGGCGTATTCGAGTTTAGATCTGACTAGTGTTTTATAAAGAAGAAGTTTTAATGAAACAGGTGCTAATGAAAAGTTACGGCGCAAGAAGCCGAGAGTGCGGTTAGCATTGTTAATCACATAACTGACATGATTATTCCATGTTAAATTGTTATCTATGTGAACACCTAGATAATTGTAAGTATTGACAGACGACAACAGAAAATTAGAAATTGAATAAACAGGGCTAGTGCAGTCAGTACTTCCTCGAGAGATCCTCATTATTTTACACTTGTCAATATTTAGTTTCATTGACCAGAGTGAGCACCAAGATGTAATGTTGTCAAGATCAGATTGAAGTAGTGATGAATCATGAGAGTTAGTTATTATGCGGTAGATGACACAATCGTCGGCAAATAGCCTGATTGTTGATGTAATGCTAGATGGAAGGTCATTAATATAAATTAGAAAGAGTAAGGGTCCAAGGACAGAACCTTGCGGCACACCAGAGATTACTGAACAATTGCGTGAGTCATGATCGTTAGCTGTTACATGTTGGGTTCTGTTAGATAAGAAGCATTCGATCCATCGTAATGTGTTTGAGTCAATATTTAGCATGCTTAGTTTTAGTAGGAGTAAACGGTGAGAAACGGTGTCAAAAGCTTTTTGAAAATCAAGGAAAATGCAATCGATAATGGAGCCAGTGTCAGAAGCTGAAAATAAGTCGTTGGTGAAGAGAAGTAGTTGGGTTTCACATGAGTAGTGTTTCCTAAAACCATGCTGACTGTTATGAAAGAAGTTATTTTCTTCGAGAAATATAATTAAGTTAGAATAGATTATGTGTTCGAGAAGCTTACATGGAATACTAGTCAAAGTGATGGGCCTGTAGTTAGAAGGATTAGATGAGTCACCTGGTTTAGGCACAGGAACCACCTTCCCCGCCTTCCAGTCACTGGGCAATGAGGCATTTTGTAATGACTGTGAAAAGAGCTGTGAAAAAATGACTGAACAATAAGTGGCAGTTTGTTTGAGAAATTGGGGAGCGATTCCATCTATGCCAGGTGCCGAGGCTTTCATTTTTAGTATGAGGTGAAATAGCCCCAATTGATCAATGATGATTGGTTCCATTCGGGGATATCCAGGATCGGCTTGAATTGGTAAATGATTGGAGTTGTCAACGGAAAATGATTTTTTAAATACGTCTTGCAAAGCCTCGCAGCACCTGTCACTTGCAATCGCCAAACCAAGTTCGTCACAAAGATCAATGTTCTTATTTTTTGGACCATTTACTAGACACCAAAACTTACGAGGGTTAGACTGTAGAAGAGAGGGAAGGGTATCGCTGAAGAAACTATGTTTAGCAACTGCATAAGCTTTTTTGTATTCTAATGTTGCGTTGTGATAAGCCGCCCATCTTTCCGTGGTGTCAGATGATGAAGCGCTGCGGTAAAGTCGTTTTTTTTTATTACGTAGGCGAAGAAGTGCTGATGTGAACCACGGAGAGCGGAACGCCGTTCGAACAGTTCGTAAAGGAACATAACAATCTATAAGTGAATTAAACTTATTTTTGAACGATACCCAGTTCTCCTCTACAGTGTTATCAGCGGCACATGCAATGTATTTTTCAGTGAAAACTTCCAACTCAGTACATATAGATGCATAATCAGCTTTCGCATAATCTTTTATAACTTTTACTGGGGAGCGACCATGCCCACTCCCCAGTAACATTGTTACTGGCTAGGCTTTGCTTGGGAGAGGGTTCTCCGCTGATGTGAGCCGTGGGGGCGGCCGTCAAAGATGATACACACCGACTGACAGAAAAATGTGTCGTGGCAACAGTGGCAATTGGTTAGGTGCCACGGAGGGGCGGAGTCGGGTCCTACATAAAGGGACTACGAGACGATGCGAGGGGAGTCAGAGATACGATGCGATGAGCTCGAGATGGTAGAGAGACATAATGGAAAAGGAAGATAACGGTGCGAAGAGATAGCGATGAGAGCCGATGAGATGATGAATGGGGCAAGGACGGTACAATGAGGAACGAAAGTTATGGATAGGAGGTGAGTGAATGGAGCGTTACGAAAGAAGACTAAGATGGAAATCACTGAGAGGCACGACAAAGGCGACAATGACGAAGACGATGAAGACGCTGACGAATTGGACAATGACCCCAGGAAGAAGATCTGAGCCCCGACTCGAACAGCCAGCTCCGAGGCACCAGTGAACATGGACATTCTGTGAGACGAACTTCACCTCCCTTACTTAAACGAGCTTTGCGGGAAGGGCTGCGGCATGTTGAGGCATTGCGTGGTTTTATTAATTAATGACTTTATCATTTGTGTCGTCGTGTGTTTATTCTGTATTGAGGCACCCTTTGCATTGTCACCGTAACTTCGCTTATGTATCCTGTTTCGCGTGTCGCCAGTAATTGCTCATATGTTACAATTTCGTGTAACAGAGATGTCGTTCACGGACAGTATGTGTGTACGCCATTTGCACTCGCCATTGAATTAAATGCGTCCATGATTAAGAACAGATCGTGACGTCTCTTACTTCTCGGCCCCAGCACAAATCCCTGTATGTGGAAAGTGATTGAGACACGTAGCCAAGAGGGAACCGGATAAAAAAGGGAATTGAGGGGTCTTCCCTCTCTTTAGCGATCGGTGGCAAAGTGGGGACGTCTCAAGTGGTGGCAGCGGTGGAATTACTGCTGGGGCAACGGCGCGAAATTTCACCCTCGTACTAGGGAAGGAGAGGCGGCAAAAATGAACGAACAGGCTACCAAGATGTCCGACAGAGACGACCCAATAGAAATGAACGCGTTAAGGTTAGTAGACATGGTTTTATCGTTTGCGGGAGGTGATACGGGTCTGGATATTGGGGTCTTCTTGAAAATTTTGGAGCAGATTGGTCGCTTGCGTGGATGGCGGGATAGTGAGCTGCTCTGCATAGCACGAAGCAAGATGGTAGGCGCCGCGCACGATTTTGCGTGGTGAGATGATGGCGTCGCTGCGGCTTCAACGTTTTCTGAGTTCAAATATTTGGCCCTCAAGAGGTTCGATATGGAGCCACTTATCTTTAAAGCGGAACGGTTTTTAAACGCGAGGCAGAAGGCAGATGAGGAGGTGAGGTCATTTGCGAGTTGCTTGCGCATGTTCGGGACCGCCACCCTGGCAGGCTCCGATGGTCAGGATCCGGTGAAAGCTTCACTGCGCCGCGAAATTCTAGCCGAACATTTGCTCTTGCAGTTTTTATTAGGCCTGAGGGATCCGGTCCGCAGATTTGTTCTCTCTCGGAACCCAAAAACGTTTGACGAGGCCATTGCTATAGCGGTCAAGGAAGAACAGAATGAGAGAGTGTTGTGGAGCCATACGTTGCCCGTTCGATACGTAGAAGAGAACACAGATATTCATGATATGCATAGCCGCCTTGACCACCTCAAAAAACTTGAGGAGAGCTTGGCAGTACGCAATAAGGTGAAACAGGATTGGCAGGAATTCTCGAAGCAGCTCCCTCATCCCGGCGGGCACTATAACTGTGGTTGGTTTGATCACTTTTGGCGAGAATGCTATCAGTACCGGCGACGAAAGTGGAATTCGACAGATGGCAGCCGCATTCACAAAGACATAGAGATGGTGATAAAATTCGAATCTGAAAACCTAGACGCAACTCCTCCTCATGACGGTGACGCGCAGAGGTCAATCGCGATCGTAAATATTCGCGAGGAAAGAAGCTCCGTAAAAACGAGTTGCGGTTCACCGTGTGTGGATGTGGTTAATGTAATTTCCGTGAACGAGGAGGATGTTGCGCCATTGAGCGAGTGTGTGTTTGGGGGAAACGCTCACACGCCGGTGCCACTGGGTGAAACAAAAGCTGTTGAGGTTGCTGGAGCAGATACAGACGGTTTAGCTGCGGTTTCTACCTCGAAGGTCCCACGAGACGATGAGGCATTACCCGTAAGAGTAGCAGATATGGAGTTGGATGAGAATGGGTTTTCTGAGGATGCAGTTGTTGGGGTCTTGGTCGACAAAGCGGTAGACGGAACGTTAGAGAGAGTAAGTGAGATTGAGGAATGCCTAGATCGCAATGGGGTGGTTTTTGTGGGGCCAAATGGGAACTGCAGCACACTCGATGTACACCGCACCAAACTCGGGCATGCGCAGCGCTGGTCTTATAAGATAGCTTCGCACATGCCCCACTCCGCGACTGAGTTGAGTAGGTGGAATTTCGGACCATCCAACGAGGGCCCGGGACTCGGAGTCGGGGAAGAGGCCTGCATACAGGTAGACGCTGAGCACTCGGGGATCGGCTAGGGTCGTAAGAGTCCGCGATGTTGTATGCCATTTTATGTTCTATGATTTCTGCTCAGTCATTATGCTTGTTACTTTAGTGGAGACCTTGCGTCGAAGTATAAGTTTTTTTTATGTTATTTTGCTTTGGCTTGTACGCTTGTTTTCTTTTGTTGATTGTGTTTTGAAATGAGGCAGGTAGTTCGCTCGGTTATTGTGGCTTTGTGTTGCTTGCGGCATCTGATGTTGATCACTGAGTGAGCGGTACCACCGGGGATCGATTAACACCTAATGATGCGGGAAGACCATAGAGTCAGTGAATGTGAGGTTACCGAGATCTCGCCACTTGTCGGAGAGGAAGGTGCAAAAGGGACTGTTTCAAGAAACGAGAAGGTTTAGAGAGACAGGATACGTGACTGGCATCTGTGGCCAAAGTTAGGTAGATTATGCATGGTGGTAGGTCGAGCTACATCAATAGACGCTGCACAACAGGTGATGAGATGAGACAAGTAAAGATAACAGACAAGCTACGGCGTTTTCCCTACACAATAGTGTCGTGCCTCGATAGGAGGCGGGGAGGGCTGGCTTGTGGGAAGAGATGAAGCAGCCCCGGTATTAACGAGGCGAGGTTAAAGTTCAAATTGAAATGGTTTCACGGCGTCTCCCCACACGGAAGTGTCGCACCTCGTTAGGAGGCAGGGGGCGTCGTGATTGGTTTTGATGTACAACGCCCAATGTCACAGTTGCATAGGACAGCATATACGCTACGTTCTCAGCCAATCCGAACACGCAATTTGTGTTGAAGGTCCCTTTTCCTCACCGACAGGTGTAGCAGAGGCCGGACAGGAAATGATATGCGAGGGTAATTCAGTGTTGCTGCCTATATGACCTATGTTCTCCCGCCATCCCGCTTTTCGCTTGGTTTGAAATGTTCGATAAGGTCTTAAAATTTTGTGCATGTGTGGAATGAAAGCGTATTGAAATGAGAGCATCCTCTGTTCGGTTGTGCCGAGAGTGGACAGTGCAGGCGAAGCGTGTTACGTGCTCGCATGGTGGTGAACCTTCCGCACACATGACTGAACGCTGCGTGCCAAACCATCCGACGAACAGCTGTGAGCAGTGTGCGTTTTGTCCACGCGTCATCCACGAGTTTCTGCGGTGATTCTGAAGGTTTCAAGTGTGTTGTGCGCGGTAGAAACACGGAATCAGACTGCTTCATGGTGGGTGATGATTCAGCGACAATCACAGATTGGTTCCTCTCAGCGACGCGCTTCCGCCAGGGCTGAATCACAAGTGTGCTGTGTTCGCATACCGTATGCCTAAGACTGCCGCAATGTCTCTATTTCGCTGCGGAACTCGAAGGCGCTATGCGCCCGCATTTTTCGTGTTTGAATTTCCCCGCTGGGAAAATTTTTCTGCAAGATGAAGGGATTGTGACGTCCCCACAAACACGGACTGAACCTCGGTCCTTTCAAGATGTTTACGCTCGTTTATTAAACCCACGCACAAAAAAGGAAAAGAAAACCTTCGGTGTAACGAATGGGCATGCCGGAGTGGAGTACCTGGAAGGATTATTTCTACTGTTCTCACGGGCCCCGCAGCGCAAACACGAGGACCGGGCGCCACCTTGTTGTCTACAGACAGTGTGACAGTGTTTGGTGTCAATAATCTGCGCGCACCCTTCAGATTTGTGGCATGGGGAAGCAGCAGAGCACCTTTTGTTGGTTCGGGGAATGCGACCCTGCCGCAGCGCCAGTGCCGGGTCCGGCCTGACTTTCCGTCAGCCTCCGTGGCTCCAGGGCTCATTACTGAACTCCGGTCCTTTCAAGATGTTTACGCTCGTTTCCTAAAACCACGCATAAAAAAAGGAAAAGAAAACCTTCGGTGTAACGAATGGGCATTCCGGAGTGGAGTACCTGAAGGATAATTTCTACTGTTCTTGCGGGCCCCCCAGCGCAAACACGAGGACCGGGCGCCACCTTGTTGTCTACAGACAATGTGACAGTGTTTGGTGTCAATAATCCGCGCGCACCCTTCAGATTTGTGGCTTGGGGGAGCAGCAGAGCACCTTTTGTTGGTTCGGGGAATGCGACCCTGCCGGAGCACCAGTGCCGGGTCCAGCCTGACTTTCCGTCAGCCTCCGTGGCTTCAAGGCTCATTACTGTGTTCTGCGCGGATGGCTAGCCGCGGCGTTGAATGACGAAGAAGCGGCGGCTACGGAGAATTTTGCGGGAGACACCGAGCTGCACGGAGACGTCGAGACTCGTTCTGGACATCGGCTCATCAAGTACCAGAAACTGGGGCAATTGGTTCTGCCGAAAACATTTTGGCACAACACTGCAAATTCCGGACGTTGGCCATTACAGACGACGCACTTTGTCGGAAGCATCGGGACCATTGTTCGCCCGTAATTAAAGTGTCTTCGGATGACTCGCCCATCTCTCTCCCTGAGGCTTGAGTTCGAACATTGTTACTTGCTAGCCTTTGCTTGGGAGAGGGTTCTCCGCTGATGTGAGCCGTGGGGGCGGCCGTCAAAGATGATACACACTGACTGACAGAAAAATGTGTCGTGTCAACAGTGGCAATTGGTTAGGTGCCACGGAGGGGCGGAGTCGGGTCCTACATAAAGGGACTACGAGACGATGCGAGGGGAGTCAGAGGTACGTTGCGATGAGCTCGAGATGGTAGAGAGACGGAATGGAAAAGGAAGATAACGGTGCGAAGAGATAGCGATGAGAGGCGATGAGATGATGACTGGAGCAAGGACGGTATGATGAGGAATGAAAGTTAGTGATAGGAGGCGAGTGAATAGAGCGTTACGAAAGAAGACTAAGATGAAAATCACTGAGAGGCACGACAAAGGCGACGATGACGAAGACGATGAAGACGCTGACGAATTGGACAATGACCCCAGGAAGAGGCCCTGAGCCCCGACTCGAACAGCCAGCTCCGAGGCACCAGTCAACATGGACATTCTGTGAGACGAACTTCACCTCCCTTACTCAAACGAGCTTTGAGGGAAGGGATGAGGCATATTGAGACATTGCGCGGTTTTATTAATTAATGACTTTATCATTTGTGTCGTCGTGTGTTTATTCTGTATTGAGGCACCCTGGCATTGTCACTGTTACTTCGCCTATGTATTCTGTTTCGCGTGTCGCGAGTAATTGCTCATGTGTTACAATTTTGTGTAACAGAGATGCGGTTGAAGATGTGTGGCGCTTTATGGCGCAAGGGCCAATTGATGGCCAAAGAGCGCCATTTCAGTGAGTACATAGATGTGGACAATGATATGTTGCGTGGCTGTATAGGGGCCTTGAAATTCCTCGCGGTAATACGGGTAAAAACAGAAGTGTTAAAGACATGACAGTGACGTGATGTGCATAGTAAAAAGGGTGACAAAGGTTTTGATACTAGAAACGTGTAAAAATATTTGGCACTAGCACAAGTGCCTCATCAGCGCCCTTGTGTCCAAGGGCTGTGAGACAAGTGCTTTCTTGTATAGCCACCGCAGCAAAAACCTCTCTGTAGAGGTCGTGCTACGGGATGCCCGGGTATACAATATCAAAACTATGAATTTCTTTTAAAAACGCGAACCATGATTTATGACTAAAAAGCGGTTCCCTACCGACGAACATTGCAGGGTGTAAAGGTATATGTTGTTGGTAGGGTAATGGAAAGTGTTGTTTTCTTAGGGCGTCCAATCGTTTGCACTGAATTAAAATGTGGAGAACTGTTAGTGCTTCACCACATCTGTCACACAATAGCGGATCGCCACCGGACAAAATATATGTGTGTGTCGTGTATGTGTGTCCTATCCTGAGCCTTGTTAGTGTTACCTCTGTTAGACGTGATTTCGATACTGTTGGCCAATGGCCAAGGTGTGGCTTGATGACGTGTAGCTTGTTTTGTGTGTGTCTATCCCACTTGTTCTGCCAGTAGTCCCTCAGCTTTCGTTTGAGAGACGGCTTAAGATCAAGGGGCGAGATCGATATGGGTGTGGTGGAACTGATTTCGTGGACGGATGCAGCAAGCTGATCCGCCATCACGTTGCCTTGGATCTCACGGTGCCCTGGCACCCAGCATACTACAACATGTAGTTCGAGTGTGTAAAGTGTGCATAAAATAGAGTAGAGTGAGATGAGGACAGGGTTTTTTGTTTTTTAAGATTGTGCAGAGCTGTAACCACACTGAGGGAGTCCGTATAAATTACTGCTTTTTGTATTTGTGATTGCTTGATGTGTTTAGCTGCTACAAGTATCGCGTAAGCTTCCGCTGTGAAGATACTTGTGCCTGGATGTAGAGGGCCAGCATCCGAAAAGGATGGGCCGACAGCAGCATAGGGCACAGAGGAGTTTGACTTGGAGGCATCTGTAAAGAACTCAGGACATGTGTATTTGTGTTGAAGTTCCAGGAAGTAGTTTCGGATATGGGCAATAGGTGCATGTTTTGTAACTTCTAGAAAAGACACATCACAGTCTATAGTCTGCCATTGCCACGGTGGCGGGTATGCAACAGGAGCCATTAAACTGTGTTCAAGTGAGACTCCAGTTTCTTCAGCTAGACTTTTCAGGCGAACTGAGAAGGGCTGCCTCATCGAAGGCCTGTTTTGAAACAGAATAGAGCTCGACAAATCATTAATAGTGGAGTAGGAAGGGTGTTTCTTGTCTGCTTTCACCTTAAGAAAATATACAAAGAACATGTAAGTTCTTTGTAAATGAAGCGACCATTCATTTGACTCAACGTAAAGGCTTTCTACAGGACTGGTGCGAAAAGCACCCGTAGAAAGGCGGATGCCCGAATGGTGCACGGGATCCAGCATCTTCAAAGCATTTTGAGTCGCAGACTGATAAACAACGGCCCCATAATCTAAGCGTGTGCGAATGAGGCTCTTATACAAATTAAAGAGACATTGCCTGTCGCTACCCCACGTAGTACGTGACAACACTTTCAGAACACGCATGGCTTTTATACATTTTGTTTTTAGATACTTAATTTGCGGTACGAAGGTCAACTTGTTGTCCAAAATTAGGCCTAAGAATTTATGCTCGGCATTAACAGACAGACGTTGACCATTCAATTGAATGTCAGGTTCTGAGTGCATACCTCTCTTTCTGGAGAACAAGACACATGTGCTTTTTTGTGGGTTCAGTCGGAATCCATTTTCTTTTGCCCATTTAGAGACCTTGTTCAAAGCTAGCTGAACCTGCCGTTCACAGATTGCCAGGTTGCATGACCTAAAGCCAAGCTGGACGTCATCGACAAATGTACAATAGAACATATTGCGGGGGATGGAAAGGTGCAAGGAATTCATTTTGATAATAAAAAGTGTACAACTAAGTACACCGCCTTGCGGTACTCCCGTTTCTTGAACAAATTGGGAGAGAACACATCCCACACGCACACGGAATGTCCGATTGGACAAGTAACTCTCAATTATGGAAAGCATTCTACCGCGCATACCCAGGTGAGACAAGTCTCTTAATATGCCAAAACGCCATGCTTTGTCGTAAGCCTTTTTGATATCGAGAAACACAGAAAGAAAGTATTGTTTGAGGACGAAAGCGTCTCGGATCTGTGCCTCGATGCGCACCAGATGGTCGGTGGTAGATCTACCCTCTCGAAACCCAAATTGGTATGGGTCAAGCAGATTGTGTGTTTCAGGGAAATATAAAAGTCGGTGGTTTATCAATTTTTCAAAAAGTTTACAAAGGCAGCTGGTTAGTGCAATTGGCCTATAACTTGAAACAGAGGAAGGGTCCTTGCCCTGTTTCAAAATAGGGATAACAATGGCTTCTTTCCAGGAGGTAGGTATGGTGCCAGAAAACCAGATAGCATTGTATAGGGAGAGTTAAGTTTTTTCACGGCAGGTTTTTCAACATTTGATACATGACATGGTCGTGGCCTGGGGCAGAATTACCGCAGGAATTTAGTGATGTTTGTAGCTCAGCTAAGTTGAAAGGTTCGTTGTATGCCTCGTATTTTGTACACTTGTATTCCAGTTTCTGCTTTTCGATTTTTGCTTTATATCTTTGAAAAGCTTCAGTATAGTGTGACGAGCTAGAGACCTGCTCGAAGTGTGCACCGAGGAAGTTCGCCTGATCTTCCAAGCTGTCACCCTGTGTGTTTACGAGTGGGAGTGAATGCACTTGTCTTCGTGCTACTCTACTAACCATATTCCATGCTTTAGCCTCTTGGGTATAAGAATTAATCCCCGATAAAAACTTGTGCCAGCTTTCTCTTCTGGCCTGCCGACGCGTTCTCCTGGCCTGAGACTTCATTTTCTTAAAATTGGCAAGATTTTCGGCTGTCGGTGAGTTTCGAAGCACCCTCCATGCTTTGTTTTGCTGCCTGCGTGCATTTTGGCACTCTGAGTTCCACCATGGCACACGTCGTTTTCGATGATGTCCATTCGTTTGTGGTATGCTTTTTGTTGCTGCATCGATCGGAGACGCTGTAAAGTAGTCGACAGCCGCATCAATGTCTAAAGTGCATATGTCGCACCAATTTATATGTGTGATGGTATAAAACTGTTCCCAGTTGGCTTTGCTTAATAGCCATTTTGGAACCTGGGGCGGGCATTCAGTTGATGTAGGTGTGCTCAAAACTACGGGAAAATGGTCACTTCCGTAGGGATTAGTGATGACTTTCCAGTGAAGTAGAGGCACAAGCGATGGAGATACTATGCTTGGGTCTATTGAGGAATAGGTATTGTTAGCGAGGTTATAATAGGTTGGTTCTTTCCGATTCAGGAGACACGCGCTTGAACAGAGAAGAAACTGTTCAATCAGTTGACCTCGGGCGTCACAACGAGAGGCGCCCCATAGCCTGTTATGTGCATTGAAGTCCCCCAGAACAAGATAGGGTTTGGGAAGTTCATTCACCAAAAACTGGAATTCATGTTTGCGTAGTTGAATATGTGGAGGTATATATATAGAGCAGACGGTGACAAGTCTGCCTAGAAGCACCACTCGAACAGCCACTGCCTTAAGAGACGTTTGGAGTTTGAAGTGTTTACATGCTAAACCTTGCTTAACTATAACAGCTACACCTCGAGATGATGCCACGGCATCATCACGGTCCTTTCGGAAAATAATGTAATTGCGTAGAAAGTTGGTGTGTTTAGATTTTAAGTGTGTTTCCTGTACACACAGCACTTTTGGTGAGTGAATGTATAGAAGTTCTTGGAGATCGTCGAGGTTTGTGAGAAGGCCTCTGACATTCCATTGTAGAATCTGTGTTTCCATATTTGATGGAAAGTGGTGCTGTGTGTACGAAAATGAAGTGGCTGTTAAAGTGAGAAGTTGTAACTTAAAGCAGGGCCGTTGTCGGGCCCTGTTATTGGTTTCTTGGTTCTTTTAGCACGCTCTATGGAGCCACGCCGCGTTTCCGGCACCTGAGGTACCGTGTTTGTGTTCATTGCCTCACGTGAAGCACTGGACGCCCGCGTACGCGAGCTGCTGTTGAGTATTTGCGACCTCGCCTGGTGAGACGTGGTCGATCGACCCGACGACTCTGGAGTCACCTGAGTCTCTGGCTTGGTAGGTGGAGCAGGCTTGGCTGCTTCCACCACGGGGGCGGCCACCACACCCGATGGCTCACTTTGCGTGTGCCTAGGTAGTGGAGGAGGGTGATGCGACGCTGCCCCCTGACGCGCCGCATCAGCGTAAGTTGTGCCGTGAAAAGCCGAACACCTTCGGCGTGCTTCCTTGAAGGAGATATTTTCGCGAATCTTCAGTGTAATAATGTCTTTTTCTTTTTTCCACTGAGGACAAGAACGTGAATATGATGCGTGGTCTCCGTCACAGTTTACACAATGTAGAGTTTCATTACAATTGTCAGAGATGTGGCCTTGGGCACCGCATTTGGCACAAGCAGGTAGACCACGACAGCTCTGAGAGCCATGGCCGAACCTTTGACACTGGTAACATCGGCGGGGGTTTGGTATGTAGGGTCTGATCGGTGTCTTTGTATAGCCAGTTTCTATTGTTTATGGTAGTTCACTGGTGGCAAAGGTCAGTACCAAGTGTTTCGTGGGGGTTTCCTGATTGTTCCTTCGGATGATGATTCGCTTCACATTGGTCACATTCTGTTCTTTCCAGCCTTCGAGGAGTTCAGCCTCCGTCAGGTCAAGGAGGTCTGTGTCAGAAACAACTCCACGTGCAGAGTTCATGGATCGATGAGGTGTTACGCTGATGGGGATGTCGCCGAATGTTGCAAGGTTCTTTAGTTTGTCAAATTGTGTTTGTCACGGAGTTCTAAAAGAAGGTCACCACTAGCCATTTTTGTAACTTTGTAGCCATCACCTAATGTGGCTGTCAGGAACCGTGATACTATGAACGGGGACACTGTTCTGACTGTTTTGTTGGGATTGTGACTGTGTACAACATGATAACGAGGGAATACTTCTTTGGGTCGGCTAAAAAAGGAAAATTCTTCGGTGCCTACGCGCTTTGAAGCGGCACGATCATTGAGGAGTGGAAAACTTCTCTGCATAATAGAGGAATGTAATTCAGTAACGATGGCGGCCACCCACCACGGAGCCCAACGAGGGGACGCTACAAGGTTCATGAAACGAGAAACATGCAGACGCCAGCCGTACACCGCTACGATAACCTAATGCGCGTAGGCCAAGGTTGGCTAGTTGCACAAGGTTAACCCAAGCCGCCCATGAAAATTGGGAAGTAACAGAAGAAATGAGAAGACAGGATAGATTTAAAGAGGAGAAAAGACGAAGGTGTGGGGGAGAGAGAGATAGGAAAAGGCGACTGCCGATTTCCCCTGGGTGGGTCAGCCCAGGGTTGCCGTCTACGTGAAGCCGGGGCCAAAGAGGTGTGTTGCCTCTGCCGGGTGGCCTTAAAGGTCCAATCACCCAGCGTCGGCTCAACCCCCAGGATCCCCTTTTCCCCGGACACGGCAAAGCCACGCACGGCTAGGCGTGGGAGGGAGTAGAAACTCCCCCGTTAGCTCGGGTCCGTGGTGTCGCTACACACCAAACGCCTACTTGCGCAGGCGCCCCTGCGGGGAACAGAGATGTCGTTCACGGACAGTATGTGTGTACGCCATTTGCACTCGCTATTGAATTAAATGCGTCCATGATTAAGAAAAGATCTTGACGTCTCTTACTTCCCGGCCCCAGCACGAATCCCTGTTTGTGGAAAGTGATTGAGACACGCAGCCAAGAGGGAACCAGATAAAAAGGGGTTTAAGGGGTCTTCCCTCTTTTTGGTGATCGGTGGCGTAGTGGGGATGTCTCACTATTAGGCAAGAGTTCCGCGATATGCTCAATCAGGTGGTGTCTGTGCTCCAAAACACACTACAATACAGTAGTGACGCTCTACACTTTAATCGCTAATGGTATCGCCACTCGGTCTACCGAAATACAACAGCAAACTGAGCGAATCATACAACGAATTCGCCAGGAATTCACCCCTGCTCTAACACTCGCACCGAACACAAAGCACTCCCACCCATACACACGCCATGCACCTCTTAGGAGTGAAGATGGCGACGCGTAACCCGAATCACCTTGTGGTCTAGCAGTGCAACTGCATGGGGTTATGCCGCAAGTGGGGCCCCCTGCAGCAGTACATTGTCATGACCTCAGTGGCTCACGACGTCACACTCCTTCAGGAGTCTGACTGCGCTCCCTCGCTTGCAGGTTTCGAAGCGTAGGTAATTATTCGGGTCTCATAGCGTACTTGTGTCTAAGAGTTTCACAGTTCGCCTACGTCAGTCGCCGCTGACGCTCCACATTAAATTATAGAAGTAGTCACACCCTCCAAACGCAGCGATATTCTTTTCATTCAATCCCCTCGTGCCCCAGTAGGTTTGGCAATAAGCTCTTGGTTTGCGGAGATTTCAACACAGCGCACTCAGTTTAGGTATATCCTAAGAGCACAGGAAAAGGAACGAAATTCTAGGACACCATATGTAATAAGAGCTTCACGTTGCTTACTGATCCCACACAACCAAGCCGCGTCGGGAACAGCGTCTCACGATATGCGTGTTCCCATCTCGTGATGATTCGCGGTGATGGTGCAGTCATCTCAAGTGGGCCCTTAGAGGAAGCTCTTGGGAGAGACCGCCATACTATCGCAACCGCCCCTCCTCTTGCCAGTTCGCGCGGGCCTGAACGTAAAGTTCATGCGCTACGGACTGCCAGTCCAGAAGTGGATGCTACGACAGCTTGTTCGCGGCCTTTACGACTGACCTCGATGCCACCACGCAATTGATCACCACTACACCTATCAATCCCGACGTCAACTTGCACCTGATTACCTTGTGGGACGCTAGAAGCGGGCTGACGAAGCGTTGGAAGCATCAGTACCTAAATCGTAAACTGAAATATCGGATTGCCCGTATCACTTGACAAGCTCAAGAATACGCCGAGACTCTCACGAGAAACAACGGGAGTGGATTATGTATTCGTCTTTGCGGCACCCTGAGTACTGCTAAGACATAGAACACTCTCTGAGTACTTACAGACCCATCGGGCACAAAAACGCAGTCTCAAAAGCGGATGCATGTGCTCACCCATTCGTTCAGAGCATCTCCTGACCATCTCCTGCAGAAATTAGAGCCACTTTATCTCCCTTCTTGAGTGAGTCCCCGGTGTCACCTATACCCATACGACACAGATTCGCCCAGTGCCCTAGATGCCGAAAGCACAATTCAAGAGGTATGCTTCATGTTGGAGGATATCCGCAAGAATTCTGTGCCGGGTACTGACAATATCCGGTATACGACATGTTGACATCCGAAGGACGCTGATCTTACGCACCTGGTGGACACGTTAAATGGGCATTGGCGGAATGGCACGCTCAGCCAAACATGGCGAATATGGAAATTTCCCTCATCTAAAAACCGGGGAAACCCATCTTCATTGAAAATTTGCGACGTCATGTATAGGCAAGCTCATGGAACTATTGTCCTGTGGCGCTTGCAGTCCTTTATCCAGGGCCAGTCTTTTTTCTCGCATACGCAGTTCGGCTTTCGCTCGCACTTATCCATTCAAGATGTGTTGCTCCTGTTGAAGAGCAGGTGTTAAGTCCATCGCCTGGGGTCCTAACCCGTGCATTGCTTGCGCTGGACCTCAAGTCAGCCTTTGACAATGTGGAGCATGACCTCATCCTCAGAAACCTCACCGAATTGCGCTGCGGCGTTCGCGTTTAGAACTATGTCAGAGCTTTTTTTCGTGATCATACCGCAACAATTGGTATAGGCCCGGATCGCTCAAGTATCATCCACCTACTAGGCAGAGGCGCCCGTCAAGAAGCTGTGATTTCACCAGCATTATTGATTATATTCATGGCAGGTATCCCTAAACAACTTTAGGAAGTTTAGGACCTGCACCATGCCATCTTCGCCGACGATATCACGTTGTGGACGTTTCGTGGTTCCGACGGCGCAATTCAAGATTGGCTTCAACAAGCGGTATAGAGGTCGTGTCAGACTATGCTCGGCGGGACGGCCTCACCTGCGCTCCAAACAAGTCTGAGCTCCTTGTCTTTAGCGGGCGCAGTAAAAATCCCCCACTGCACATCAATATACTTGTTGAGCAACACCTATCCCTGTGGCACAGCGAGCACGCATCCTTGAACTTTACGTTGAAGCAGATGGCAGGGCAGGACACACAATTTCTCTACTCTCACACCAAACGGAGCAGATCATCGCCATGTTCTGACGCGTAAGTAATAGACGCTTATGACTTGCGGAGAGGGACACGCTTCAACTAATGAACGCGTGCAATATAAGCCGCTTCAGTTATCACCACCCATTTAGCCGGATAACGCAAGAACAACATGAACGGGTGGACACGCTCATCCGCAAGGCCATCAAGGTCTCTTTGGGTGTTCCGCAGTATACTTCTACGCAGCATCTTTTGTCACTAGGAGTTCACAATACCCTCGATGAAGTACTCGAGACTCAGTGGATTAGTCAGCGCCAACGCCTTCTTTTCAGACAACCGCCTGAGTCACCCGGTTCCCCCTGAGCTCCGGAAGTTCAGGAAACTTCTGTGCCACTAGAAATAGCTCGAGTGCTTCGCGTACATCCCCTGCCACGAAACATGCACCCTGAGCGTAACATCGGTCGTCGGCGGGCTCGGGTGATTTACGTGAATCGCATTATCAGCGACGTTGAGGAGAATTAGTTCTACTACACGGACGCGCCTTGCACAACAAACGGACACGGTGGTGGTGGTTAGCGGTACTCATGAAGTCGTAAGTGCTGCTTCAACTCTTCCCCATCTTCAGCCACCGACTCGGGTGATACCCTGGTGGTTACCGTGGTGATCCGACACACCTTGTGCCTCTCCGTGGGCACACACTTCATTCTCGCCTATTCGCAAGCGGCATATAGGGTTTTCCTAACAGGCAGCGGCATTTTCAAAAGCTCACAGTCTATTCTCTTACGCTCATCTAAAGTTGCTTCGCACATCATACATCTGCTTTGGCCTCCTGGTCATGACTCAATGTCGGGTAATGAATGCGCTCGTGCGGCCGCTCGAGAAACCACCCGAGCAGCACTGCGCAGTGAGGTGGCCAATACAGAGCCAGTTTCCCAACTTCTCTTATATCACGAAGTTACACAATGTTACATACGCCAACGAGACCAATACCAGCTCCCACCAAACCCCTTCACACGCGAGGACGCAGTGGCGCTTCGCCAACTGCAGACCCGAACTTTCCCAAACCTCCACTTCATGAATAAAATATACCCGACTCGTTGTACTAATGCCTGTCCAGGCTGTGGCGCTTATGATTGAGACGTGAGTTTTAACGTTCCAAAACCACCACATGGTTACCAGAGACGCCTTAGTGTAGGGCTCCGGAAATTTCGACCTTCTGGAGTCGGGCCCAAATCTGAGCACACGGGCCTACAGCATTTTCGCTTCTATCGAAAATGCAGCTGCCGCAGCCGAAATTCCATCCCGTTACCTGCGGGTCAGCAGCCGAGTACCTTAGCCACTAGACCAATGCAGCGGGGCCAGGCTGTGATGCTATCCCCACAGTTTTTCACGTTTCCATAGAGTGCACCACCGCCAACTTCTCTCCCCTCCCTCCAATTCTTCGGTCCTTCCCAGAGGAGTGGGAAGGCACCTGTTGCCACGGTGCCCCCGAGGTCTGCCGCGCCCTCATTCTCGGTGACTGGGCTGTCGCAGAGGCGTCCTGCAGTAAGGACCCTCCCCGTTTCCTTTGAATTTACATTAAATGTGTTTACCATCATCACACAACGGCAGAGATATCGGTGTGCGTTTTCTTTTGAGAAAGTACTTTTGTGCAATGCCGAAACACCGTTGTAGAACAGCAGCAACGCTGGTAGCGGCATTTTTTGGGGAGCACGTAAAGCTGAAGTTACTATTCACATCCTTGTTTTCTGCAACTGTTTGCTGAGCATACTTACGAACATGCAATCAATTTTTCTTCGACGAGAGAACATGTCCGCCCTTGTAACGCCTCAGACATTGTCACGTGGCGGTGACTATATATATATATATATATATATATATATATATATATATATATATATATATATATATATATATATATATATATATATATATATGCAGAAGAATAACTTCGGTTGCCGCAAGGTTATAAATATGAAAGTAGATGCGCTTTCACATAACTGTTTATTGTGCCGACGTTTCGACAGGAACCCTGTCTTTTTCAAGGCGTAATACTATATACACATGTTCCGTGCCTTTTTATATCCTGTCGAGACAGGTGGGGAGGGGTCAATTGAGAGAGAGAGAGAGAGAAAAAAGAAGAAACAGCGAAACGGAAGGACAAACTTTGAATAAAATATAGAAAATCTAGGAGAAGAAGCAAGACCGACACGGCGTAATTAGAAAGGGGCAGCATTTCAACAGAGTAGGGCAGAGGTAGATGAGGAATGTCATCATTGTCAACAATACCTCCCCCGCACCCACACTTCCCCAAGTGGGCAGGGAGCCGCCGTTTTTGTATTTCACCTTTCGGTGTAGTCCGCTGGCGGCTCGTTCCTCTTTGAAGTGTATGACAAGTTAACGGGGAGGGCTTAAGCGCTTTAGGTGCGTGCTGGTGGCGTCGGGAGGAGCGAAAAAGCCGGTGAATGAGGCACCGCCATCGATATTCATTATATGCATTGGCTCCTTGTCAGTGAAGGAACAGAATGTGCGTTAAAAATTAAAGAAGGAAAAAACAGGGGGGGGGGGAGGGGGGAGATTGTACGACATCCGAGACAGTCACCACACAGTTGCGGCTCACTGGGAAGACATGCGCGCATGCACGAAAAAGTTAACGAAACCACCTAGCTGTCAGCTCCTTGTCAGTGAAGGAACAGAATGTGCTTTGCAACTTAAAGAAGAGAAAGAAAAAAAAAGAAGGGGGGGGGACCGTACGACATCCGGGAACACTTATCTGTGCGTTCCGGTTGTGCTTGATGAGGCAAATCATGTCTATGTTGTCAGATGCATAGGCCAAAAGTTTTGTTAGCGGGTAATATTATTGTCGTAATGAAACCGGACTGATTAGAGAGAAGCGTTTGCGTCTTTTAGCAGTCGTAACGCAGACAGAGTGCCTGGGTGTTCATTTATTCCGTATTTTATCGTGTTAAATTTGTAGATAAAATAAGGTTCCCGTTGTTCACGTTCTCTGATTGTTCGAAAGTTGTTTTCTAGTAGTGTAACCCTGATGTAATCAAAGCTGTGGTCCTTTAATGTGCAGTGTTTTGAAAGTGGAAGGCCTGGCAGAGATCGTACATGTGCCCGATGGTTGTTGAATCTAATTCTAAACGGAGTGTCTGTCTGGCCCACGTATTGCTTGTTACATACCCCACATTCCAGGAGGTATATGACGTTGTCTGAGTCACAGTCTAGTGCACCTCTTATCCTGTGCTTAAAATCCGAGTGGGTGCTTTTCGCCACTGTCGTTGTCTGCATGTGTTTGCATACCCTGCATCTGCTTTTTCCGCAAGGGTGACACCCAATTTGAGGTTTCACACCTACCTTTGAATTTATTAAATGATCCTTTATATTTTTCGGCCTTCTGTATACAACACAAGGAGGAGAAGTGAAAATTTTGGATAGTCGCACGCTCTGTTCCAATATGTTAAAGTGTTTTCTTAGGACCTTGTTTATGTTCGGTGGGTTGCTCGTGAAAGTTAATAGCAAGTTTTTGTTG
The DNA here is from genome assembly GCA_013436015.1 of Rhipicephalus annulatus. NCBI lineage: Eukaryota > Metazoa > Arthropoda > Arachnida > Ixodida > Ixodidae > Rhipicephalus > Rhipicephalus annulatus. Next base: position 782,828 of record WOVY01010468.1, on the reverse strand, counting down.
CGGTGTTGGTCGGCGTTTCTCTGGTGGTTGAGAAGAATCTGGCGGTCCAGATTTTCAGCTTTTTTGATGGCGTCATCGATGATAGCTGGCGGGTATTCTTGATTAAGGAGTACTTCGCGCATATGTGTGCTGTTTTTGTGGAAGTCCTCGGTGCGGGAGCAGATTCGTCGAAATCTGTGTGCTTGGGAATAGGGAATGCTGGTCTTGCAATGTCGCGGGTGGCAGCTTATGAAGTGCAGGTATTGTTGCCTGTCTGTAGGTTTTCTGTATACGTTAGTTACCAACGCACCATCGTCAACTCGAATGAGTACATCAAGAAAGTTTATTTCAGTGTTAGAGTAGGTGTGCGTAAAATAAATGCTGGGGTGTACCTGGTTGAATGCCTGTATGAATTTGAGGAGCTCGTTTTCCGAATGTGTCCAAATTAAGAATATATCATCTAGGTACCGTTTATAGAGTAATGGTTTGATATTACAAGATGAAAGAAAATTGGACTCTATGTGGTGCATGAATATGTTAGCGTAGTTTGGGGCCATTCTTGTACCCATTGCCGTACCGCTGATTTGAAGATAGTACTGGTTGTTAAATTCAAAGCTGTTCAAATCGAGTACAAGTCTTGTGAAGATTTCAATGACTTTTTTGCTTGGATAAGCGACAGGGTTGTGTGTGCCATACGATTCAACAAGTGCCCTTACACCATCGTCATGTGGGATATTTGTGTAGAGTGAGCTAACATCCAACGTTACTAGAAATGCACCGTCTGGAATTTTCACGTCTGCTATTTCCCGAAGGAAGTGGTTTGTGTCACGCAAGAAGGACTCATGTGTGGGTGGTATGTCTTTGATTAAAGAATCAATATAACTGGAAATGGGTTCCGTTAACGTTCCCGTGCCTGATATAATGGGTCTGCCAGGGTTATTCTCTTTATGAATCTTCGGCAGCTTGTAAAAACGACCAGGCGCCGAATGTACCGTAATAAGTGCCTTTTTAAGCTTTGAATTAATGGCGCCTTCACATGTGTCACAGAACGAGCGCTAAAAGAAAAGAGCGCGCCGCCAAATCCTTGCGACAACGGGCGGTAGAAACGCCGCGAGGTAAAAAGAGAAAAAAAAAATAAAGCAAACATCCAAGGCTCCCGGGCGCGCGCTCTCCCCGCAGAAGCACGGCTTCGCAGACGAACCTCCTCACCCCACAGCGGCGACCGGGCAAGCGCTAGAAATTTCCAGAACGAAGGAGGCGTGGCTACGCCGAGCTGAGTCACCCGACGCGGAGGGCTGACAAACCGTCTCGCCTCTCTCCAGCCTTCGCTGCGTATCGCGCCGACGAAAGGACGAGAAATTTCTGGAAGGTGGCGCGGAAGGTATTTAATCGAGCGGCCGAGACGAGAAAACAGGAGGTGACGGAAGTTAACGCCAGAGCGCGTAGGAATTCCGCCGTGGAGTCGGCGAAGGTTCTGCCCGTAGTGACAGAACAGGAGGTGACGGAAGTTAACGCCAGAGCGCGTAGGAATTCCGCCGTGGAGTCGGCGAAGGTTCTGCCCGTAGTGACAGAACAGGAGGGGACGGAAGTGAGCGCCAGAGCGCGTAGGAATTCCGCCGTGTAGTCGGCGAAGTTTTTGGTCCGTAGGGACGGCTCGAGCTACAGGCAAGAGCGTGGGTTTACCGCTATCGAGCGAAGACGCGGGCAACAGCTGCGTGTGTGAAGCCGACGGATTTTCGGCGAAGAAGTTTGAAGCTTGGAGAGTGGCCTATTGAAGACGGGAGTTTTCCTGGAAGAGAAACTCCGGCGAGGTTTCCTGGAAAAGAGACTTCAGAGAGCTACGGAACGACAACAACGCTGGACTTTGAGTGAGTGATTCTCGGAAGAGTATCATTCAGACTTTTGTTCCAAGGACTTTGGACTGAATAGGTTTTGTATCGCTTTAGTCCTTAAGTGTCTTGGTTGTTCAATGCATGTGACTGCATTGTAGTGCGTATTGTTGTCCGTGTCCGTTGTTTCAAGTGTGGCTGATTGTGTTGTGTAGTACGTTGATTGATTGGTTTGATTGGTGTCATATTGTATGCAACTATTGTGGAGTGTACATTTTTATGTATTGTTTTCGATCTGCCATCATTGAGAATATAATTTGTTTGTTTATCAACTCTCGGCTCTGACTTGTTCTTTGGGCCACGACCGGCGTCCGCTGGCGCACCAAAAAGGACCACTTTAAAAATTGTCCACGCTTTCGTGGTGCGGTTCGGGGGGCCGATACTTTGGCTCTTGGAATTAGCCCGGCGATTGCCTCCCTAATAAACGGGACAGGTGTGACAATTAATCTGGCGTCCGCGAGACAGGACCTTTTGGTGCACAGTGTGTCCAAAGTAGTGAGAAAGAGCCTCGAGTTGTTGATAGTGCTATCGGAACGATTTTGTGTGTTGTTCAGTGTTCTCGTTAACGAGTGCAGGGGAGTGTTCCGATAGACTGATTTAGGCAGATACTTTTTGCACGCGGCAAGGTTTTAGTTGCGAGTTGCGAGACACAATGGATCTCGAAAAGTTAGTTGCTCTTGGTGAAAAGATGGGTCTTTCTGGCGCCGAACTACGGAAGTGGGTCACCCAGAAGGAAAAAGAAGAAAAAGAGAGAGCCAAAGAAGAAAAAGCAGCCGAGCTGGAAAAAGAGAGGTTGGCGGTCGAAAGAGCCAAAGCGGAAAAAGAAGCTGAGGTGGAGAGAGAGAGGTTGGCGGCAGAGAGGGCGAAGGAAGAAAGACAGCAGCAGTTGAAGTTGGAGTTGGAGAGAGAAAAGCTTGCAGCTGAAAGGGCGAAAGAAGAAAGAGAGCAGCAATTGAAGTTGGAGCTGGAGAGAGAGAAGTTGGCAGCCGAAACTGCGAGAGAAGAAAGAGAAGCGAGGGAGCGACAGCTGAGAGAAGAAAGAGAAGCGGAGATGGCTGAAAGGGAACGGCAGCGTCAGCACGAGATGGAACTCGAGCGGCTCCGTTTGCAACAGCGAAGCGAAACTCCCGTCCAAGCTAGAGTTGAAAGCAGCGAACGGGAAGATCACGGCTTCCGCTTGAACCCAAGCAAGCTGCTTGTAGCGTTTGATGAAAGGAAGGACGACCTAGACGCGTACCTCCACAGATTTGAGACGATTGCGAGGAGCCAGAATTGGCCGGAACAGCAATGGGCGACTGCTTTGAGTACTTGCTTGAGTGGTGAAGCGCTCAGTGTGTACGGTAGGCTGACGCCGACCGATGCAGCCAACTATGCAAAGGTGAAAGCTGCTTTGTTGAAGCGATTTAGATTCACTGTGGAAGGTTTCCGGGACAGATTTCGGTCAGGAAAGCCAGCTGATGGTGAGACGGCTACGCAGTATGCCGCCCGACTTTGCCATTATTTCGACAGATGGATTGAACTTTCAGGGACAGCACAGGAGTACAATGAGCTTAGAGAGCTCCTAATTAGAGAACAATTTCTTACTAGTTGCCACCCAAGCCTGTCACTGTACTTAAAAGAGAGGAAGGCTGACTCACTTGAAGACATGCTTGAATTGGCTGATCAATTCTTGGAAGCGCAAGGTGGAACTAATTTGGCCAAGGTCAAGAAGGAGTGTTCCGATGATTCGAAGAAATTGACTCCCGAAGAAAAGAAGCGTGCACCAGAGAACACTCCGCGATGTTTTCTGTGTAACCTGAGTGGGTCATCGCGCGAAAAACTGTCGAACAATCTTTACGAACCCTATGGTAGTAAAATGTTTTAAGTGTGGTCAGACTGGGCACAAAGCAGATGCTTGTCGGAACGGAGTGAGTCAAACTCACCAGGTATCCTGTGTGCAAGCAACACCGAAATCTGATAATAATGCCGTTACCGATGGATTCGTAGAATTGAAAAATGGGAAGAAAATTCCTATTGTTGGTGCTGTAATGTCAAAACAGCCAACCGGGGTTACGAAAGGAATGCCAACGCTGCCTGGAAAAGTTGCGGGCAAAAAGATTACAGTGTTAAGAGATACCGGCAGTTCCACTGTTATCGTGCGGAGAAATTTGGTACGGGAAGGTGAGTTAACCGGCAAAACGAAACCGGTTTGCCTAATTGACCGTACAGTTCGGATGCTTCCCGAAGCAGAGATTGAGGTGGAAACCCCGTACTTCAGCGGGAAAGTTGCCGCTCTATGTATGACGAACCCCCTTTACGACCTTGTCATCGGAAACATCGACGGGGCGCGAGGACCGAATGATCCGGAATGTTTGGGAGAAGACCCGAAGATAGAGCCCTCGCCAACCCAGCGACCGCGAGATACAGGGGAGGAACATCCCGTGACGGATCTCACAAGAGCCCAAGGTGAAGCTGCGGCGCAAGAGACAGCGAAGGAGAAGACGATCGGGTCGAATAAGTTCACGGGCCGAGCAACTGGACTTACGTCGGCACGACCTCAACCGACGGACAGTGTAAAAGAGACGGAGTTGGCCAGCCGGGAAAAATGTAGAGGCATTATCAAGCGGGTAAATAAACAGACAGGACCCGTCGGATGCAATGACGCATTAACGGGGTCGGAAGAGACAACGATGGCTGAGACGACGGCTCAGATATCGTCGTTGGAAAGGGCTCGCCGAAAGGGAACGTGGAAAAACAAGAAGAAATCGAGCGAGCACCGCAAGAAAGGACGCAAGCGCAGCTCAAAGTACACGGAATAAGTGCGGAGGTCAAATCAGAATATGTTGGGCAGTGCTGAGTGACATATGATGTGTTAATGTTCTTGTTATCCTGTGTCGCAAGTGTATGTCAAGCGAGTCAAAGTGTTCTGTGCGATGATGTGATGTAAAGTGTTGTATAATTGTTGTATAGACAGAACTTTGTACGTTTGTATTGTTTGGAATGTGTGATGAAGTGTTGTAGACATGTACCTGTGGCTATATTTCATGTGTTGTGGAATTGAACTACAGTGTAAGATTGTATTGCGTGATCTATTGTGAATGTGAAGTGTTATGAGCGACTGATGGTGTTACAGTCTGTGAGAGTGTGTGGTGACTTTTCGCGCTCGTTTGTGTGGTTTTGAATATTATGAGATAATATTCTTAAAGTGGGGGGCAGTGTCACAGAACGAGCGCTAAAAGAAAAGAGCGCGCCGCCAAATCCTTGCGACAACGGGCGGTAGAAACGCCGCGAGGTAAAAAGAGAAAAAAAAATAAAGCAAACATCCAAGGCTCCCAGGCGCGCGCTCTCCCCGCAGAAGCACGGCTTCGCAGACGAACCTCCTCACCCCACAGCGGCGGCCGGGCAAGCGCTAGAAATTTCCAGAACGAAGGAGGCGTGGCTACGCCGAGCTGAGTCACCCGACGCGGAGGGCTGACAAACCGTCTCGCCTCTCTCCAGCCTTCGCTGCGTATCGCGCCGACGAAAGGACGAGAAATTTCTGGAAGGTACGCGGAAGGTATTTAATCGAGCGGCCCGAGACGAGAAAGCAGGAGGTGACGGAAGTTAACGCCAGAGCGCGTAGGAATTCCGCCGTGGAGTCGGCGAAGGTTCTGCCCGTAGTGACAGAACAGGAGGTGACGGAAGTTAACGCCAGAGCGCGTAGGAATTCCGCCGTGGAGTCGGCGAAGGTTCTGCCCGTAGTGACAGAACAGGAGGGGACGGAAGTGAGCGCCAGAGCGCGTAGGAATTCCGCCGTGTAGTCGGCGAAGTTTTTGGTCCGTAGGGACGGCTCGAGCTACAGGCAAGAGCGTGGGTTTACCGCTATCGAGCGAAGACGCGGGCAACAGCTGCGTGTGTGAAACCGACGGATTTTCGGCGAAGAAGTTTGAAGCTTGGAGAGTGGCCTATTGAAGACGGGAGTTTTCCTGGAAGAGAAACTCCGGCGAGGTTTCCTGGAAAAGAAACTTCAGAGAGCTACGGAACGACAACAACGCTGGACTTTGAGTGAGTGATTCTCGGAAGAGTATCATTCAGACTTTTGTTCCAAGGACTTTGGACTGAATAGGTTTTGTATCGCTTTAGTCCTTAAGTGTCTTGGTTGTTCAATGCATGTGACTGCATTGTAGTGCGTATTGTTGTCCGTGTCCGTTGTTTCAAGTGTGGCTGATTGTGTTGTGTAGTACGTTGATTGATTGGTTTGATTGGTGTCATATTGTATGCAACTATTGTGGAGTGTACATTTTTATGTATTGTTTTCGATCTGCCATCATTGAGAATATAATTTGTTTGTTTATCAACTCTCGGCTCTGACTTGTTCTTTGGGCCACGACCGGCGTCCGCTGGCGCACCAAAAAGGACCACTTTAAAAATTGTCCACGCTTTCGTGGTGCGGTTCGGGGGGCCGATACTTCGGCTCTTGGAATTAGCCCGGCGATTGCCTCCCTAATAAACGGGACAGGTGTGACAACATGTGAGATTTTCTAGGGTTGTTACAATGATTTTTTTGTGCTCCGTGGTAGGGTCAAAGTCGAGGTGTTTGTAGAATTGTTTGTTATTTAGTTGTCGCTTGCCTTCCTCAATGTAGTCCGATCTATTCAGAACAACAATCGTGCCTCCTTTTTCTGCTGGTTTAATGACGAGATCTTCGCAGTTGCTCAACGTGAGTAGTGCCTCTTTTTCTCTTTTTGATATGTTATTCATGCTTGGTTTGTGCACTTTGTACGCATGTATAACATCTTTTTGAACCGCATCTATATAGAGATCCAGATGTCGATCTCTGTTGGCGTCTGGGGTCCATTGCCGTCCGATTACCCCACGAAAAAGTGCGTTATCTTTTTCGGGTTTATCAAAGAAATATTCCTCCAATCGTAAATTTCGTGCGAAGTTGTCTAGGTCTTTTAGGAGCATGAATTCATCATACCTTTCGTTGCCAGGGCAGAATGTAAGTCCGCGTGATAGTATACTCAATTCTTCTTTGCTAAGTTCTTTGTCGGAAAGGTTAATAACGTTGGGCTCTTTGGGGTGTGGTGGCAAATTTTTTTGAACGTGAGATGATTTGGTATTTTTTCTGTAAGCAGCAGTGGGTATAGCTTGTGACACATTGTCCCGCGCAAATTTCTTCCTCTTAAGTTTTTCAATTTCCTCCGTTTTTTTTGTGCTCACATACGTCTAGTTCTTTAGTTTCCCACTCCGAAAGAGAAAAGTTATTTCTTAAATACCGCTCCTCGTCTGTCAGTGCGTTTAGAGTCTTTCTACAGTGTTCGATGGTGACCTTCGTTAGCTCCTGTGTGGTGTTGCGGAAAAAGCAGATGCAGGGTATGCAAACACATGCAGACAACGACAGTGGCGAAGAGCACTCACTCGGATTTTAAGCACAGGATAAGAGGTGCACTAGACTGTGACTCAGACAACGTCATATACCTCCTGGAATGTGGGGTATGTAACAAGCAACACGTGGGCCAGACAGACACTCCGTTTAGAATTAGATTCAACAACCATCGGGCACATGTACGATCTCTGCCAGGCCTTCCACTTTCAAAACACTGCACATTAAAAGACCACAGCTTTGATGACATCAGAGTTACACTACTCGAAAACAACTTTCGAACAATCAGAGAACGGGAACAACGGGAATCTTATTTTATCTACAAATTTAACACGATAAAATACGAAATAAATGAACACCCAGGCACTCTGTCTGCGTTACGACTGCTAAAAGACGCAAACGCTTCTCTCTAATCAGTCCGGTTTCATTACGACAATATTACCCGCTAACAAAGCTTTTGGCCTATGCATCTGACAACATAGACATGATTTGCCTCATCAAGCACAACCGGAAGGCACAGGTAAGTGTTCCCGGATGTCGTACGGTCCCCCCCCCCCTTCTTTTTTTCTTTCTCTTCTTTAAGTTGCAAAGCACATTCTGTTCCTTCACTGACAAGGAGCTGACAGCTAGGTGGTTTCGTTAACTTTTTCGTGCATGCGCGCATGTCTTCCCAGTGAGCCGCAACTGTGTGGTGACTGTCTTGGATGTCGTACAATCTCCCCCCTCCCCCCCTGTTTTTTTCCTTCTTTAATTTTTAACGCACATTCTGTTCCTTCACTGACAAGGAGCTGACAGCTAGGTGGTTTCGTTAACTTTTTCGTGCATGCGCGCATGTCTTCCCAGTGAGCCGCAACTGTGTGGTGACTGTCTTAGATGTCGTACAATCTCCCCCCTCCCCCCCCCCCTGTTTTTTTCCTTCTTTAATTTTTAACGCACATTCTGTTCCTTCACTGACAAGGAGCTGACAGCTAGGTGGTTTCGTTAACTTTTTCGTGCATGCGCGCATGTCTTCCCAGTGAGCCGCAACTGTGTGGTGACTGTCTTGGATGTCGTACAATCTCCCCCCTCCCCCCCCCCCTGTTTTTTTCCTTCTTTAATTTTTAACGCACATTCTGTTCCTTCACTGACAAGGAGCTGACAGCTAGGTGGTTTCGTTAACTTTTTCGTGCATGCGCGCATGTCTTCCCAGTGAGCCGCAACAGTGTGGTGACTGTCTTGGATGTCGTACAATCTCCCCCCTCCCCCCCTGTTTTTTTCCTTCTTTAATTTTTAACGCACATTCTGTTCCTTCACTGACAAGGAGCCAATGCATATAATGAATATTGATGGTGGTGCCTCATTCACCGGCTTTTTCGCTCCTCCCGACGCCACCAGCACGCACTTAAAGCGCTTAAGCCCTCCCCATTAACTTGTCATACACTTCAAAGAGGAACGAGCCGCCAGCGGACTACACCGAAAGGTGAAATACAAAAATGGCGGCTCCCTGCCCACTTGGGGAAGTGTGGGTGCGGGGGAAGTATTGTTGACAATGATGACATTGCTCATCTACCTCTGCCCTACTCTGTTGAAATGCGGCCCCTTTCTAATTACGCCGTGTCGGTCTTGCTTCTTCTCCCAGATTTTCTATATTTTATTCAAATGTTTGTCCTCCCGTTTCGCTGTTTCTTCTTTTTTTTTCTCTCTCTCTCTCTCAATTGACCCCTCCCCACCTGTCTCGACAGGATATAAAAAGGCACGGAACATGTGTAAATGGTATTATGCCTTGAAAAAGACAGGGTTCCTGTCGAAACGTCGGCACAATAAACAGTTATGTGAAAGCGCATCTACTTATATATATATATATATACTATATACTTATATACTTATATACATTATATATCTATATATATATATATATATATATATATATATATATATATATATATATATATAACGTCAGTCATTAAGTTACAGTCAAAGTTCTTCATTCGGATAACTTGTGTCCAAAAAAGTAGGTAGCTCAAAGCACAAAGCACGCTGTACTCTCATAGCGTCAAAAAATTTGGTCGGTCACCGGTAATTTTTTATTTGTTATTTATTCATTTAGTTATTTATTTAGTTATTTATTCAGTTATTGTACCCACAGAAAGGCATTAAAATGTGGAGTAGGGATACATAAATAGCACAAGAAACGATGAACAAATAAAGAAAAAATTAAAATTACCAAGTGGAAGGTGAACACTCACATCAAGGCAAATAATAAGAAGTAGGAGGGGGGAGTAAAAGAGAACAAGTTTGATATCAAGTAAAAAATATACAAGATGTAACAAACACAGATATAGTAAAAATAGAATTTGTTTTACGTAACATATGAATATATGTTATTTAGGTGATGTCATGAAGAAGGCCATCCTCACTTACACAAGTTTTGGGTATGAATGAGTCATCAAGAGAGAGAAATAACGTGTATTCGCACCCGTCTAGAATGATGGGGGAGGAGGCTTCAGCCTCTGCCCACAATCATCCCCCTAGCCATCGGCCGGAATCCCTTGGGACTCGGCGGTGGTCAGGGCGAGACCGATGACTTGACGATGTTCTTCGCCGTCACGGCTGTGTAGTAAGGCCGCCCAGGATTCTACGTTTCTACTTGAATCATTGTAAGATGACCAGGTCAATACCATGTGCACTAAACCGCAGTGTTCTTGCAGTGCGCACATGTGGAGTTGAACACTTAAGGGTGCCATTTACTGTACAGGTGAGAGTTTGGAAACACCCGGTTCGCAATTTTCGCCACATAATTTCCTCCTTTTTGCACAGCTGTTTAAGCTGCCTCTGGATAAATCTTACGGTGGAGTTTATAGTGTGCGGTGATTTCCTGAAACGTTCGTAGTTTGTCTCTTGTGGAGAGGAGGCTGCTCACGTGATGGCGGCGGGTCAGCGTCGATCGACCGGGAAGTGAGCCCTCGGACGATCGCATGCGCCTTCTCATTTCCCTTCAGACCTTGATGGGCCGGGGACATTACTAGTGAAATTCGCTCCGCGGGTACTGGTCCTTGTCTTAGAATTTCGGCGGCTGTAGCAGAGATCCTGCCCATATTGTAGTTTTTAATGGCTGACTTAGAGTCGCTAACAATCACTCGTGTGCCTTTTTGAGCTATTGCCAAAGCAATCACAAGTTCTTCTGCTTCTGTGGTGGTTGTGTTCTTAGAGGTGCAGCACGAGACCAGGTCCCCGTTCTCGCGAACCACTACCGCTGTGTGTGCTCCCTTTCTTTCGTATTCTGCAGCGTCCGTCTAAAGCACGCCAGATCGACCTTCAAGTTTCGCCTGCAGGGCTACAGCTCTAGCTTTACGTCTGCCTTCATGAAACACCGGATGCATGTTTTTCGGCAGCGGTATAAATTTTAGTCTTGCCCTAGTTGATTTAGGTATGCTAGCTGTCTGTCTGGAACACTCTGTGGGCTCGAACCCCAAGCGCTCCATGATTTTCCTCCAGGTTCTACTTCTCAGAAGTCTTTGGTGCTGTGGCATCATGGCGGCTTCTATTAGCTCATCTAAAGTGTTGGGGACACCCAGCCCAAGAAGTTTAACCGTAGAGGTGTTCGGGGGAAGCCCAAGCGCAGTCTTGATGCCTTTCCTTATAATGGCTTCGATTTTATCTTTTTCTGCTCTATTTAATTTAAGATAAGGGGCAACGTATAGGTACACGGCTTATCACGAAAGCTTGAATTATTCTTAAGAGATTGGCTTCCTTCATCCACGCATTCTTGTTAGCAATGCGCTTAAGCAGGCGGCACGTCTGGTTAGCACTAGCTTCGAGTCTTTGGATAGTTTCAGTGTTTTTTCCATTTGCTTGTATGCGCATCCCTAGAATTCTAATACTGTCTACGGTTGGAATAGCATTACCATTCACTCGCAAAGCGATGTCACAACCCCTTCCAAGGGGATTGTTTGTTTTCCTTTTTTGCGCTGGTAAAAAAAGAGCCTCTGATTTTCTGCCGAGCATTTTAACCCTAGTGGTTCGAGATATTGTTCGATAGTATCTATAGCCACCTGAAGTGTGCTTTCAATATGTCCGTCACTACCCCTTTTTATCCACAACGTCACATTGTCTGCGTATATTGTGTGATGCAGATTTTCGATCCCTTCCAACTTCTCAGAAAGTCCAATCATCGCTATATTAGTCGGAGAGAGTACTGACCCTTCTGGCGTCCCTTTATTCCCCAATATAATGTTTTAGAGCGACTGCCCTTCCATGCTGATAGTGGCTGTACGATTTGAAAGAAAGCCCCTCACGTAGTTTATGTCTTGACGCCTACGTTTAGCGCACTAAGGTTCTTAAGTAAGGCTTCATGTTTGACATTGTGAAACGCCTTGGAGACGTCCAGACCCACAATTACTTTGGTGTCGAGATTATCTCCTCCTTTAGCTGTAGCATAATATCGCACGTCGATAGGTGGGATCTGAAGCCTATCATAGTATCAGGGTACAGGTTTTCATCTTCCATGAGCCTAGTCAGTCTTGTTTGGATGACGTGCTCCATCAATTTTCCTATGCAAGATGTGATGGAAATAGGTCTGAGATGTTGAAGACTGAGCTTTTTCCTGGCTTAGGAATGAAGACTACATTGGCCGTTTTCCAAGCTTGCGGTATTTCTCCCTTGTCCCAGCATTATTGCATATAAGCTGCAGGTTGACGAATGGAGCCGTCGTCAAGATTCCTGAGCATTCTGTTGTTGATTTTGTCCGGACCGGCAGCCGTTTTTGTTTTAAGTCGGTTAATTTCAGCCCTGACTTCTCCAACCGTGATGGGGCTGTCTAGGTCCGGGTTTTCTGAACCAGCGGAGTCAGGGAGCTTTTGAGATTCTGCGCAGCAGAAGTATCGATCGCTAACCTCCGTTAATAATTTCGTTGTCTGACCTTCATATTTTTACACAAGCTTTTGAAGTTGTTGTCGGGCCTCCGACTTGGTTTTCTCTGGGTCTAATAGATGCCGTAGTAGCTGCCATGTTTTAGCATTGCCAATATCTTTATCCATCTGATCACAGATACTACCCCACTTTTGCTTGGCAAGTTCCAATGCGTAATCTTCGATCTCTCTATTCAGTGCAGCAACTTCCTTTCGGAGATTCCTGTCTCCTCTTTTCTGACTGATTTTTCGCTCTAGGTTTTCTTTTTCTTCCACATGCTTACAACATGTCTATCAACAACTTCTCATCACCAGCGTCAATCTCTTCGGTAGCGTGCTGAACCGACTGGATCCCCCTTTACTTCAATTGTTAATATAATTAATGGGGTCTTCTTCCGACCTGATATTCATAAAGGTCACCCAATCTACAGTTGTGACTTTTCTCTTATTGATCACCAGCGAGCCATTGGCAACGATAATCTCTAAAATTCTATGATCACTACCTGTCTTCGCTGGTATTGCACCACGTGGCGGTGGTGGCACTGCTGACCAGGGTAAGATCTGGCGTCGTGTCTTGAGATACGCTATTTCTTTTCCTCGTTGGCTGCATTGGGTCTGTTATAAGTATGAGCTCAAGTTGCTGAATTTCGTTCCACAAATTTCTCCCCTTAACCTGGGTGAATTTATAACCCCATGCCGTATGACGCGCAATAATGTCGTCCAAAATCAATCGTAGACCGTTTGCTGAAATAACCTTTGTTTTCGTGAAAAGATCACGGAAGTTGATTTTGCGCTGCCTGGGGGAACTATACACATTCAGGATAAAAAGACTCTTGTCTTTGCGCTTGCGAGGCATGAGTTCGACTAAAACATGATTCGATCTGCGAGTTCCCCGTCTCGTGCTGCAATGTCGTAATGTTTCTTTTTAAGAAGGTCGTAACTTGGGTATCATTACCCGACCCGGCAAAAGATTTGTAACCTGCTAATTTTGCATTTTTCCCACACTCCTGGATCACAATAACCTCCGGTAGATCGGCATTGGTAAGAAAGGATTGTAAAACCGCACGTTTGAGCGAGAAACTCCTACAGTTCCACTGCCAAATCGTATTACTGTAAGGGTCCAGAGCCATCATGGTTTAGCTTGAGCGCTTGGCATAGCCATTCTATCTGTTTGCCCCTGCTAGCAAATTCAGCCTTAATTTGCTCAATAGCGTTGCCTACTTGTTTCATCTGTTCTAGTACAGCTTGGAGCATACCTTGTAATGACTTTGTTTCCACCTCAAGCGCTTCAATTCTCGCTCCGTGATTTTCTTCAATTTCGGTTTCTTCAGCCCTCTTCTTCTTTAAAGGCGGTTGGTTTGCTACCTGGGGTGTTTCAAGCGCCTTCCCTGGTTTACTGGTTAGATGAGCCTTAATCTCATCAAGATGTTTGCGTAATTCCGCATTTTGCTTCTGTAATGTCCTGTTTTGTTCTTGAAGAGCAATAATCATCTCTGTATTAGCATCCTGGGAGACCTTAGTTACCCAACCCACCTGTGGTTCTGTGGATTTTGACTTCTCCTGGGCACAATCACCACCATCATGGGATGCCTTGTGGGAAACTTCCGGCTTCTCCAGTGGTGCCAATCGGGGGAAGGATTCCGAGCGCCCTCTCGATCTACTTCGATGCTTGGATTTGCGCCTCGAACGATCTTGAACCCCGTCTGTCCTGCTGTGCCGCTGCGTGCCCTCTTCGGCCTTGCGTCGTTCTTCTTGCTCCCGCGCTTCTTAAAGCTTCATTTCCCACTGTCGCTTCTTCACTATATAAGGTGCCCGAAAAAGTTCTTTGCACCTTCTGTCTCCGGTCACGTGCTCCTTGCCACACAGACGGTACCTCGGCGTACATTCATGGTCCTTGGCTGGGGAGGCCACCCCAAAACCTCTGCATTTTTCGTGTGGGCTGTCACATACGTCGGATCGATGTCCCAGCTCACCACGCTTGTAGCACACTTCATATCTCTTCTTGTAGAGAAAGCATTTCATCGGCGTCCCAAAGCAGATCATCCATCTCGGCACGTAGTCGTCAACAAAGGTGATGATTACCGAAGTGGAGTTGCCCATCCTTCGCACACCAAGAATAGGACGATTCTCTTCGTGTGAGAAAGTCAGTTCGAATTCTCTCTCAGAGAGTCCGATATCAAGTCCACGTACAACTCCTTTGCCACAGCTTTCAGGCGCAGCCATGTATGTCTTCACCTCGTACTCCTTGCCATCGAGCTTTATGACTTTCAGGTCCAACATTTTCTTCGCATCATTCTCCCTGGGCGTGCTGTATATCAATGTTACTTGCTTGTCGTTGACAACGATCCTGTCTTCCTCCCGACCTTTCTGTCATGGAATGCCTGCTGCCATCCTTACTGCTCCACCAATCACAGGTGCCGAGCGTCTGGTGAGCGTCAGTCCTTTTTTGGGCCTGATAATGACCTTGTGATCCGCATTCGGAAGACGAGGTAGATGCGACGCTACTGACCGCTCCGCGAGCTTTTTTCCCGCCGGTTTATATGAGGGTCTCCCGCTTACACTATGCTTGTCGCCATTGATGCCGGCCGGCATCGTCCTGCCTTCTTTTTCCGCATCCACTGCTGGTAGACGCCGCCCTGGTGGCGCCATCGCGTTCCCGTTGTTGACTCTCCTGGAGCTCCGCCACACGTTTCGACACTTTCGTCACCCAGTCCGAGCTTTCCAATTCTTCTTGATCGGCATCTGGAGCGCTGAACGCCGATCCGACCGCCTCGGCGCTAGGCCGAACGGTGGAGTTGGCGAGACGCACAACGTAGCCAAGCACCGAAGGCGCAATAAAATCCTTTAAAATCTACTTACAGTTTTCAGAATGGTAGCCACAGGATCCTGAGCACGTCCGCAACCACACACAGCACTTTATCAGTGGCTGTTGTCCTTTCCGCGTGAAAAAGTGGTCATTTCACGGAGCCGACGCGGAGCCGTGTCTCACGCCATTGCGAGCCTCGTGGGTTCCAAGAGTCATCAAAACATTACTTTGACACGATGTAATTCTATCTTCATTGCGGTGATCAATGCGAGCAGATGTATATGAGGGCATTGTGAGTAATTTGTTTTTCGGATGGTTGTTGTAGTAAATTTTATGTAAGAGAAATAATGAAGTTAGAGACCTGCGATGAGAGAGACGAGGGAGTGACAAACTTGATTTCATAGCGATTACTCTACTTGTTCGGTGATGGTTACAGAGTATGAAATGACAGGCACGGTTTCAACAGCTTATAGGTCTCAAATGAGTAAAGAAATGTCTGGTCTCCAGACAGATGCTGAATACTCTAATTTTTATTGAACCAGTGTTCTGTAAAACAGCGATTTTATTGAACTCGGTGAATGAGAAAAGTCTCTGTGAACATGCCAAAGAAGGTGGTTGGCATTATTAATAATATTATCAATATGAGTTTTGCAGGACAGGTTAGAAGCAGTGTGAACACCGAGGCAGTACATTATTAGAGAACACAGCTGCAACAGCAACATTGTTACAGTGCTAAGTGGGAGATCTGTCTGAATTTTGAAAAATTCGCATGTTCTTGCACATAATAATGTTTAGTTTCATACTTTCAAGCGTTCCACCAATCGAAAACCTTGTTAAAGTCTGATTATTGGCAAGACCTCCTTATTGAGATCAATTTCGCGGTAAATAACACAATTGTCAGCAAAAATATTCATTATTTTGAAGGATTGCGCTAGCGAACACGTGGCGCCCGGACGGAAGCGTTATAGGATCTTGCTTTCTGATAACATCGCTCTTCTTAGGCTAAGTCACAAGTTCAGTGCACTGAGAAATTTAAAAAATGAGGTATTACTCAGAACGGCTGCAACACAATGTACAGGAAGGAAAGCCTTAACAGGTTTAATCCGCTTGTGGCACTGCGTCCGCTAGTCTGCGATATGTAATCGTTTCAAGAGTTGCGCGCGGCCCCGCTAAAGTGGTGCAGGGTTAGAGTGCCCGCCTACCACTCGAAAGGGCCGCGTTCGAATCCCAGGTGTAGCTGCTGAGCTATTATTTTTAAGTGTAACTTAATATAGCTGCCTTGCTTTCGTTTGTTTAATAAAACTAGTACAGTTGGTAGGTATGGCAACAAAAAGTAACTTGGAATGTAATGTTCATATAAATTTGATGCTGAACGCAATTATTTGGATTGCCACCACATGGCGATGAACAAAAACGTAAAGTATGACCACCGAGATGTCTCAAAGGCTGTTAACAGCCTTTTGATCACGTTTTTGTTGTTCACAGATGTTGCAGTTTCTATACATATGTTGTAGAGCGGTTCATGGAACGGGGTTCTTAATGAGCTTCACACCTAAAAGCACGTGGGCAAGCGTGTGAACGTCTAGGTTGGCGCGCTTCTTTCCGTACAGACTACACGAGTGCTGTTATGTTGGTCCACTTCACCAATAGGGACGCGCATGCCTCATCGCCTTCCCTAACTGGAAGACTTTGTAAATAAGAGAAAGTTATGTCAAAGTCTTTAGTTTTATTCAGGTGGCTTAGTGGCACCATTACCAGCTTCAGAAGCTGAGTTCAGTCAGCAGCTATTGTTTCACGTGGCAGTTGCGTAGTATTTTGTATCTTAAGATTTATAATACATATTGAATGTATCGGAAATGCAGATACAGATACTCTTCTTGCGAGACGTATCATGATACAGAGACAGGATACCCAAAGTGTATCCGAGATAGTATCCAAGATGCATACACCTTCGATACTGCCCAGCCCTGGATCCGCAGGTAGGTAAATTGACTCATGAACCGAGTAGCTTGAAATCCCACTGAGTGAGACCACTTGGGTACAATTTTGGTGAATTTAGGTGCTAGTGAGTCCGGCTGACTTTGATACTTGTGAGAAAATTGTGAGCTTCAGTGCAAGTAAGCCGGTTTGAGCAGGATATTGTAGATACTGAGTCCGAATGAACTCGACTAAGGGGAACTTAGGAATGTTTCCCGAAGAAGAATTTTGGAATAGAATGATTTAAAATTTGGTCCCAGGAATAAATATCATGTATCAGGATAGTCGCTGGGAACAACATAAAGTACCACTCATTCGTAAGTCGTGAATGGATGATAAGGAGACAGAAAAAAATGAGGTCAGAACTTCAGTAAAGTTGATACCTTTTTTTTAAAATTTCATCCCTTCTCACCTGCACTAAGTAAAATTTACATGGATTCTTTGCAATCAGTACCATTAACTACCAAAACATCTGTTCTTGCGCAGGCGTCTTTGAAGGCTGGGCTTGTCGATTTATCAAGCAGTGTACCAAGGCACAAAACACCACTGAAGTAATGATGCGGATTGTGGTGCGTGGCCGGGACACCGCGGGAGATCTGGGAAGAGGTGGCTTATGATGAACATTACTGTGTCGCCAGAAGGAAGATGGTGATGATGATCGTGGCGGAGAAAGAACGTGGACCACAAGCACAAGGGAAAAAGAAGGCTCGGGAGAACCAGAGTTTCCTTGACCGATCACCTTGAGTGGCTATGTTCCACAGTTGAAGGCCGCAAACAAACAACAAACAAACAAACAAACAAACAAACAAACAAACAAACAAACAAACAAACCGAAGAAGTCAGTCTCTTGCTCTTCATTTTTGTAATGTTTTCTTTCTTTTACATTATTTTTGATGGTAAGCAATAGTAGAGTTATCATCCACAGGCGGCTGTAGGTTTTCTTGGCCGATTCCCCAGAGTGGCTATGTGCCATAGTATCCATGCTACAAGGAAATAAACGGGAGATTGAGTAGAACGAGAGTGGGCAGACGTCTGGAACGGCAGTTCGTGTCGTTAGAGTGCTCGCGTGTCGGCGCCCGGTGTTCAGCTACCATGCCAACGGGCCGGAGATCCCATTCGTTGATCCTCGGTGCACAATACGAGCGTCCTGGTGCGAGTGTTGCAGCAGTGCCTAGACCCAGTTCGTGGTTTCTCAGTGTGTCAGCGGCCTGGTGCGGGCGTTCCTGAGGAACCGCGATCGATGTTCTTGAAGGAGCCTAAGCCTAAAGCGGCTGGCTAACCACTAGGTGGGCACAGCAGCAACCTCGAAGTCAACCGGCTGCTGGGACTGCCTGCCGACCCCTTTGCGACCGGGGCGGACGCGGTGATAAAATCGCCCTAGGCTAAGACGAGCCGTCTAGACCTTATCATCAGGGCACGCAGCGACACCACCACGACGACGACTGTCACGGTGACCTCGGCTACGGCCCCTTGAAGGAGGCAGTCGCAAGTGCTAGACAAGTTGTGAATGAGATGAATGGTTCCGAACATTGGTTAGTCTGCGTAAATATTGTTTGTCCTGTAATGTTGTGGATAAAGACGTCTGTATTGCATGGTGAAGGCTTCAACTGCCGCGTCATTTTAACGCGACAGCGTTAGGTCGTGTCGCAGAAATTTCACCGTCGCAGTCCGTACCGTTGGTTGTGAGCAAAAATTCTCCATGAGCGAAAAATAAAAAAAAATGCAAATGAAATAAAGAATAAAATTTTCCATCTCATTGAGGATCGAACCAGGGCCGTTCGCATGGCGATAAGGTGCTCTACAACAAAGCCACAATGTTACTTGCAGCTGCTTCGAAAAAAAAAACACTACATAAATGTCATGTAGTTGGAGGAGTCGTCTAAACGAATTTTGTTCGACAAGTGTCAGGACGAAAACGAGCACGTTCGGCGATTTGTAGGCGCATTCGGGATGCCATCAAACTACGCCGAAAAGGGCTGGGATAATGCAGATATCGCCGCTAAAAAACGGACAGGAACTTTCAGACAGCTCTAAAAATGGACAACTATGTCCATCTAGCAGAAAACATATTATGCCTTTCCAGAGGCGTTCATCAAGCAAACAGCAAACGCTAGATATGGTGCTGCCATCTGTGAGGCATTGTGAGACTCTATAGCCTCCAAGATCGCGAGCGTGCGGCGTATATCTTGGAGGCCATGCGACTCTTGCTTTACATCAAAAACCTGTATGTACCATTCGTGCGCGCGCGCTGGTACAATATACTGTGTGCGTGCGTGTGTGTGTGGGGGCGTGCGCAACAAAACATATCAATAAGTATGCAATTATCGGTTGAAGGGCGCACAAGGGCCGGATTTAGCTATCACGTTCAACTCTTAAAGGCGGAGCTTAGGGTCCCCCAATTTTTATGAAGAGATCGCGGGCTCGAACATCAGCGCGTTTTCCGTCGCATCCACATTCTCCAAATTTTAGTTGTGCACACCTACACACCGGCTGACCTGTTCTTGGCGAGCGAAATGCTTCTTTCCCAGTCAAGTTCATGCAGCTTCAAGTAAAGCTGTGAGTCTGAGTTTGAGTAAAACTATGGCGATTGCGAGTCTTAGTGATCTAGGCTGAACGGAATATTGGTGGTCTTGAGTCAAAGTAAGGTCGATTGAGCTATGGTATTACACATACAGTTACTGCAATTTGAGGTCTAGTTATGAAACCTTGGGAGAACCAAGAGTGCTCGTCGTTATACGCGGAAACTTGGCGCCATCATTAACTGAGAAATCATCCAACTGAGAATGTTTCTATGTTTTTATTCAACATAAGTCATCTTGTCGAAGAGTTGCCTCATTCCCTGTGCAATTATTTCTCAACACGTCTTTACTCGTTTTGTTAGTCTTGATAAATAGTTTTATGCAAGCGACAGCAGCTGGGGCACGTATGTGGCTTTATACAAACAAGGAAAGGCACCAAAAACCTTGTAGGCAAGTCCCCAGAGCACGGGCCTTCCGATGAACACGGCTTTTGCACCGAGGCAGAGGGCCTTGGCAACGTCGGTGCCGCAGCGCACGCCCCCGTCCAGGTACACCTCGCAGCGGCCCGCCACAGCACGAACCACTTTCGGCAGGCACTCGATCTGCAGAAGCAAAGCGAGTGAACATTCGCAACCTTAAATACCTTTATGACCGCACCAGAAAAAGGCACAGATTGGTTGTGTAAACATTTCCAAACACTGTAGTTGAGCACTGCGTATACTTTCGTCCGACTTTTTTGAAACGGTCAATTTAACAAATGCTAACGTCGCATGTGAGATGTAATACACCCCAGTCCCACGTCCAGTGAGACTTTCTCTGCACCTTTGTCCGCCTCAAACGCAAGATGGCATTGGCTTTTTTGAAGTTGCAGCAATGCTTCCTCCGGAAAAACATGTTGTTTTTATGATGGCGAAATTTGTGAACACAGGTGTGCTCTAGCCGACAAGTGTATTTACGAACTTTTTTATCACAAGCTTCCTTCTTCCTCTTCCTGCCGCTTTTTGGCGTAGTCTTTCCGCACTTTATGTCACTTTACCGCATCACGTATATTGAACATTAGAACTCCAGGAGGGCGTTTTTGAAAACAGGGTTCCAAAATGTGTGTTTTCTCATTTATTCGAGTTCATACAAACGTAAATAATGCTACAGTACAAGTTAACACATGCAAGCTCTCGTATAGAAATTGATCCACTTGGTTCCCATCAAAATCGCTTGTGCTCCATCGTGCCATTTCCAATGCTCTTAAAAAGGAGAGAGATGCAGGACCATAATAGCTCATTGGCAATACGGGTCCCAGTTGCCGGAAAAAAGTGCTTCCAAGGAGGAGCCGAGAAGCCAAGCGGGGCGAAAGCTGTTGCGTGCTGTGTCCTATTACGCAATATATTGGACAAATTACCCATTGCTAGGTCTCAGAAGACTACAGATAACGCAGATATAAACGAGGCTGAGTATTTATTTGCACATACAGCTTATTCATTTGCACTTGATTCACGATCTCCGAAACCTTAATTAATTATTAAAAATCTGTATTTGGAAATGACAGTGGTACTACCACTGATACTGGCAGTAACAAGAAAATGCCCCCGTTTCCAGGACTTAAAATTACTTACACAGGCATTTACAACCTTTTTTTAAGCATCGACGTTACCAAGGGTGCTCGACAGAATGGTGTATCAAATGTGTTTTTGAAACGTCACGCGGAATGGAACGCTCGTTATTTTACCATAATATATTGTAAATCATTAGATACATCTACTGTGCCGGCTATTTGGAGAATTGCCAGTGTTATCCTGTTGTTTAAATCCGGTAATAAGTAACTCGTTTTTAAGTACAGGCTTATTTGTTTAAAAGGTCAGTCAACAGGCTCCAACATCTCCCCCCCCCCCCCAACTCCACTGAAGCAGCCCGACAATTCGTTGAGTAGGCCACGGCGATCACGTTTTCCGAATATTACAGTGCTGCGCGCCACGCAAAGCCTCCATTTCAAAAAAAAAAAAGATCCCGTGATCGTTTTCTACACCTTACCGATCCTCCTTTCACCCGCAGGGATGCAAGGTTGCCGAGCGGGAACTTGATGTTGCACGCAGCTCGTATATTGGTCGAAACCGGACACGACAACGGTCTACGCCTTCCCCTGCGTGTTAGGGAGAAGGGTGCTGAGGCCGCGCGAAAATTTGAAACCAGCCTAAACTGATGTTCTAACCACTGTAGCTTCGTTATTATGGCACATACTCGAAAAATATTTGTGCCATCATGTTCACAAAGCAAAAGCCCACACGTTTCTTTTTATAACAATTTGTGTACCTTGGTTTTATTTAGCGGCCCCTTCAATGTGTACCTTTTGTAAACTCCCAGAGCACATAATTTATAACAATAATTTTAGTACGTCTCAGCATGGTTTCAGCTCTGGCTATCCTACAACTACTCAACTATTTGAATTAACCCACGAGATTTCTTCGGCTCTGAATAAGTGAGGTCAGTGTCATGCCGTATTCATAGATTACTATATAAAAACATTTGATATGGCATGCCAAAGAAAATTTACTCGACTCAGAAAAATCCTTACTGCTGATGAAATACTTGGTGGATAGCAGATTGCTCACTTTTAAGGCCCCAATCTGTTACTTTCAATCATGCGCAGTTGTCATAGGCCACAGTTACATCCGGCGTACCACAGGGTTCGGTCCTTGGACGCCCATTGTTCATTATTTACATTACCGATGTCACAAAGGTAATTGGGGACTCATCAGAGAAGCTGTGATTGTACGCTGACGACTGCGTGCTTTATACACCAGCATGTGTAACCAACAAACTTGATTAAGATGGCCTTAATAATGCATTTGTGTCCTTCTGGGGCTCTAGCACTGTGTTGTAAATTAGTATCAATTGCCAAAACCCTGTACTAATTGCATTTACTAATAAAAAGCAGCCACTAGGTTTCAGATATAGTTACATTGGACAATACCTAAATTATGCGCATGTCTTTCGAATATCGTGGCATAAACTTTACTGAAAATATAAAGTGACACCTTCACATTAAAACCATTTGCGCTCGGGCACTTGGGAAGTTGGGGTGCCTAAAACGAAGTTTTGAGCACTCAACATGACACTGTAAGTTAACCGTTTATATCACTCGTCAGGCCATTAGTATACAGTACGCCTCAGTAGTATGGTCACCTTACACTGCACTTAACATAAATACACTTGTGGTAATAAAAAAAGCACTAATTAAGGTTGAGTTTTCACCCACGTGATCACAATTTCCTTCCTTGATCTCTCGCATGCGCTTAATTGTTAAAGCCACAGGTTCATCGACGCACGCTTGAGAGTATCAGTTGGCTGTATAAGATTGCACACTCCACAGTTTCATTCAAGCTCCGATTCCTTTCTGTCATTCCACTAGGCGTGCCGGCTGCCGATCACACACGCCTAATATTATTTCTATTCAATCATTCGTAATTTTTTAAAAGTTTTTTTTTATTTTTCAAGCGTTGTTGACATTTCAAACAGCCTAGATGGTTTCTCAGTGGAGAAAAAGTGCATGAAAAGTTTATGGAATAATTGCCGAACTACATATTGTAATACTGTTATTATGCATTGTATCATTGTTGTCGATTTTACTAACTCATGTAATCACTTTTGCTATGTCAAGCATACTGACACAGCAATATTTGCAAATAAATAAATAAATAAATAAATAAATAAATAAATAAATTCTCCCGAGTTTTCGCGGAAATTACAAAACGTCTCTAAAGTTTTCATGACAGATAAAGTCTGTCGGAGGCAAGACAAACAACTGATAATTTAGGACAACAAAAAGAGGGAGACCACACAAGCTGGAAACAAAAGAATCAAATAAGTACATTAATGCAGATAATTATTCAGTGCGAGCAATCAAATACGGCCTACAAAAGCACGAACAACATGAAATCAGGGTCGGAGTGAAAGAGAGCTGATTCAAACGAAAAATGTGACTCGATCTTACTTTGCAAAACAAAGGGTATCTTCGCGCATTCGTTCGTGGCTGAATAATAACGCCTTTATGAAATGGTGCCCCGGCCCGTTTACTTTCCTTCTGTGCCGTTACCGCTTGATGCATACTGGCATCGCTTATAGTGTCAATGACTGACGGGGAGAATGAAGCCAAGAAGAGCGTAAATAAAATGCCTGAAAGCAAACTGCGGTCGTTAGAACTTTATATATTGAATTCACCTTTTTTATTACTAGCTTTGCTGAACAAAAAAAAAACAAAAAACACACTGAAGTTTCGCCGCCTACACTGGGGGTATCGTCAGGACACAAATGGCGTCATATGAGAGAATACATCACACCTATATATTGACACAAGCCACATTCAAACTACGCGCGTTTTCCGATTCTTATGCCCTCCCGATAGTGGACAGCATACTTAGAATCTCCAATTCAGCAAGTAGCACGTGCTACCACGAGCCATACAACAGCAGGTACACGAGCCACGTGAGAGACTGAATAGAAAGGAAAAAAAAAGAAGATGAAGTGGATGATTTAGAAGAGACTGTTGGCTGGAGTGGCCACATAGATTTTATTTGAGTTGTCTGCTTCTTGGGTACAAGTTAGCCCTAACCACTTGGATTCATTGAACAGTACCCTTTAATTGTGCGTTACAATACCACCGTAAACATTCGGGAGAAGGCCACGATTACTGTTGCATGTAGATTGAGTACGGTGTACGACGATTCCACAAAATTTCTTGGGCCCCATCGTTGTTCTCGCGCCAAAGTCGTCGCATTATGGAGATCAAACACGTGTGCTTTTGTCAGGAAGTGGTCAAATGATTCTCTATAGGCTCATGTCGCATGTGTGGCTTTCGTAGCGTTCCTTGCGTGTTCCTTGAGGCGGGTAGGATGCAGTTGCCCCTTCTAGCCAATGTATGTGGCAAAGCACTTCATGCAATATACCGTGTACACAACGCCAGTTTGTTTGTCCGGGGTGTGAGGGGGTGTTCCTTTGGTTGCGGGAGCACATTTGTTAGGCTGCACGTGGGCCTAAACAGTACGAACAGCAAAAGGCTGCAATGCCCTACGCACTGCTCCTGACACACCACGAACACCCGGGATGCACACAAACTATGTTGCCTTATTTGTCCTATACTTTTGTAAGGTTCTTGCATGCGGCGTTGTGTATCGTAAACAAAACACCAAGGACAGCTACGTTTATTTAGAGGATACCGGCACAATTTGTTTCTTCCCGCTTATTCAGGGCCTTCGTCAACGATAGTGTGTCGCAGCGTGATAGAAATGTACGTACAACCGCACACTTGTGTTCTGCAGGATGGTGCAAGTTGAAACTCAGCACAGTGCCGCTATCGCAAGATTTGCGGTATACGCGTCGGACGTCCCGACGTACGAGAGCATCTAGAAAGACTAAAGTGCCACCACCGTCCATTTCACAAGGGAATTGGATGGCTTGATGAACGTTATTAAGAGCCACATGCATATCCTGCATATTTGGCTCAGCTACAATGACGGAAGCGTTATCTACATTGCGAAAGTACATTTTTACGTGGAAGGGCAAGGTCGACAAAATTGTAGTTTGCTCGTTTTGCAATAACATATCTGCCAAGATTACCGACATGGGACTGCCCATCGGGGCATCTTCTGTTTGGTGGTATACGATTCCCGCAAAAGTGAAATATGTTTGCTTCGAACAGAGCCTGACCAAAATCTTGATGTCATCTACAATCAGAGAAGTGCGGCTTGACATGGTGCAATGACCCTGCAGTCATTTCTCGATTAGGTCTGTGGCCAATTTTATGGGTACATTGTTGCACGCTTTGTTCAAATTTTCTTCTTTAGTCAGTGTGTCCACGAGATTCTAGTCTCAAGCATTTATTTTGTTAGGCACACCATGTTGTCACAATGCGTTGAAACAGCGCCGTGGAGCAGACTGTATATAGTGAGTATCTGGGCAGAGATTTCGGAATCCCTATACAATGATGCGTTTCGCGAAACCCGCCGCCAAATGCCCTTCAGAGATATGGAAAGGAAATGAGACGTGGTAAAGAACTTTCAAATGACACCGTTTGCTAACATCTTTTTCAAGCTGCCCCCCTCCCCCTTCTTTCCACTCACGCTCTAGCCTTCTTCGCTGTCCCGGCTCTCGCGGAACTAAACTTTATGACGGAGGCCCGCTAGCTGAGGTGAGATTGAAACCTCTGCCGCAAATAAAGAAACTATTGAAAAAGAAAAGCACCCACGCTTCAAATATCTCTCTCGGTGAAAACTAACGTAAATGCGTTGCCGATTAGTGTAGGTGAAGGTGAAGCGTAAGCAGTAAAAAAAAAGGAAAGCGATACGCTCATGATCGTCAATTATATTGAAGCACAACCAGAAAAACCCATGAACGGAAAATGGGTTCTCGATTGATTGATATGTGGGGTTTAACGTCCCAAAACCACTATATGATTATGAGAGACGCCGTAGTGGAGGGCTCCGGAAATTTAGACCACCTGGGGTTCTTTAACGTGCACCCAAATCTGAGCACACGGGCCTACAACATTTCCGCCTCCATCGGAAATGCAGCCGCTGCAGCCGGGATTCGAACCCGCGCCCTGCGGGTCAGCAGCCGAGTACCTTAGCCACTAGACCGCCGCGGCGGGGCGAAAAATGGGTTCTCACGAAACAGACACTTTGCCACTTTTACGCTTGCATTGAAGGCGTTCAAAACTAGCATCGATACTTAGTGCGGATGATTGAGGCGCAAAAGAGATTTCGTCAAACGGTAACATCGTGAATGAGAGAATTGTGGAACGCGAGTTTCGAGTGCAAGTTCTATGCGCCACATTAAATTCTGTGCCACAGAAGCTCTATTTGGGCAGCTAGAGATATTACTCCTGCACAAACAGTGAGATTATTTTTGGGATAGCATGAATACGTTGCCAACAATACAGAAAACTAAGGCAAACGAATCAATAGTTAGAAAACAAACAAACAAATGACGATGATCATCAATCAAAATGAAGCAGAACTAAAATTAGCAGTTAATGGTAAGTCGTGTGTTCGTTTTACAAATTCCACCAGCACTTCTACGAGTGTGAGGCGATTCACCCCGCTCACCGTTTCCATGGGTTCGTTGACGGCAGTGCATGTGCAAGGAATGTTCGGAGGCGCGTTTCAGTGGCTGCTGCAAGTTCACTCATTTGTTTCATACAAGGTCGGATCATTCTTACGGGGGATGTATTTCATGACGTATTGGCAGCTTAGCTTTTGCGGCATAACATTCATGCTCCCCCAAGGAGTCAGATGTACTGGCTCTTAGACACGATTTCTTCTTGAAAAGTAGAGACAGGGGGCCACGCATTCGTAGTTTGCTTGCACGGATTATTAGGTCGTATACCGCTTCTTTGAAGTAATGAGCTTCACAACGAGGGAAAGCTCACGTGGTGTCCACAATGAAAACGTGGAGTGGCTTTAAAAGAAGAAGTGAAGAAATAAGTGTGGCGTCGTAACCGTCTTCCGCTTCAGAGGTCATCTCAACAACACCACACGAGGGATGGGGAAATGGTAGTGAAAGTTGGAGAAATAAGGAATAAGAGCAGAGAAGGGTAGGAAAGAAAAAGCTCATTCGATCAGTCTCGCGCACGCACGAACCCTCACGTGCAACGCACAGGGAACATAGAATGCCGCCGAGATGGCCGGGAAAAATAATCGCCGAAGAAGAAATACAAATGGGCGGGAGAGGCGCATTAGGAAAGTGGCCACTGAGCACTCGCTTGTGTACGTAGGTAGCCCAGTCACAAGAAAAATGGAGTCCCATCCAACTCACGATTCAGAGTTCTTTGGTCTTCATGTGATTGCATCTGGCTGACTGAATCCCTGGCGCGATGGTGTCACGCGTGAGAGGAGCCTCGGTACATAATCCAAGCACCAGAGAGTCAGCTGGCAACATCAGAAATCAGAATTTTTTTTCAACATCAGACTCAGGAAGAATACAGATGTTGAGGGCTGTGAGCTAAAAGCCAAAAAACGGCTTGACGAGGCCCACGGTCCCTTGAACTTGGCACTAACGGCAAAATAACAAAAAAAAAACACATCACCAGCACTGCTCAAAGTGCCGCAGCGAGTGCGGCCATCACCACAACCTTTTGGGCCAACAATTTTAGATGCGAAGCACTTTAGGGTTGAGCTCAATCCGGTGTGTGGTGCGGCCACCCTTACTACGTATGGCCGTCTGCTCCCACTCTCTCTCCTCTCCTTCCTTCTTCCTCTCTCGCCTCGCAACGCCGAAGCAGGAAGAGTCTAATGACCTACGCTTGCTCTCCTCTGTCTCCTGTAGGTCCACTTCTTCGCGGTGGTAGCACTTCTTTGCGCATGGGCGTCTTCTCCATTTTTTATTGCCTACTCTCTCCCCCTCTCTCGCCTGGCGGTGCCGACACAGGCAGCGTCTACTACACTTTAAGGCAAAATTACCTAAAAAAGGAGTAACGGAGCCCAATAGGCGCACGCGATGAACGTATAGACCGTTGAGGAGTATAACCACAAAGAGATGCGTGCCGCATGCAAATCACTTAGTCTCCAAAGGGTTGAACCGCGCGGGAGATGTGGGCAGGGCGCAGACCGCTGTCGAGGAAACTAGCCGTCCTCCTCTCTGTTGGCTCAGTCTTCCCCCTTATTTTGCTGGGGAGAGTTGACGTTTTGTCGCACTCGAAGAGCTCGAAGATCTAGGAATTGCGCCGCGGTGCTTTCTGCGTACGTTAGGATGAGCGTGCGATGCTGCTTTTACGTTCGCTGCACCCACGAAGTCTGGAGACGGTCTCGACACATCGTCATGCCGCGCTCTATATCTCTGGCTTAGTCAAGATGGTCGCGGCCAACTAACGACACCACCGGTTGAGAATGAAGAGTACTGTCAGCCGAGAAGGCAGCAGACCTATCGGATACATTGTTTCAGTCTTACTCAGGGCAGAAATCAGCGCTGGATTCTTTCATAAGTAGGTGATCATTATCTATTCTGCTGTACTTATCGTTGGGCGTGCGGTATACAGATTCAGAAGGCTGCGTGCGCTGGCGTCTTCAATGCCTGTCATCTACCGATTCTCTCGGAGGAGCTTCAAAGGACTGAACAAGATGTGGCAATGAGGCTGGACTTGTACGTTTTACTGCAAATTCTCTTAAAGAATCTAGAAACTTCATGTGTATAGAGAAAAATAACAGATTTGAATGTCTCACTTTTGTCTTTCCTTGTTGCAGTGACTGCAAAAAAAAGTGACTCAAAGGCGGATAAATATTTTTTGGCGTCTTTTTTTCCGTTGTATTTGTTTCTGACTGCGCAGAAAAACAGGCGAGAAAGTATTGGTGGAGAGTAAATAGAAAAACAATATTTGAACTGGAGAAAAAAAGTTCATTCGATAGGAGTATTTGAGTGGACCAACCGTTCGTCCGGTGAAGTGCAGCTCTGAGGACTAATGGTGGCCCGGTAAGGTGTAATGTGAAGACTAATTGTTAGTCCTTTGAGGTGATTTGTGGGACTAACGGTTACCCACTAAGGTGTAAATGTGAGGACTAATAGTTAGCCCCTTGAGCTAGTCTGTGAGTACTGTTAGACCCGGTGCCATTAGTAACTAAAAGGAGTAATGGTTGTGGCAGCCCCATTATTGTACAAAAGAACGAACCACACCCTTTTAACACCCTTTTGCGTTAGAGTGTAGAGAGTTTTTTGATTGAAAAATTGGCGGCCTGTCTGCGTGTCTCACTGGCCAAAGATCGTCGAAAGACTATTCTTTTGTCTGGAGAGAAAGAATAGAACGTATATTTGACGATCTGCACGAGAAAACCGGCGAGTAGTCATTGCATGAGATATGAGCTTCATCTAGCAGTAGCTTGAAGAAAGGAAGATTTTATAAAACGCTAAGTTGCTTGTATGGGGCAGTACCGTGTCGATTCAGTGAGGCGTAAGAAACACCCGTTTTCCCGGTTATAGCGTCGCATTGCCAGTACCAAGTAATGAACACTGTGGTTTTATAATTACGCATCTATTCATTTTAGGAATAAAGAAGCACACTACATAATCACCTCGTATTCATGTTGCGCCAAATTACGCGGACTGTATATGTTTTTGATTGAAAACGTAAGCACGTATGAATGCAGAAACCAGATTAAGCTGGCTATTCACTTCGCCATGAATTGGGTGACCGATAGAAAAACAGGGCACACACTGTGGAGATAAGTTTGCGAAAGGCTTACCCTACGAAGCAACCGGCAAGGTTCGCGACGCTGTCCGCTGTCGTCACAAAGACGCAACGGCTGGGTTCACCGACTCTACAATAAGGCGCAGAGATGGCACTCAAGACAGGTTGTCAACAAACACAGGTTTATTTACCCAAGATACCGCACAGTGCGACGATCACGCGCTTGTGGGCCGGCAAAGAACTCTGCAAGACCGATCTGGTGTACGCTTGCCACCAGGCGCTAGCGCTATCACACAAAAAGCAGCAGCCAAGCGCGCGCACGAGAAGTGGCCTTCTAAAGAGAGAGAGAGAGAGAGAGAGAGAGAGAGAAATAACGTGTATTCGCACCCGTCTAGAATGATGGGGGAGGAGGCTTCAGCCTCTGCCCCTAATCATCCCCCTAGCCATCGGCCGGAATCCCTTGGGACTCGGCGGCAGTCAGGGCGAGACCGATGACTTGACGCTGTTCTTCGGCGTTACGGCTGTGTAATAAGGCCTCCCAGGATCCTACGTTTCTACTTGCATCATTGTAAGATGGGCAGGTCCTTACCGTGTGCACTAAACCCGCAGTGCTGTTGCAGTGCGCACATCTGGAGTTGAACACATCCGGGTGCCATATACTGTACAGGTGAGGGTTTGGAAACACCCCGGTTTGCAATTTTCGCCACATAATTTCCTCCTTTTTGCTCAGCTGTTTAGCTTCCTCTGGGTAAATATTACGGTGGAATTTACAGTGTGCGGTGATTTCCTGAAACGTTCGTAGTTCGTCTCTCTTGTGGAGAGAGGCTGCTCGCGTGATGGCGGAGGGTCAGCGTCGATCGACCGGGAAGTGAGCCCTCGGACGATCGCGTGCGCCTTCTCATTTCCCTTCAGACCTTGATGGGCCGGGGACATTACTAGTGCAATTCGCTCCGCGGGTACTGGTCCTTGTCTTAGAATTTTGGCGGCTGTAGCAGAGATCCTGCCCATATTGTAGTTTTTAATGGCGGACTTGGAGTCGCTAACAATCACTCGTGTGCCTTTTTTGAGCTATTGCCAAAGCAATCACAAGTTCTTCTGCCTCTGTGGTGGTTGTGTTCTTAGAGGTGCAGCACGAGACCAGGTCCCCGTTCTCGCGAACCACTACCGCTGTGTGTGCTCCCTTTCTTTCGTATTCTGCAGCGTCCATGTAAAGCACGCCAGATCGACCTTCAAGTTTCGTCTGCAGGGGTACAGCTCTAGCTTTACGTCTGCCTTCACGAAACACCGGATGCATGTTTTTCGGCAGCGGTATAAATTTTAGTCTTGCCCTAGTTGATTTAGGTATGCTAGCTGTCTGTCTGGAACACTCCGTGGGCTCGAACCCCAAGCGCTCCATGATTTTCCTCCCGGTTCTACTTCTCAGAAGTCTTTGGTGCTGTGGCATCATGGTGGCTTCTATTAGCTCATCTAAAGTGTTGGAGACACCCAGCCCAAGAAGTTTAACCGTAGAGGTGTTCGGGGAAAGCCCAAGCGCAGTCTTGATGCCTTTCCTTATAATGGCTTCGATTTTATCTTTTTCTGCTCTATTTAATTTAAGATAAGGGGCAACGTATAGTACACGGCTTATCACGAAAGCTTGAACTAATCTTAAAACATTGGCTTCCTTCATCCCCGCATTCTAGTTAGAAATGCGCTTAAGCAGGCGGCACGTCTGGTTCGCACTAGCTTCGAGTCTCCGGATAGTTTCAGTGTTTTTTCCATTTGCTTGTATGCGCATCCCTAGAATTCTAATACTGTCTACGGTTGGAATAGCATTACCATTCACTCGCAAAGCGATGTCACAACCCTTTCCAAGGGGATTGTTTGTTTTCCTTTTTTGCGCTGGTAGAAAAAGAGCCTCTGATTTTTCTGCCGAACAGTTTAACCCTAGTGGTTCGAGATATTGTTCGATAGTATCTATAGCCGCCTGAAGTGTGCTTTCAATATGTCCGTCACTGCCCCTGTTTATCCACAACGTCACATTGTCTGCGTATATTGTGTGATGCAGATTTTCGATCCCTTCCAACTTCTCAGAAAGTCCAATCATCGCTATATTAGTCGGAGAGAGTACTGACCCTTCTGGCGTCCCTTTATTCCCCAATTTAATGTTTTAGAGCGACTGCCCTTCCATGCTGATAGTGGCTGTACGATTTGAGAGAAAGCCCCTCACGTAGTTGTATGTCTTGACGCCTACGTTTTACGCACTTAGGTTCTTAAGTAAGGCTTCATGTCTGACATTATCAAACGCCTTGGAGACATCCGGACCCACAATTACTTTGGTATCAACAGCATTTTTGTCTATTATCTCCTCCTTTAGCTGTAGCATAATATCGCACGTCGATAGGTGGAATATGAAGCTTGTAATTGTATGAGAGTACAGGTTTTGATCTTCCATGAACCTAGTCAGTCTTGTTTGGATGACGTGCTCCATCATTTTTCCTACACATGATGTGATGGAAATGGGTCCGAGATGTTGAAGACTGAGCTTTTTCCTTGGCTTAGGAGCGAAGACAACATTGCCGTTTTTCAAGCTTGCGATATTTCTCCATTGTCCCAGCATTCTTCCATTTAAGCTGCATGTTGACGAATGGAGCCGTCGTCAAGATTCCTGAGCATTCTGTTGTTGATTTTGTCTGGAATGGCAGCCGTTTTTGTTTTAATTCGGTTAATTTCAGCCCTGACATCTCCAGCCGTGAAGGGGCTGTCTAGGTCCGGGTTTTCTGAACCAGCGTAGTCAGGGAGCTTTTGAGATTCTGCGCAGCTGAGGTATCGATCCCTAACCTCCGTTAATAATTCCGTCGTCTGACCTTCATATTTATACACAACCTTTTGAAGTTGCTGTCGGGCCTCCGACTTGGTTTTCTCTGGGTCTAATAGATGCCGTAGTAGCTGCCATGTTTTAGCACTGCCAATCTCTCTATCCATCTGATCACAGATACTACCCCACTTTTCCTTGGTAAGTTACAATACGAGAGAGAGATCTCCAATGCGAGAGAGATTCCATTGCGAGAGAGATTCCAATGTGAGAGAGAGAATAGAGAGATCTTTGATCTCTCTATTCAGTGCAGCAACTTCCTTTCGGAAATTCCTGTCTCGTCTTTTCTGACTGATTTTTCGCTCTAAGTTTTTCTTTTTCTTCCACATGCTTACAAGATGTCTATCAACAACTTTCTCATCGCCAGCTTCAATCTCTTTGGTAGCATTCTGAACCGACTGGATCCCCCCCATTAATTCGATCGTTAATATCATTAATGAGGTCCTGTTCCGACCTGATATTTCTAAAGGTCACTGAGGCTGTTGTTTTAACTTTTCTCCTATTGATCACCATTGGAAAATTGGCAACGATATTCTCTAAAATTCTATGATCACTACCTAGGTCTTCCCCGGTATCACCACGTGGCGGCGGTGGCACTGCTGACCAGGGTAAGATCTGGCGTCGTGTCTTGAGATACGCTATTTCCTTTCCTCGTTGGCTGCATTGGGTCTGTTTTAAGTATCAGCTCATGTTGTTGAATTTCGTTCCCCAAATTTCTGCCATTAACCTGGGTGAATTTATAACCCCATGCCGTATGATGCGCATTAAAGTCGCCCAAGATCAATAGTAGACCGTTTGCTGAAATAACCTTTGTTTTCGTGAAAAGATCACCAGAGTTGATTTTGCGCTGCCCGGGGGAACTATACACATTCAGGATAAAAGGACTCTTGTCTTTGCGCTTGCGAGGCACGAGTTCGACTAAAACATGATCGATCTGTGAATTCCCCGCCTCGTGCTGCAATGTCGTAATGTTTCTCTTTACAAAGGTCGTAACTTGAGTATCATTACCCGACCCGGCAAAAGATTTGTAACCTGCTAATTTTGCATTTTTCTCACACTCCTGTATCGGAATAACCGCCGGTCGATCGGCGTTGGTAAGAAAAGATTGTAAAACCGCACGTTTGCGCGAGAAACCATTACAGTTTCACTGCCAAATCGTCTTACTTCAAGGGTGCAGAGCCATGATGGTTTAGCTTGAGCGCTTGTTATATCCATTCTATCTGTCGGTCCCTGCTAGCAAATACAGCCTTAATTTGATCAATAGCGTTGCCTACTTATTTCATCTGTTCTAGTACAGCTTGGAGCATACCTTGTAATGACTTTGTTTCCACTTCAAGTGCTTCAACTCTCGCTTCGTGATTTTCTTCAATTTCGGTTTCTTCAGCCCTCTTCTTCTTTAAAAGCGCTTGGTTTGCTACCTAAGGTGTATCCAGTGCCTGCCCTGGTTTACTGGTTAGATGAGCGTTAATCTCATCAAGCTGTTTGCGTAATTCCGCATTTTATTCTTGTAATATCCTGTTTTGCTCTTTAAGAGCATTAATCATCTCTGTATTAGCGTCTTGGGAGACCTTAGTTACCCAACCCACCTGTGGTCCTGTGGATTTCGACTTCTCCTGGGCACAATCACCACCATCATGGGGTGCCTTGTGAGAAACTCCCGGCTTCTCCAGCGGCGGCGATCGGGGGAAGGATTTCGAGCGCCCTCTCGATCTATTGCGATGCTTCGATTTGCGCCTCGAACGATCTGGAACCCTGTCTGTCCTGCTGTGCCGCTGCGTGTCCTCTTTGGCCTTGCGTCGTTCTTCTTGCTCCCGCGCTTCTTCAAGCTTCATTTCCCACTGTCGCTTCTTCACTATATTGTAGCGAAACGTCGGGGTTGTTCAAAGTTAGGCGCGTCGGACGACCAGGGAGACGAATAACTGTGGGTGAAACTCCGCGGAGGCAATGGATGAAAAGTCAACACGATGATTTCGGGGAGCAGTCATTGGGGGTTTATTTAGCAAACGCAACTTCAATATACAAAATGCACTAGGTCACAAAGAGAAAACATAAAAAATGGTGGCATACCCCTCGGCTTGCATGGCTGGTCTCTGGTGGTGAGATGCGCTGTTGACCCCGACTCCGCTCACCTCAAAAAGAGCCCGAGTCGCGGCTTAAATAGGGTTTTTTAGCGTCCCCGGTTGCGCGGACCAATCAGGCAAGCCAAGGATAATCAAATCCATATGAGTTTTGTGGTTGCCTGAAGCCTGCCTCGCGACGATATTAGTTCACTTTCTGTACACACCACTTTCCAGCAAGCAGAGGCGACGCGCACACCTGGTCGCAATTTTCGGCCTCTGGTCGTCCCGCGCAGTACCCTCCGCTGAGTGCCTGCAGTCATTTGCGCACGGGGCGCGAAGGAAACGAATCCTGCCTCGCGACAAAACTGTGGCAGCTTCTGGAAACGGTTGCATTCTCTGAAACGGCCTTGACGAGCTAACAGGCGCTCAAACTTTGGTCCCCTTTTGCCCGGGAGGACTGAAAATGTGGCTCTCTCGTTTGAAGTGTGGGGGTACAGTGGTTAGAAAAAGGAGAAAGGCACCTCATTTCTGCAGTCTGGTCCAAAGCACGGCGCGGTGCCTGCTTTGGTGCGAAGCGCACAGTGACCGACCAGACGCGGCCCTTTCTGTTCAGACTCATTCTTCCTCAAGGCGCGCTCCCCGGGACAAGTTAAACGGCGCCGCTTACAAGGGCATCTGGCAAAGAACGAACTCCAGCTGTAGCTGAAAAAGAACAAAGTTTTCCGCGAGACACTGCCCTCGCGACAATATAAGGTGTCTGAAAAAGTTCTTTGCACCTTTTGTCTCCAGTCACGTGCTCCTTGCCACACAGACGGCACCTCGGTGTACATTCATGGTCCTTGGGTGGGGGGGCCACCCCACAACCTCTGCATTTTTCGTGCGAGCTGTCACATACGTTGAATCGATGTCCCAGCTCACCACACCTGTAACACACTTCATATCTCTTGTTGTAGAGAAAAGATTTCATCGGTGTCCCAAAGCAGATCATGCATCTCGGCACGTAGTCGTCATTCAAGGTGATGATTACCGAAGTGGAGTTGCCCGTCCTTCGCACGCCAAGAATATGACAATTGTCTTCGTGTGAGAAAGCCAGTTCCAATTTCCTCTCAGAGAGTCTGATATCAAGTCTACGTACCACTCCTCTGCCACAGCTTTCAGGTGCAGCCGTATATGTCTTAACCTCGTACTCCTTGCCGTCGAGCTTTATGACTTTCAGGTCCGACATATTCTTGGCATCATCCTCCCTGGGCGTGCTGTATATCAATGTTCCTTGCTTGTCGTTGACAACGATCTTGTCCTCCTCCCGACTTTTCTGCCATGGAATGCCTGCTGCCATCCTTACTGCTCCACCAATCATAGTTGCCGAGCGTCTGGGGAGCGTCAGTCCTTCTTTGGGCCTGATAATAACCTTGTGATCCGCGTTCGGAAGACACGGCAGATGCGACACTACTGACCGCTCCGCGAGCTTTTTTCACGCCGCTCTATATGAGGGTCTCCTGCTTACACCATGCTTGTCGCCATTGAAGCCGGCCGGCACCGCCTTGCCTTCTTTTCCGCATCTGCTGCTGGTAGACGCCGCCCTGGTGGTGCCATCGCGTTCTCGTTGTTGACTCTCCTGGAGCTCCGCCACACGTTTCGACACTTTCATCACCCAGTCCGAGCTTTCCAATTTTTTTCCATCGGCATCTCTACCATTAACAGTCACTTCCATCGTCATAGTGCCTCCGCAGACGCTGTACGAGCCCACGCCTGCAGCCTCGAACGCCGATCCGACCGCCTTGGCGCTAGGCCGAACGGTGGAGTTGGCAAGACACACAACGTGGCCGAACACCAAAGGCGCAATAAAATTCTTTAAAATCCACTTACAGTCTTCAGAATGGTAGCCACAGGATCCTTAGCACATCCACAACCACACACAGCACTTTATGAGCTGGCTGTTGTCCTTTCCGCTTGAAAAAGTGGTCATTTCACGGAGTCATTTCACGGGTCATTTTCTTCCCCACTGGAGACCTCCCGGCCTCCTAAAACCACTCGTCTACCTCTCGCATAGGCTTGGGTACATCCACTTGGCGGTGGGCGAGCGCCTGGCGAAGGCAAGTTAACGGGGGAGGGAGTATCACGGGCGGCCAATGAGGTTCATTGGCGCAGCACCGTGATGTGTGCTAGCGTGCCATAAAAAGGAGGCGCGTTGTGCGGGCAACTTTGGACATGCCTCTTCATGTAGAAAAAACCAACGCACGGCTCGTGCCATAAAAAAGGCCTGGCGGTGAAACCACGGTGGCGATGTTTCTGATGCTCGAGACGTGCAAGGCGAACACTTATGCTAGCACGGCAACGAGGCGCCAGAAGGCGAGTGCCCGCTCGATTCTCACATTATCCCTTGTTAATGATTGAGGCCAGCCTGTGAAAAAGGTTGTGAGAGGCCAAGTAGCAGGTTTGGCTCAGCCGCAAGGGGGCAGGCCACCGACAGGGCAATGTCTAGCAGGATGGTGTCTCCACGAAGGCTAGGCGAGAAGAAGGGTGTCGCAAAACACGGCGAGGCGAGGTTGCCGCTTGTCGACATGAGTCCATGGTGCACCAAAGCCACAGAAAAGTTTCACCAAATGTTCCACCACACCATGGAGAACGCTTTGCGAGGAACGTGGTCTGCAGCCTCGGAATAACAGGGCAATTGGCTCGTGGGAAGCGTGCGCACCGGCTATCAAGAGATAGCGGAAAGTGTTGTGCAGTAGCGGTGTGCGCGACCCACTTGCGCCCTTCAAAAGGGCCAGCCTGCGAGCTGCCCGGGAGATAACTGCCGTGGCTGCCATGCAGAATGAATTGCAACTGCCCGAAGATCTTGGTCACCGCGCCGGCTGTCTCGTCCCTGGGCCAACCCTGCCACGTATGCCGCATACAGATATATAAATTATTGCTGTTTGTTTTGAAGTCGAGCCTCCGTTATTTTTGCTTTAACTACGAACGGGGTGCAGCATGCCTGATATCCAGAGCTGGCGTCCAACGTGGTTGTTGCTCCCGCCTGTAGGAATGGCACTGCGGACGTAAGTCCGCACTTGCGTTTTGTTTGCCGAGCTTTCGTCTACAAAACTTTTTGTGCGTGTGTTTTTGATTGCAAGGTTTCTTTTTCTCCCTATGGCGCAGGAAGACAGAAAGAAGCTCCATTTCGGCACGATCTTCCCTGCCGACGACAAGGATTCATCTCTGCCCCGCCGTGGTGGTCTAGTGGCTAAGGTACTCGGCTGCTGACCCGCAGGGCGCGGGTTCGAATCCCGGCTGCGGCGGCTGCATTTCCGATGGAGGCGGAAATGTTGTAGGCCCGTGTGCTCAGATTTGGGTGCACGTTAAAGAATCCCAGGTGGTCTAAATTTCCGGAGTCCTCCACTACGGCGTCTCTCATAATCATATAGTGGTTTTGGGACGTTAAACCCCACATATCAATCAATCAAGATTCATCTCTTCATCTGGCGAAACAGCTGCTGGCACAGCAGTTGGACACAGTTCGGCGTGTCGCTGAGTTACGGAACATGGTCACAGACCACGTCAGCAGTCTGCCCGCGGTGCTCCACAGTGTAAGTGAGCCACAACTACGACGACAGGTCAAGCTGTCCACATATATGGGCTAGGGTGATCTAAATTCAGTAGCTGTAGACGAAATAGACGGCTTTGCTAGGGCTACTGACACTTCGTAAGCGTACGATGGCTCCAATCCTGCCGTTGGCTGTATGGGATGCCGCAGGATGGTGATGGAGGCTACAAGTGCCTTCAACCACATGATAAGTTTTTGAAAAGCAATTACGATAGAAATTTCTGCCTCGTACGTACGAGCAGCCAGTCCAGCGTGAGCTCGAACTGAGAACCCAGCATCCGGACAGAAGTTTGCTCAAGTACGTCCGGATGTTATAAGATTTGCATCACCGAGCAGCCTCTTGTGGTATGTCTCTCATGTGGCTTTGGTCAGTCCGCTCGTGGAGGTAAGTCGTGCACGAGGAGGGCAGCCAGCTCGTTTGAAGGATACCTGACAAAAATTTGTAGCCGGGAACGTGCGAGGCATAGCTGCAAGGTGCGTGCAGCAGCCGACCGCCTAAAGTCGCTGGGAAGGGGGCTGAAAAAAACTGCAGGCAGCCAGGAATGGAAGCTGGCGTGACCACGCTCAGGCCTGGGCCTAACCTTCAGTTGGTGGACCAACCACCTAAAGCGGCTGCCGATGCCGCAAGGTGGGTTGGGCTTCATAGTAATGCCGTCAGGGCAGAAAGTGGGAACCGGACAACAGCGGAGAATACCAGGGACGGCAAGCCGCTTGTTACGAACAGGCTGGCGGCATTGTATAGTCGGGCATTGAGAGACAATGGGACCACTTAGAAACGGACGGCGATGCCCCCGGCATAGTCGACTTGCCGAAAAGGGTGCCTGTCTGACGGTGCTACCCAACAAGGGGCCGCTAGCCAGGCTACACATGAGAGAGTATTGCATAGGCAACACATCGGCGAGTATTTTCGGCCCAGAGAGCCTTCTACTACTTTAAGACGTGTATCCGTGCGCCATAGCGGGTATTCTCTACAACTAACGAGACCTGGAATAAAATCCAGCTACTTGATAGTGAGAGAAAGGCTACTTAAGAGCGCTAACGCAGGCTGTACCGGTGGCGTGACCTGGGGCCAGCCCTACAGTCTTCCTGTGGTTGTGTGACCACCTCCCACTCTCCCAAGTCGCTGCTGTGGGCGACAAAAGGGTTTGAGAGAGGCTACATGAGCCTGAAGGGCTTGCCCGCAACGAGGCTTCACACAGTGTTAAACGTGTAATGCAGAGCGGCATGCTTCATGCGTGGCCAGGTAGCAGAGATGCACAATATTTAGAAAGTTTTACGGCCCCTCGCATCTTAGACCAACCACGACTTATGGAAATGGCCTGGGAGTCTCGAGACTGTGGGTTACCTCTACCTTCGAAAACTCCTGGGGTTTTACTCCACCTGAGATAATGCGCAGGAAAACTGCACTGGTTACAAACACATGCGAATATAACGAGCCTGCAGCAATACTAAACTGCGTAAATGACACACGGCGCCGACAGCAATACCAGGCTCTCAATATGCGCCCGCTTCTTTGGAGCACACTAAACGAATCGCACGGCTACACTTTTAGTAGTTCGTGTCTACTTATGGCGATACCGGGAAAAGGGACATGCTGACCCGCATCGATTGACTCGAAAGTCACATCCCCATCGGGGTTCACGCCTTTCGACCCATTGGAGTCAGAGGCCCAACACTGGCTCCTTTGTGTGACTGCTCTCAGAAGTGGCGGACACAAGTGTCAAACGCCGAAATGGGGGAACCCTACACAAAGACGAGAGCCACGACATTTTAACTCCCTTCCCGGTAGCGCGCGACGAAGTTGCACTGCTGCAAAATCAACGCCTATGCGCGAAGCGGCCTTGGACTCGCCGAATTAAGCTCTTAAGCAACCACTCCGCCTTTTACGCATTGCTTGCGGACGCACTGTGCTCGCTGCACCCGATGAATGAATTTCAATTTGGGCAAATTAAGAAAGCTTATGATGTCCGCATTTCAATAACACCTCGTTTTAATGCTTGGTTTGAATCATTACCTAATAGTAATGAAAATAGTGTGAGCAACAAAAAGCGTTTTTGTTTACAAGCCTCCGTTGTACTGCGAGTACGGCGAAACAATTTAACATAACAATTTATCTAAAGGCACAGTGAAACGAAATTCACTGTGCCTTTAGATAAAGTTCCATTCAAGGTTTATAAGAAGAGATATTGTATATACAGTAATTAGAAATTTATTTAGTCTCCAATGAAAATGGAGAAAATAATGAAAGTTCGTGTGTAAATCTCCTTTTTTTTCAAAGCAGAACCATATTATACAGTGGTTCTGTAGAACACAATACATCTATTTTCCATGCGAACTTGCTTTGTGCTCTTGATTAAATTCTTGATTGATTTGTGCTCTTGATTAAATTCTTGAAACTTGATTAAATTTTATGGTGTCAATGCGGCAGTTTAGGGTTCTACTCAGTCACGCAATACCGATGAAGCGACAAAACTGTACAAGATGATTCTACGAACTCCTAAATAATGAAGCAGCAGGCCCCTTTGTATGACTTTATGAAGAGAAATTTTTTACCTTTATTAAGGAACCTACAAGGCAGCAGTGAATTTGGATAATTTTTCTGCTGGCCCGTTCGGTAGAAATTATCTTGTTTTCTCTTTTAGACGTTAATTATCGACGCGAATTGCACATTAGTAGACGCGTGTTGTGTATTATATCTACTTGTGCCTACTTACTGGGAAACCTAGTGTTTAAATCACCACATTTTATATAAAACATAATTGTCACAAGCATTTTTTGTAGTAGCGACATCTATGAAAAGAAATCATCCTTCGCGTGAAAAAAATTGGCAGCATATCCACGGAGTGAATTATGGAGAGTGGGGCGAAGCATTCGTCCGTCCATTCGTTCTTGCTTCTGTCCGTCCACACGTCTGTCTGAGTGACCGTCCATGCGTCCATCCACCCGTCTGTGCGTGCGTCTGTTCGTGCGTCCGTCCCTGCGTTCGTCTATGCATCCGCCCCTGCGTCCGTTCATGCGTCCATGCATGCATCTGTCTGTGTGTCCGTTCGTCCATCTATTCAACACTCCAAGTACCGCCATCTCACATCTTTTCATCATATATTCCTCATATAGAAGCACCGCCATCCAGCGGACATTCCAAGGACTAAACAAAAGGTGGCGCACGCACACTTTCTTACGGCTTGCGCTTCGGGTCTACTTCGCACCATGAACTCGAGGTGGTTACACCTCGAGTTCATGGTATATACTAGTTCATTGTATTCACAGCGTTGGGGTCCAACGTTCACTAAACCTTTCTAAAACCAAAGAGGTTACACCCAGCGAGTATAACGTAGCAACCTTTTCCTGTCAGATAGTGCTTAATGTACATGCCAATGGCTGCTAATGGGAAATGAGAGACAGGAGAATTCGGCTTTTACTTTCTTACGGCTAGCGCTTCGTATCTACTTCCCACTTTTAACCACCTCAAGTTCATGGTACATACTAGTTCATTGTATTCAGGGCACTGCGGCTCAACGCTCGCTAAACCTTTCTTAAACTAAGGAGGTTACACCCAGAGAGTATAATGTAGCAACACTTTCTTGTCTTCTGTGCGTTGTTGAACAATAAAAAATTCTCAGCGCGCGCGTTAACTAAAAGCCGAATGCTACTGTCTCTCAATCCCCATTAGCATTCATTTACATGTACATTGAGCACTATTTTTTGTTGTTCAACGACGCACAGAAGAAATCTCTCACCGGCACCACCTTGGAGGTCAAAATGATATACTTGTTACACTCTACAACGGCTACGAGGGAAGAATAGGTGCCGCTATAAGGAGCTTCGCCCTTAACAAAATCATTGCCTTCTTCCTCACGCAAACGCATTCAATGGAAGACGTCTCGCTGGCCTCCACAGCGTTGCATGTTTTGTATAAAATGTAGTATAGAAAAAGGAATTCGTTGAGCACATGAACACGGGCTCAAAAGTTTCGCTCTTATGTATATTTTCTATGAAGGCCATCCTACCTACCTATGATTTACGAATATGCATAGCCTCCTCCCCACCATGCCACTGAGTACGATGCTGGGCGGGATTGTGCTGCTAATTCCTAAACTGTGTGTTCGGGTGCTTCGATCGCATCTCAAAAATGACTGTCGCTGAAAATTAAAAAAAATTCCGCTATATCCACGAAGTGAATGATGATGAGTGGGCGAAGCTCCGGAGGTAAACCTGGTAAACCATGAATCCTCTGTACATTTTGCCCACTTGATTTTATTACATCGCTCCCCCTAGCGTACGTCGCCGTACTAAATCGAACGATTGCCTTCAACCAATGACACGCGCCATATGTGACATCATTCCTATTTTATAAGATCTCGCGTCTTTCATCAACTACAAGTACCGCTTTCTAGTTTATAACATCTTGCATCTTTTCATCATCAGCTACAAGTACCACCATCTAGTAAACACTACAAGAACTAAACGAGAGGTGGCTACATGCAGGAAACGGTACCGCCATCTAGTGAACACTGCAAGAACTAAACTAGAGGTGGCTACATGGATGGATGGATTCTATGAGCGTCCCTTTTATAACGGGGTGGTGACAAGTATGCCACCAGGCTCGACAAAAAAAAAAAACCTTTTTTTCTTTTTTTTTGTTGGCCTAATGCCTCTACTTCGATAAATTCTATCTTAATGGAAAAAAAAGGTAAATTTTCAGCTTAAGTTCTCTGCCATTTACGGCACACTGTCCATATTTTATTTTTCCAATATTTATTTTTGTCCTTTCTCTCTAATTTTCTGCCACCAATACTCTAACCGTCTCTTACTTATTTCAATCGCGGGTGTGTTCAGCTTTCCATTGTTGTTCCTAAAACCCAAGGCTTCCTGTAGGCTCGTGCCCAAACGTACACCTGGGTGGATATCTCCACATTCAATCAGAACATGCTCCGCCGTTTCCTTATCTTTCCCGCAGCATGTGCATTGTTCTTCTTCTTTACTGAATCTTGCTTTATAACTACGCGTTCTAAGGCAACCCGATCTCGCTTCAAACAGTAAAGCGCTTCCCCTTGAATTATCGTAAAATGCCTCCCTCCTTATTTCATTTTTGCCCTTTCGGTAGTTACTCAAAGCCGGTTTTTTCTCCATAGCTGCCATCCAGTAAATCCTCTCCGCCTCCCTGACTTTTCCCTTAACGCTCTTTTTTGACATATGGCTTACAATACCAGCCGTATATTTACTAGTGAGTCTTCTAGTTCTTTTTCTCCACTGTGTGTCCAAGCTCTTCCTATACAAATAACGGAACACCTTCTCTGCCCATCTACTCTCCTTCATATTTCTTAGCCTTTCTTCGAACCTTATTTTGCTCTGCGCTTCCCTCGCCTCAAAACCTGCCCACCCCATATCGCCCTTTACAGCCTCGTTTGTCGTCTTCCCGTGAGCACCCAACGCGAGGCGTCCCACAGTCCTTTGATTTACATCCATTCCCGATTGCACCTCGGCCCTCATGCACACCACTGAGTTCCCAAAAGTAAGCCCTGGAACCATTACACCCTTCCACAGACCTCGAAGCACCTCATACCTATTGTATCCCCACAACGCTCTGTGCTTCATTATTGCCGCATTCCTCTTTCCTTTTGCTGCCGAGGCTTTTTCCTGTACCTCCATGTATCTATCACTCTCATTTACCCATACTCCAAGGTACTTGTATTCACTTACCCTCGGTATTTCTTGGCCTTGTATGGACACCGTCTGATCACAGGGATCATTGAATACCATCAATCCACACTTCGTTACACTGAATCCTAGTCCAAGAGCTTCACCTTCCCTTCCGCATATATTCGCCAGCTGCTGTATATCATCTCGACTGTCCGCAAATAAGACGATATCGTCCGCATAAAATAAACCTGGAAGCTTCTGCTCAATCATCATGCCGCCCTGTTTGTGTGACAGATTAAAACCAATGTTGCTACCTTCTAGCGCTTTTT
This sequence comes from Rhipicephalus annulatus, assembly GCA_013436015.1. Lineage (NCBI taxonomy): Eukaryota > Metazoa > Arthropoda > Arachnida > Ixodida > Ixodidae > Rhipicephalus > Rhipicephalus annulatus. The sequence continues at coordinate 738,794 of WOVY01010468.1, read as the reverse complement.
CCATACTCACCATGTACAGCATGAATAACAGCGGGGACAAAGGACATCCCTGTCTCAGACCCTTGCTAACCTCAACGTTCTCTTTGCTACGCATTCCTTCCCACTCTATGCAAACTGTATTTTCTCGGTATATCTCCCTCAAAAGCTGTATACAGTCGTCGCCCATGCCCCTTCCTTTCAATATATCCCACAAAATTTCCTGATTAACGTTGTCGTATGCCCCAGTGATGTCTAGAAAAGCCACGTACAAGGGCCTATTCTCTATTTTAGATATTTCTATACACTGAGTGAGAACAAACAGGTTATCGTCTAACCGCCTGTCGACTCGAAATCCGTTCTGAAGTTCTCCCAAAATATCGTTATGTTCGGCCCATGTTTCTATTTTCATTTTTACTGCTTGCATCGCCAACCTGTATAGTACCGATGTAATGGTTAGTGGTCTATACGAGCGAATCTTGTCCTTTTCTCCCTTGCCTTTATAGATTAAGTTCATTCTACTTTGTCGCCAACTGTCCGGTATTTGTCCGTCCTTTAAGCTTTTTTCTACTGCTTTTAACAATGCTTCTTTAGTGTTATGTCCTAGTTCGTTAATGAGGCTAACGGGAATCCCATCTAAACCCGCGGCAGTGCGCTTTGGAATTTTTCCTTCGGCCTTTTTCCAGTTGAAATTATCAAGTACTAGCTCTTCCTCTGTTGCTTTCTCCGCCTCACTTTTACTCACCGGGGAGATCCCCGGGACGCTCTTTTGAAACGAATCGGCTGTTACCTTTTGGATGTAACCTAGCGCTTCGTACCCTTCCAATCGATTTCCTCCTTCATCTAGAATATGTTGTTGCGTTGTGACAGACTTCCTACCTAGCGCCTTTATGTGGCTCCAAAAAATCCTAGGCGCGGCCTCCTTTTTTTCGTGTATCTCTGTCATCCAGCGTTCACTTTCACCTTTAATTTTTGCCTCTACCAATTTCTGTACAAGGGATTTTTTCTCTAAATATATTTCCCATATTTTTTTGACTTCGTCCTGCGGCCGCTTCTCCTTTTTTGCCTTTCTATGCTCCCGTGATGCTTCGCGTCGCTTCTCGATCGCTTCCCGGATTTCCTTGTTCCACCAACTTTTTGGCTTCCTTTTTCCTTTCCAGCAAACAGTTTTCTTCTCTTTCCCTATCTCCTTCGTCATTAGATGTAACAGCTCACTATACTCCCAGTCCTTGCCTGGTATTTCGCCTACTTCTTCCTCGACTCTTGCGGCTACATTTATTATTTGTTTGTCATTTAAATACGAGCTGCCAGACTTTGATTCCACGCTCATATTTTCAGTTTCGTATCCCATTTGTAATGTTATTCGTTTATGATCACTACCCAAGCTGTTAATGCCTTCCTCGTCTATCCTCATTTCTGTCAGTTTGTGGTAAATTCCTTCAGTCATGAGACAATAATCAATACTTGATTGCTTGTTTCCGACTTCCCATGTGATCTGGCCGTCACATTTAGGCCCCGTGTTAACTATCTCCAGACTATGTTGCTCGCAAAGATCTAGTAATAACTTCCCATTGGTGTCTGAATATCCGTCAAGGTCATGTATGTGGGCATTCATGTCCCCTAGAAGGATGATTTCGGCCCCATTACCAAATTCCTTAATATCCGCACTCATGCAATCCACTATCTCCTGATTCTTTTCTCTGCAGTTATTCCCCGTCCACAAGTAGGCTACCCCTAGCCACGTTTCCTTTCCACCTACTGTGCCCAGAACCCAGAGGTGCTCTGAACACGTCTGTTTCACTCTAACCCATTTGGCTCCGCGATGAATTAGCATTCCTACACCCCCACCTTTCCTTTCCGATATGGTCCTGTTACACCCTTCCCAAACATAATTTTCAATATGTGGTGGCTCTTCCAAGTCTCTAAGGTGTGTTTCTGTAACCGCATACACGCCTATCTGTTCTTTGTTTAACTGCTCCTCAATCTCTAACCATTTTGCCTTCTTTCTGCCACCCTGCATGTTTATGTAACTAATTGCAACACGCGCCTTTTTCCTTTTTCTTTTACCTTTTTTTCTGGTTTTTCGCAATTCTACCTGTCAAAGCGTCCTCCTGGTTGTTTTCCCTGTTACGAGCTACCCCGGACTCCGAAGGGCCCGTGAGCCCCCCAAAAAAGCTACTGCGCGTCCTGCCAGTCGCCAGCCCACCTCGTGTCCAAGCCTCTTATCGAAATGAATCTTGTCTCTTTGGAATCCACCCCACCTGTGCACTTCCCTGTTTAAATCCACTACCTCGAAACCCTTCTCTCGACTAATTCGCCATATCTCTTTGTTTGCGTCGACAACCGCTCTTTGCAGGTTGACGTTGCGTACTGGTACTTCCGGTACTGTGCATACTACAATTCGCACCTGGGGGGACACGGCGCGCATGTCATCCACCCCTTTCGCCAAGGTCGTCGCTAGTCCTGACGATTCTTTTTTCAGGACGTCATTTAGCCCTCCCGCAATTACAACGAGGTTACGATTGTTAGCTTTAGCTGCGAGTTGTTCACCCGCTTGACTCATTACTGTCCCCAGCGTTTGTCCTGGGAACGTCCCTATCGCAACTCTCTTGTCGCCTTTCACCCTTTCTTTGATTGCCGCTGCGCATCGGACTAAATTTGAGTCACCGGCGATGATGACCTGTTCAGACATTCCTTCTGAAACCTGCACCTGGCTGCTGACTAGGTGACTAGCGTGAGTCACGGCTGCTGGTTTGCTCCCTCCCTCCCTCAAAACTACTTCCCGGTAGCTGGGCCCTGTGGCCAATGTATCTGCCTTTGTCATGCCTGTTTCCTTCATCTCTCCCGCACGGGGGGTCGTCGCCATAATGCTTCCGCCGTCACCTGCGTCTTCGTTCCCTTTCCCGACCTTCGATAGGCCCTTCTCGGCTGCCCGGAGCCTTTCTTCCATGGCTGACGTTTTCTCTCGCTCCTTCGCCAATGCATTCTCCAGCTCTGCGATTTTCTCCGTGAGCCCACTCTGGACCGCCATCATATTTTTCATTTTCTCCTCGAACTCGCACTGTCTACACTTGGCGTCATCTTCTGCTTTCTCCTCCGCCCTAACTTCCACCTTCCACCCTACCCCGCACTCTGAACACTTTACGGTCTTTTTGACCATGGCTAGCTCAGTTTACCGATGCCCACGTGTTAGAAAACTGTACTAAAATACACTGGTCTAAGCCAAAAAGAACCACAATAATAAATAAATACGCTACACTTCACAGCACCTGCGCATGCACGTGGTCGGTCTACGCGCAGACCTCAGCCACGTGGTGGCTGGAGAAAAAAAAGACAGTACAAAATACTAAAAAAAACGTACACCGTAATAGACCTAATCAAGCTTTACGCTAGCGCCTTACGTTCTCATAACGCTACATACAGAGGCAAGCTGGAAACATGCAAAAACACTTATCTGTAGCTGTCATTCCGGAGCTCTCCAAAAACACGTCCGACCTCTACCACCACTCAGCGTGTTCCTACATACAGGGGACGGTACCGCCATCTAGTGAACACTGCAAGAACTAAACTAGAGGTGGCTACATACAGGCTACAGGGGACGCACAGCCCACGCCCTAAGGAGCTTCGCCCTTAAAAAGAAAATGCAGGGCGGTGCGTCAGTTTTGGTGACGGCCATGCCATACCTCTGGTTCTATGGTTGGCAGAACCGGAGAGCGAGTGCGAATTTCCTGACCAAACACATGCGAGGCATACGCTCCGTTCCTAATTGCTGAACGATGATAATTTATTATGCCCCTAGTAAGGTGGCCGCCAAAGCCGCTATTTTGCCACAGGCACGGTTTCACCCCTAGGCACAATGATTTCCATTCCAGCAACTTTTCTTAATCCTCCTTGTGAGATGCTGTTCTCTCAAGGGCTGCGATTGAAAGCGTGCGTTTGTCCTTACAACCTATACCGCAACTTCAGTGTCATCTTACAACCAGCTGTTGAATGGTAACTCACTACAGCGTTGCCTTTCATTTTGGTCCTTTGTCTTGTGCGCGATATTGCTTTCATCAGTGAGTTGTTCGCCCTCAAAACCTGCATTTAAATTATTTGCGCTTACATACCATGAGAAGACTGAGGGAGGCTCTATATAGCGAAAGCCAAGAGGATCATTGGCAAAAACGTCGAAAGCACCTGAGTGCCTTGACAATGAAAAGGTAAGCTTCTCATTTCTCAGTTTCTTTATGGCACTAGTAGGTCGTGTACTGCTTCTATGCTTACCGTCGGGATAGTACGTTTTTTTCTTGCCTTGCTGTCGGCAATTCATTTACGACATTAGGATTTCTAGGACAATGGAAAAAGGGTCGTCTCCGCCCTTCGTAAATGCTCAAAATTCTGATATTTTTCATCCATAGTCACCAGAGGTCTTGAAAATTTGTTATTTCCTTTTTACAGAAAAAAAGCACAAGCGACTTTTGCAAGCCTGAAGAGTTACAAAGCTTCTGACGAGTGTACCAAACTTCAACCGGAACTAAGCACGGGCAAATGTGCTAAACTTTCTGCGCAGCACTTGGAAGGCCTTGGAGTGGACAAACAGTTACCAAACCTGAGCATTACGAGCAATTCAAGTGACATTTCATCAGAGTGCATGAACATATTATGAAGAAGAATTGTCTCAGTCACTCATTTCATAAAGGCGATACAAGAATTCGACCACCATCGTTATACCAGTCCACATGGCGGATACTTTGAATAGCAGGCAGAGCACAGAGTAGGCTTTTCGTCCGAATATATGTTAAAGTGCTATGGATGTGCCGAAAACAGGAAGGTCACCACTGACCCTATAGCAGAGTCAACACCTCTAACGGATAAGATGGCGCTAGGAGTCAATGATGCGGCTGTGTGGGGATATATGAGGATAGGTTCTGGCCACTGGCACCTAGAAGAGGCGATGTCCGTCATGGAATTCCCTACATTGAGCAAAAGATAATTTCGGCGCCGAGACGAAAGCATTATAAGGATATAGACTGATTATTTTATCTCTTATATAGCTGAATGCAGCGATCAAACACGCGGATACGCTGCTAGGGCTTTGATTTATTCTCTGGGCGTTTTGAATTATAAGGTAGTATCTCGCAAGCCCAATCTTTTGTTTTTACTTTTTAGGACGTTCTCGGCGCAATCGCAGTGATCCGCTTGCCCATATTGGTTAAGGTTAGGTGTAAACAATGCAAATCTCGCGAATAACTGCGTATACATATACAAATGTCCGCACAGAAGACGGCGAACAACGCCCGGAGGTTGGGAGGATGGCCCCACATTTCCGAAACATCAGCGTGAAAATGCTTAAGTCATCAGTTTTCAAACTTTCAGTTTGATGTAATTATGACTAGACGGCATTTTATCTGACCCTTGACTCGAGTGCTTGCAAACCCTGTCGAGAATAGTACGTTCGTGCCGTTCCATGATGAAAGTATGAAATGCTGTTGGGGATAGTCTGCCCCAGAGCACGTGAGAACAGAACGTTGTCTGCGGCTGGAGCCGGCGTCGATTCTGTCATGCTCTTTTCAGTGTTCATCGTGTAGAACAGTGCAGTGAAAGAACTGTCACGCGAATACGGAAGCGAAGTTTAGCATTTCAATCTTCTCGATGTTTCAATGTTTCTCAATTGTGCCATTTTTGATATTGACATCACGAAATGTCCAGCATTATCGCCTTTAGTCCGCCTACACCTAATATTGCAATCAACGCCCACAACTAATATGCTGCTTCCTAACCGTTTTTCACCTCATCGGCAGAATGCGTTTACTTCACTTCGAGCAAGCACGTTGTCCTGCCTATTGTCAGGGCACTCGCTTTAGGGCTGCTGGGAACCGCAGTCCCACCTGACTCCATAAAAGATATTGTTACGGGGAAGATTTATTCACCGAGAGCTGGTCTTGCTAACGGCTTAAAGAGCGCACAGTCATGCAGGCCAACGGGAGAAGCTGGAGAGTCCAACCCACTACAACCACGTTGTCGTCTTCTTCATTTGGGTGCCAATTCAGCTGTGTCGGGGTGACAGTTTCATACACGTATCATCACCCCGGCCCGTAAGGCACCGTCTCGGTGCCTGTTAAATGAGCGAGTCGGTGTTGTAGGGCTTGAGACGAGAAACGTGGACTACTTCCGTTCTGGGTGCAGCAGCTGATGAGTTTGTGGTAGCGGAAATCTCGTAGGTCACAGGTGTGACCTGACGAATGACTCGGTAGGGCCCGGCGTATCGCGATAGTAGTTTTTCGCAGAGGCCAACACGTCGAGATGGGAGCCACAAGAGAACAAGAGATCCCGCAGAAAAAACGGCATCTCTATGTCGACGGTCGTAAAGGGACTTCTGTGCTGTCTGCGACGACGATAACCGAGCGCGCGCTACCGCGCGTGCCGTGAGGGCCCAGGTGATCGCATCCTGAGCGTACGAAGTGGAGGATGGGTGGTCTGATGAAAGCAGTGTGTCGAAGGGCAGTAAGGGATGACGTCCGAAGAGTAGATAAAAAGGGGAGTAGCCCGCTGTTTCATGACGCGACGAGTTATAGGCGAAGGTTACGAACGGAAGAGCTATGTCCCAATCAGTGTGGTCGGTAGATACGTACATGGAAAGCATATCTGTCAATGTGCGGTTTAGGCGCTCCGTAAGGCCGTTAGTCTGAGGGTGGTAAGATGTGGTGAAGTTGTGACGGGTAGCACAAGATCGGAGTAGATCATCAACCACACGAGATAGAAAGTAGCGACCACGGTCTGTGAGCAGGTGAGATGAAGCGCCATGCTGGAGAATAATGAAGTACAGCAGGAAGTCGGCCACGTCGGTTGCGCAGCTGGTTGATAGCGCTCGAGTGATTGCATACCGAGTGGCATAATCTGTGGCCACTGCAATCAATTTATTTCCAGTTATGGAAGTAAAAAAGGGACCTAGCAAGTCCTACCCCACTCGTTAAAATCGGCTCGGCTGGAACTTCAATAGGATGAAGAAGATCGGCAGGGGGAGTCGTAGGTTTCTTTCGTCGCTGACAGAGGTCGCAAGATGCGACGTATAACGACGAACGGAGCGGTAAAGACCCTTACAGAACACTCGTCGTCGAGTGTGGTCGTGAGTTCTGGAGACGCCTAGATGTCCAGAAGCTGGAGCGTCGTGAAATTGTCGCAGAACATCCTTTCGCAGGTGATGCGGTACGACGAGTAAAAGTTCCGCGCCGTCGGGGTGTAAGTTGCGGCGGTACAAAACGTTGTCTTGAAGTAGGTATCTGCTTAGAGAAGGGTCAGCATAACGCGATTGGAGGTGGTCAATGATGGTGAGCAGTGATGGATCTAGGCGCTGTTCGTCGGCCACGTTCAGAAAGTTAGTGATGGCTAAAACGCAGGCATTGTATTCCAAATCAGTGGAGCTAGGTGGATCAATGGGGTGCCGGGATAAGCAGTCAGCATCGCTGTGCAGCTTTCCAGATTTGTAAACAACCGAGAAAGTGTACTTCTGTAATCGAAGTGCCCATCGGCCGAGTCTTCCTGTAGGGTCCTTGAGCGTCGACAGCCAGCAAAGCGCATGATGGTCTGTGATGACTGCGAACGGACGTCCGTATAAGTACGGACGGAATTTCGCAATAGCCCAAACGAGGGCTAAGTATTCCCGCTCAGTGATGGAATAATTTTGTTCCGCTTGCGACAAAAGGCGGCTAGCGTAGGCTATCACACGGTTGGTGCCATTCTGTATCTGAGCGAGTACAGCACCAATGCCATGGGCGCTTGCATCGGTGCGAAGCTCTGTTCAAGCCGCTGGATCAAAATGAGCCAACACAGGTGGTGATGTGAGGGTGGTAATTAGCGACGCGAAGGAATGTTCTCCCTTCCCGAAGAAAAGGCCACATTCTTTTTGAGGAGATCCGTGAGGAGCCTAGCAATATCCGCGAAGTTGGAGACAAAGCGGCGGAAGTATGAGCAGAGCTCAATAAAACTGCGAACTTCTTGTGTGGAACGTGGAACCGGGAATTCTCGGACTGCACGGACTTTGTCAGGGTCGGGGTGAACACCAGTGGCGTCAACAAGGTGGCCGAGTAGTTTAATCTGCCGGTGTCCAAATGAGCATTTCGACGAATTCAGTTGGAGACCAGCGCAACGAAAAACGTCGAAAATTACCGAGAGACGAGACAGGTGGCTTTCGAAGGAGGGCGAGAAAACGATTACATCATCCAGATAGCAAAGGCAGGTCGACCATTTGAAACCGCGAAGAAGAGAGTCCATCATACGCTAAAAAGTAGCCGGGGCATTGCACAACCCAAAAGGCATGACCTTAAATTGGTAAAGGCCGTCGGGTGTGATGAATGCTGTCTTCTCATGGTCGCGGTCGTCGACCAAAATTTGCCAGTATCCGCACCGAAGGTCGAGGGACGAGAAATATTTGGCGCCGTGGAGGCAGTCGAGCGCATCATCGATTCGGGGTAAAGGATAAACGTCCTTCTTGGTGATCCGATTCAGGTGGCGATAGTCGACGCAAAAGCGCCAGGTTTTGTCCTTATTTTTAACAAAGACCACAGGGGATGCCCAAGGACTCGATGACGTCTTTACTCAGCATTTTCTCGACCCCCGTCTGTATAACTTGGCGCTCAGCATGTGACACGCGACAAAGGCGTTTGTGGAGTGGACTGGCGTCGCCGGTGTCGATGCGGTGGGCTACGGCACTTGTGCGGCCCAGAAAACGGTCGTCGACGTCAAAGATATCCAGGTAAGAAAATAGAACACCCCGGAGCGCTGCAACTTGGGAAGGTAAGAGGTCGCTGGATATCATTTTGTCGAGGAACGCCTTACATTGCGACTTGATGACATGTTTCGCCATGGTCTTAGTGTCAGGGGTAAAAGAAGAAATCGAACATTCATCAAGGGTGGAAAGATCGGCTAAAGTGATGCCTTGTGGAAGAACTTGGGTTGACGTAGAGAAGTTCAGAACTGGAAGTAGCACCGTGTTGTTAGCAACAACCAGTATAGTATGTGGTAATGCGATGTGGTGCGTAAGGGTAAAATCAATGAGGGGAGCCACCAGATAGTCTCCATCAGGAACGGACGGGAAGGGCGACAGAGGAATGTCTTGTCTTGTCTTGTCTCCTAGGAGATCTTGGCTCATACTCACATGGTGAATTGGCCACACTGTACCTCTTGATAGATCATTTTTTACAACGCTTGCTAAAAAAATAAAGAGAAATTAGATAGAAACAATAATAACGTTCCTTTGAAAAAACGTGAAAAAATTGCAGAAGAATGCGATAAACCAGAATATGTAAAACAAATTAACAAGAATGAAGAAGGGGGAGAAAGAATTGGATATATCTGGCAGTACTAATAGCAGCGTATCCTTCCGCTTGCCTGAATGAATTTATGTAGCGCTGACAGAATAGCACTGCGGCCCACACCCAACTGACTGGCTCTAAACGATATGTATTGACTGGCAATCCGAGCATACCAATCAGTCTTTCAAGAATTATTCGGCGCAGTGAGGCGAAGCGGCGGCATGTGAGAAGAAAGTGATCTATTGTTTCCGGTTCATTGCAAACTACACATAGGTTAGTTAATGAAAATCCTGATTTGTTGAGATAAAAATTTAACAGAGGAACTCTACAGCGAAAGCTTGTGAGGGTCACCTTACATTGACGGGAAAGGCATTTTGCGGTGTTCCATGTGAATTGCAAGTGCCAAAATTCTTCAGATTGTAGAAGTGACGTTTCGTTGATTTTTAAGATTAACAGGCGTTTGAATCGTTTGGCAGTAATAAAAGGAAACTGTGGAGCTACTAGCACCTCGGGATATTTAAAGATGCCGAAGCAAGCGAATCAGCAATTTCATTTAGTTCAATTCCAGCATGCCCATATTCCAGGACCCATATAAACCGAACTTCTGGTAGGCTATGCGGTACGAGAGACCAAAATATCCTGAGAAGAGGAGACTTCTTGGGGTGGTAGCCGTAGAGTCCAACCCACAACAACAACGTTGTCGTGTTCTTCATTTGGGTGTCAATTCAGCTGTGTCGGGGCGACATTTCCATACACGTATTAATATTTATTGCGTTCGATATTTTATTTGATAAGTGCGAGCCGCATGTGGGTGAGAAAGGTTTTTCGTAACGCCAGTTACATAGGCCAGTCAATACAAGTTTCGCTTAAACAAAAAGCGATCTGTGACCATGTGCCAAACTGCACACTGGCGCTTGTGTCCTCATTTCCGCCAGGTGCATCGTGCGAACTGTAGATAATTAGCCTAGGACTACTACTGCTTTACTTGGAAAACAATCTTGCGATGCCACTAGCTTTAGTACTTAGGCCAATTGGAAAGCTTTGACGTGTCACGATTGAGTACGTGTTAACATTGCGGCTTCATTATGCGTGCACAGCGCTGCAATTGCGCTTTCTAGTCGCGAATAGGTTTTTGTTTCAAGCACCGGGCCAGTGTTATTTTCGGCCTCTAAATTACTCACGGCTACAAAGGCACCCTTTAATGATGATTATGTTTAATGAGAAATGACATCCCAATGAAACTGTTATAGTGTCCGTAAAAAATGAGCCTCTAAGAGGTGAATGTTGCCATCAAAAGTAACTTGAAATGTTGGTGCAAGCTCCGCCGTCTCTGTATCTTAAATTTCCGAAAATGGAATGTTGTGCTCACGAAAGAGATGACTGAGCCCGGGGTAGAAGAAAAAATGCTGGCAAAGGCTGCAGGAGATTTCTGCGAGGATGGCAGCATCCCATACTGTAGTTGTGGACGTTGGCTGGCCCCATAGTACTCATGGCCACAGGTACTCTGCGGACTCTTGTGTGGCTGTCATCGTTTGAAAGGGCACACAAAAGCTTCTCTACTTGGGTGTGAAAAATAAGCTGTGCAGCACTTGCGAATACTATAGCTAGAAAGGCGAGAGAAAAGAGCACTCATGCTACAGAAACTGGGATGAAAGTTCTGGTGCCATGGAGGCTCACATTCTTGTTGAAGGATTTCAAATAAGCACTGAAATGCATGTCGTCCAGTATCGCACTTTCATAGGTGATAGAAACTCCTCGCTGTATTACCGACTTCAGGCAAGGGTAGACAGTGGTTGATTCATAAAAGAAATGAGTGCACGAATCACATGGTCAAGTGCTAGCCATCTCGGCTTTACAGCATCGCTAAAGAAAGCAAAAACACTCACTCGCTACTGTTGGGTCCCAGAATCAAGCTAATCAAGAATGGTACATGAACGGCTGTGAGCCACTACACCGAAGTTCTGCGTGATTTCAAAGGCAGCGATCAAGACCTCAAGAAAGAAAAGGCAAGGCTTATTCAAGATCTAGCTTCAGACTTCAGAAATAAACCGCTACGCGTGTTTGGGAGTCACGATGGTTGTAAAAGCTATTTTTGTAATTGAAGCATAGGGAAAAACCTGTAGTAAGGACTTCCTAAAGTACAACAAGTGAAGCTTATGTCTGCAGCCAGCATCATCGAGGACAAAGACGATAGTCTGATAACAGCCAACTCCAGCAACCTTGCTGAAGTCATAATGTTTCTCATGGCTAAATTTTCTGGAGGAAAACAGATCGCTCATTGCCAGAGGGGTCCTTATGAGAGTCGCTGTCAAGGTGCAAGTCTTTCAACTGGGACTCGAGTGGCAAGCTAAAGCTAGCTAGGGTGTCACTTGCGCAAGTGGAGCCTCTATCCTAAAGAAATACACACAGAAGCGACTAAATATGAAAGGGCAGGTGATGTCGTGCGAAAGGCGACGGCTTCAAGAGTCATGCTGTAGTGAGCGCACTTACAGTAATCACGCACTAAGTGATTCAGCAGCTCACGATGGGTCAAAAAGTCAAAAGCGAGATATGTCAGATGCCTTACTTTCTGCAAATTCAGGAAAGCAGCCGCTTTCCTGAGTTCGGTGGGCGAACTCAGAAAAGCAGACAGGCGGATGAAAGTCGGCAAGCAAGGATCGAAAAAGAAACGCGTGGCATGGCTAGCAATCATGAATGGCACGAACAAAAAAGGCTTTGCTTCACCGCATCTAATTTTCAAGCTGTTTGCACAAGGAAGGACACCATACCTTGTGATGCGCTAGTGAGGAGGCTTTGTACAGCGAGCGTAATTATTATACCACCAAAACGCAGCGTCATTTACAATGAACGCGCCCCGCACCGCCGAATATACCATATACCACGGGGCGAACGCTTGATGGATGCGCTTTCACCCGGTTAATGTCGCGGCTCGCAAACGCCACATAAGCTATCCGGTGGTCTAAACTTCGATGATTCTCGTACGCAAGAAGAAGCAGGGCTGCTAACTTTGCTTGCACGTCATTGTCTTCTAATGCATGAAGAGCAGAAAAAAATTGCCCGCAGCTTCTTTCGGGGGAACACTGAGGAGGATGCGGAGCATATAATTGGTTAACGGGGTGTTAAAGTGCGACTTGGGTCGATGGCTAAATTGGTTAACGTGGTTGTGAAATGGGGTGTTAAATTGCGACTAACTTGGGTCGATGGCTAAATTGGTTAACGTGGTTGTAGGAGGGGGTGTTAAATGAGTGAACACGTACACACGTATGCGAAAGGGCGGCGCTAGTCGAAGGGACGTCGATCATTGTATTTGTGGATTTATTGGAATTCATTTTACCGCGACCTTGGACGTCGACGCGCCGTACAAACCAACCGACGAGCGGCAACTGAGCGAGCGAGCGCCGACCTTGAGTATATATACAGCGCGACGGCGCATGCACTGTCAGCTGTTGAATGTTCTCGAAGCGCGACGGCGCATGCGCGTCCATTGGAGAATCAGGAGAATTGTAGAATGTTCTCGAAGGGGTGAAGCGCGCGCGGCACAGATGGTGGGTGACGGTGCATGCGCGCGTCAGCTGTCGAATGTTCGAGAAGGGGGAGAAGCGCAACGGCGCATGCGCGCGCGTCAGCTGCCGATGTTCTCGAAGCGCGACGGCGCATTCGCGCGCGTCAGCTGCAGATGTTCTCGAAGCGTGACGGCGCATGCGCGCTACATTATACAGCTAGCGAATGTTCGTGAAGAGGAGAAGCGCACGCGGTGTGTAGAGGAGGAAGGGTGCACAGATGGTGGAGGAGTGAAGCGCGCGCGGTGTGTAGAGGAGGAAGGGATGCACAGATGGTGGAAGATGGAGGAGGAAGCTTGCGGACGGCGCCGCACTACAAGCCTCGAGTATTAGATGCTCCGCATCTAAAACCTCGAATGCCAGCGGCGTAGGTGGATTAGTATACCGCGCCAAGCTTGGTCACCTCTTCCACGAAATACGGACGTGAAGAGGGCAAAGAGTGGGTTAAACACCTGTCGTTTACGACACACAGTTGCGTGCACTGCTGCATGACAAGTGAGTAGGCCTTTGCCGCCATTTTTCAAAATTCCTTCTATTGGTCCGTGGTGACTGATTCGGCAGCAGACGCCGCGAAAATCGGTTCGAGAGTGATCGGCGCGGAGATAGTCCTTTCGGCGGATCGTCCCGCCACTGAATCGGATTGGGCGCACTTTCGGAGGCTGGAATGCTCAGTGTGAACTCGAGGGCAACAGCGCAGGCCGCTCCCACGTGGGGACAGTTAGACGTAGCCTAACCACAGCATGGCAGCCTCTCTGGACAGCCCAAAGCTGATGTTGATAATCCGAGCTCTTGAGTGCGGGGATTTCTGTGTCCAAATGGAGCCTTGCGTTTCTCATCGCCCATTACAAGCGATGTCATGTTCCAATGAGAAACACCGGTCCATCAATGCGTTCTTTGAGCCTCCCCAGATTTCTCTCTCCTGCGCAACGCTGCGATGAGCGCCAACATCAACGTCACCGCAAGTATGAGCGTTAGTTCCCGCTGCTTCGCATCTTCACACGTACGGTTCCCTTCAGTGCGAAATGGCACAACTTTTTTTTAGTAACGTTGCTTTGGGGAAGCGCAGGTGGCCGATGAAGAAGGGGGTGACATTGTCGCCGAATTCGTGGCGGTTGCAGGCGCACTCACAGGTGATTCTGAGGTGGTTGCCAAGTCGTACGTCTGCCTCCGGCTAGAGCGTCGCGAAATAAGCATAAAAATTGAAGAAGCGCAAAAAATAGCAGCATATCCACGGAGTGAATGATGGAGAGTGGGGCGAAGCATCCGTCCATCCATTCGTTCTTGCTTCCGTCCATTCATGCGTGCGTCTGTGTGACCGTCCGTGCGTCCATTCGCCCGTCCGTGCGTGCGTCTGTTCGCGCGTCCGCACGTCCATCTGTGCATCCGCCCTTGCGTTCGTCCATGCATCCGCCCCTGCGTCCGTCCATGCGTCCATCCGTCGGTGCAGCCATCCGTAAGTCCGTCCATGCATCTGTCTGTGTGTGCGTTCGTACATCCATTCAACACTACACTGTAAAAAATGAGCGAGTAAAAAGGGTGTCTTTTTGTCCCACATTAATAATCGTCATCTATATTGCGTTCCATCCTTGCGCTATCGCCCCGCGCCCGGTACATTCCGGTCATGATCGACATGCCCATTATCAGGGTTACATTGCGTTCTCGATAGGAAAGTGGCCAGCGCCGAGTTTTCAAGAAAGGATGCGCACGCAAGCGTGATGACGATTATTGTTGTGGGACAAAAAGACACCCTTTTTACTCGATATTTTTTAGAGTGTACGAGTACCACCATCTCGCATGTTTTCATCATATATTCCCCATATAGAAGCACCGCCATCCAGCGGACATTCCAAAGACTAAACGAGAGGTGGCACATGTACACTTTCTTAGGGATTGCGCGTCGTGTCTACTTCCCACCTTTAACCACCTCGAGTTAATGGTGTATACTAGTTCACTGTATTCATGGCACTGCGGCCCAACGCTCGCTAAACCTTTCTAAAACCAAGGAGGTTATGCCCAGCGAGTATAACGTAGCAACCCTTTCTTGTCAGATTGTGCTCAATGCACAAGCCAATGGCTGCTAAGGTCGAATGAGAGACAGGAGAATTCGGCTTTTAGTTAACGCGCACGCTGTGAATTTTTTTATTGTTCAACAACGCACAGAAGAAATCTCTCACCAGCACCACCTTGGAGGTCAAAATGTAAGACTGGTTACACACTACGACTACTACTACGACTGCAACGGACGAACGGGTGCCGCTATAAGGAGCTTCACCCCTAAAAATTGTACAAAACTTCTTGCGAGTGTGTAGCTGGTGCCCCGCTTCTCCGAAAAATAAAGAGCGATGGCATACTGAATGACTGCCTATTACACAAACATTATTCTAGTTTATGGCGTAGTGGGTACCCAGCAAGTGGGCTCGTTGCAGTTACCCAAAGAAAGTTATAAAAAGGCTCTGAAAGGCCGTATTCAGGCCTTCGCATTGGCTGTGCGGCGCGTTTTAGACAGGCAGTGGCGTGCCAACTCTTTTGCGAGTTGGCGCCTAACCTACCTCACTCGTCCACCTATATATATATATATATATATATATATATATATATATATATATATATATATATATATATTTGTGTGTGTGTGTGTGACGCTATAAGATAGAGACACGTCATGGTCCAGATGCTATGCGTTTATTCTAATGCACGCGCACTTCTTCTTCGTCGGCTTCTCCTAGAATGACCTTGTTAATGCGTCACACTTCCCCCTCCCCTCGAGAAAGTCTCAGTTCAGAAGGTTCAAAATAACGCCGCAGTTTGCTAACATGCACAATGTCAGAGTTTCTACGTAAGGGTACCACGGAGTGGTTGATCTCATAGATCACTGTTGAGACCTTGCGTAGAATCTTGTAGGGTCCTTCCATGACGGAACTCAGTTTGCCGTTGTTGGGATGCCATGGTGTCTCGTAAAGGACAAAGTCACCGACTTGGAACTCAATCGGAAGAAATTTTCTATCATGAATGACTTTGTTCTTATTGTGGTGGGCGATAGAATTGGTAACTGCAGTTTTTCGCGTTTCTTCGACAGTTTCTTCTCGTTGTTCCAGTACAGTAGGATAAGATGGAATTCCACACATCAGGAAGGAAGGTGCGTAGCCGGTCACTTCGTGGGGTGTTTTGTATTTGTCAATTACCTCCGGAAGCAGCTTAGTCCAAGACTTCTGTGGTTCGTCATTGATCTTACATTTAAGTCTCGTTACGATAGTCTGGTTTGTCCGCTGCCCCGCCGTGGTGGTCTAGTGACTAAGGTACTCGGCTGCTGACCCGCAGGTCGCGGGTTCAAATCCCGGCTGCTGCGGCTGCATTTTCGATGGAAGCGGAAATGTTGTAGGCCCGTGTACTCAGATTTGTGTGCACGTTAAAGAACCCCAGGTGGTCAAAATTTCCGGAGCCCTCCACTACGGCGTCTCTCATAATCTTATGGTGGTTTTGGGACGTTAAACCCCACAAACCTATCTATCTGGTTTGTCCGCTTGTTCATGCCGTTGCATTGTGGATGATGATATGAGGTGAACAGTTGGTGTATACGATTATGTTTTAAAAATTGCTTGAATTTTACTGCGGTAAATCCTGTTACACGATATGAAAGGAGCTTCCGTGGTTTTCCAGAAGAAAAAAAATGTTTTTAAGCATGAAATGTAGGCGTCGCTCTTCTCACTTTTATGAGCAAACGCCCATACGAAGCGAGTCACATGATCAATAACCAAGTGTATAAACCTTTTTGACGAGCCATATCCAGAAAATATTCCAATGGTGTCTATTGCAAAGAGGTTGAAGGGCTCTTTATCTAGAAGCAGTGATTCAAACGTCCCAAACTTTTTTGTTTTCGTCTTCTTGCATCTCTACATGTATCACAATGCCGAATGTAAGTGGAAACATCGGTTACCATATGCGGCCAATAATATTGCGGAGACAGGAGTGACAGCGTCTTCTTCACTCCGACATACCCAAAATGTTGATGTGCATTCTTCAGAATGGTTGGGCGTAGTTCATGGGGCACGTATATTTTCCGTAGTCCATTTCTTTTAACGACGATGATGTTATTTTCCAATGAGGGCGTTCCTTTTGGACGCTCATTGTTGCTTCACTGAAGGTCGTCGTGTGATAGAAGATTAACTATTGGGGCTCGGGTGAGCACATCTGCTTCGACAATACTTGCGCCCTTTTGATGTTTGATGTTCACATCATACATTGACAGTTTCAAAGACCACCGGAAGAGAAGACCTTGAGAAGTTTTAACATTTTTCAGCCACTGGAGTGCAGAGTTATCTGTTACAACAGTGGATGACTTTCCATGAAAACAGCAATGCCAGTTATCAATGGCATCTACAATGGCAAGACATTCTCTTTCTGTAATAGCATAGTTCACCTCGTGCTTAAGTAGTTTGCGGGAATAGTAAGCAACAGGATGTTCTTTGCCTTTGTCATCAGGTTGTTTCAGCACTGCACCGATGCCTTCGCCAGATGCGTCACAGTACACAGTACATGGTCTCAAAGGGTCGTATATACAAAGCACCGCTTCTTCAGTTATCCGCTCCTTCAGTTCACGAAAGGCTTGCTCGCATGCTTCTGTCCACACTCACTTGATGCCTTTGTGGAGTAGTTTTGTGAGTGGAAGAGCGATATCGCTGAAGTGGGGGATGTACTAACGGTAGGTGTTTACAGTGCCCAAAAAACGCTGGAGATTTTTTTCTCGTTGTGGTGTCGGAAACTTGAGTATGGCAACCACAATACTTTGCTTAGGTGTCACTCTTCCTTGTGAAGTTTTGTGGCCCAGGTATTCAATGCTGCAGCGTGCAAATTGGCACTTTTTTGTTTGAGTTTTACGTTCTCGGTCTTGAGAGCTTTCAATAGCGCCTCATGGTGTCGTATATGATCATGAAATGTCTCTGAGTATACGACCACATTGTAAAAGTAATTAATAACATTGGTGAGCTGACGTTTCGCTATTATTGATTTTATGGCTCTTTCAAATGTAGCTGGAGCGTTCTTCAACCCAAACGGCATTACCAACCACTCAAAATGACCATCAGGCGTGACAAATGCAGTTTTCTGAACATCGTCAGGATGCATTTAGACATGCCAGTATCCCGACGTTACATCCAACGTAGTGAAAAACTCCGCCTTTCCCAGGTGGTCAAGATTATCATCTATACGTGGAATTGGTTGAAAGACGGGTACCGTTAGGCATTAAGTTTCCGGTAGTCAATACATAGACGAGTGCGTCCTTCACCTTTCTTTTCTGCTAGAATGATAGGCGCGGCGTAGGGCGATAATGAAGGCCTCACAACACCTTGCTTGAGGAGAGCATTAACTTGTTTGTTGATCTCCACTTTGTCTGCCTGTGAACATCGGTATGGTGCTCGACGAATAGGGACAGCATTGGTAAGTGCGATCCTATGTTTTTTAGTAGTGATGCACCTAATATCTGTCTGAGATTTCAAAAATATCTCGTCATACTTGCTTAAAAGAGAGTCGAGCGCCACAGACACATGCTACGATAAGTTTTC
Organism: Rhipicephalus annulatus; assembly: GCA_013436015.1. Classification (NCBI taxonomy): domain Eukaryota; kingdom Metazoa; phylum Arthropoda; class Arachnida; order Ixodida; family Ixodidae; genus Rhipicephalus; species Rhipicephalus annulatus. The sequence continues at coordinate 720,407 of WOVY01010468.1, read as the reverse complement.
TGAAGTCAGTGTTCGCATCAGCGGGGCTTGATTGGTTTTCTTTTCATTGTGATGCGGAAGGCCCATATTCTCACGTGCTTGTGTCACTGACTTGCTTTCCAGATTTACAGAAAGATTGAAGTATGAAGCGCTGTCTAGGCCAAGAAATGATTGCTTTCTCATGCCGCACCACACGATTGGCTTCCGACCAGGGTCATCCACTCAAGACGCCATGTTACTTCTTAAGCATCAAATTCTAGACGGCGGAAACACTCGGGACACTCGTGCAATACTCGGTCTCGATTTAAAAAAGGCCTTCGATACAATAACGCACTCATCAATCTTGAAAGTGATCGCAGCCCGAGGCCTAGGTCATCGATTTTACTACTGTATCCGCTCTTTTCTCACTTGACGCAGAGCCGTCCTCCGCGTAGGAGACTTAGTGTTGGAAGAAGTGGAGCTCGGAAAGCGGGGCACTCTCCAGGGATCCGTTCTCTCACCCATGCTCTTCAATCTCGTGATGATCGGGCTTTTCGAACGACTTTAAAAAATAGACGGGCTAAATCACACTATCTATGCGGATGATGTAACCATATGGTGCTCCACAGAGTCAGATGGCCTCATTGAGTCCGCCCTGCAAGAGGCTATCGACACCACCGAGTCTTACCTCGACCACACCGGTCTCAGGTGCTCACCTGCGAAGTCAGAGCTTTTGATATATTTGCCCAAACGCCAGGGTGGAAACCTCCGGCGGAATGCAATATCACCCTCCCCACCAGAGATGGTCGTACTGTACCCAGGGTAGACACCATCAAGGTCCTCGGCATGATCATCGAGTGCCGCGGAACCAACACCCAAACAGTACACAAGCTCAGGACGAAGACTGAGAATGCCATACGACTCGTACGTAGAATAGCCAACAGGCACTATGGCCTCAAAGAAGACAACCTGCTGCGTCTCGTACACGCGTTTATTTTGTGCCATTTTACCTACGTTGCCGCTATACACAAGTGGCTACGTGCTGAGCGCGATCAACTCAATGCGCTTATTCGCAAGGTGGTCAAACGAGCCCTTGGCCTCCCTATCACCACTCCAACGTACAAACTCCTCGAGCTTGGCGTACATAACACGCTAGAAGAGATCGCCGAAGCTCAGGAACGCGTGCAATTGACCCGACTCACTACCACCAAGGCGGGCTGCCACATTCTGCGCGAGCTCGGCTTCTTCTCCTCGAGGGCCAGGGACCTAATTAGAGTTGACTCTAATTCACCGTGAAATCCGCGACCTTATCACGATCGCTCCCATACCACGAAATGTGCACCCCGAATACAACAGAGGCAGGCGCCTTGCTCGGGCGACCACCATTTTCAAGCGCATAGACATGGAAGCGGACAACGTCTCGTTCGTGGACGCCGCTGCCTATCGCTACAACCATGCCTTTGCCACGGTCGCGGTATCATCCGCGCAGCAGACTCTTAACTCAGGCACAATCCTCACCCGAAACCCCGATGTAGTGGAGCAAATAGCTATAGCTATGCTCGACAGCAAACGGGAATTCATCTACAGCGACTCCAGGCCGGCCATCAAAGCCTTCGAACGCGGAGTCATCTCCGACCAGGCGTTACGTATCCTGCGCAATGCGGACCCGAGTGAACATATATATATATATATATATATATATATATATATATATATATATATATATATATATATATATATATATATATATATATTGTCACGTTTCTTAAGACAAACTTGGTTTATTGGGTTCGTTGAGTCGACTAGCCAAGCAGCAGCTCAGACAGATCGTCTTTGTCTTCTTCCACTCCCGGATCCCACCCAAGCATATCAGGTGGCATTAGTCCCCCCTTTGAAAGCATCGACTCGATGCTCGTAACGAAAAAAAAATGAAGGCATACACACGCAGATACAGAGAACCAAAGGAGGGAGAGTGCCAGTACTCGCAGCGCAAATGAGGAAATTGCGCCAATGCTTGCGCCAAGCGCAAAAACAAAAGACCTAAAAACACAGGAGAACATGAACAGCAGCAGCAGCAGCACAATGTCACGGCTTGTCGCAACACGTGAACCACAAGGGCTACTGTGTGAAGTACGGCTTCAGCCTAACGACATGCACGGTTTCGGGTCGAAGCTGTCGACGAGAAGACGCTGAGCCGTCCGGATATACCTCATAGGTAAGATCGGTGACACGTCTAAGAACCTTGTACGGTCCAAAATAACGGCTTAGGAGTTTTTCGGATAAGCCTGGTCGCCGGACAGGGGTCCATACCCACACTCGGTCCCCAGGGTGGTAGGTGACGTTTCGATGGCGGAGGTAGTAACGTCGTGCGTCTTCATCTTGTTGGCGACTGGTGTTTATGCGAGCTAGCTGACGAGCTTCTTCGGCGTATTGAGTGTATTCCTCAGCGTCTGGAGCGATTTCATTGCTTTGGTCACACGGAAGCATAGCATCGAGCATGGTTCGCACGTTGCGTCCGTAAACGAGTCGGAAAGGCGGAAATCGCGTTGTTTCTTGCGTTGCCGTATTGTATGCAAGCGTGATGTACGGAAGAATTTCGTCCCAGGTTTTGTGTTGTACGTCAACGTACATTGACAGCATGTCCGCTATGGTCTTGTTAAGCCTCTCTGTCAGTCCATTCGATTGCGGGTGATAAGCCGTCGTTTTTCGATGAGTTGTGCAGCTCAATTTAAAAATGTCCTCCATCATTCGTGCTGTAAATGACGTCCCTCTGTCCGTAATCACGCATGACGGGGCACCATGCCGTAGGACGATTTGGTGTACGAAGAACTGCGCAACTTCAGAGGATGTGCCACGGGGTAACGCTTTTGTTTCAGCATACCGAGTGAGATAATCTGTCGCAACTATAATCCATTTGTTCCCAGAGGACAACAAAGGAAAGGGTCCAAGAAGGTCCATTCCCACGAGGTCAAACGGTGTCTGTGGTGGTGCGATCGGCTGGAGCAGGCCTGCGGGTCTCACAGGCGGAGTCTTGCGACGCTGGCACTCACGGCAGCCTTTCACGTATTGATGTACACTTGTTGATAGTCGCGGCCAGTAATACTGTTGGCGTACTCTGGCGAGAGTTCGCGAATAGCCCAAATGTCCTGACGTGGGCTCGTCGTGGCACGCAAGGAGGATCTCGTCCCGCATTTCGGTAGGAACAACGAGTAGGAAGGCTTTGTCGCTACCACGGGCGTTTTTCTTGTAAAGAATGCCTCTTCTTAGACAAAAAGAGGACAGTTCGCGAGCAATGTGTCGAGGGACCTGAGAGTTCCGGCCTTCCAGGGAATCAATAGCTGGGCGTAATTCGTCGTCTGCCCGCTGTTTTGACATAAATTCGGAATCGCTGACTGCTCCGAGAAAGGCATCTTCATCCTCGGAGCCCCTGACAGCGTGCCCCACAGGCGCTCGAGAAAGCGCGTCGGCATCTTCATGTTTGCGCCCTGACCTGTACACAATCGTAATATCAAACTCCTGCAAACGCAAACTCCACCGAGCGAGACGGCCGGATGGATCTCTGAGATTTGCCAGCCAGCAGAGCGAGTGGTGGTCAGTCACCACTTTGAAGGGACGACCGTATAGGTAGGGCCTAAACTTGGTCGTCGCCCACATGACTGCGAGGCATTCTTTTTCCGATGTAGAATAGTTGGTCTCGGGTCGAGAAAGAGTACGACTGGCGTAAGCTATTACATGTTCAACGCCACCGTGTCGTTGTACAAGGACAGCGCCAAGTCCGACGTTGCTGGCATCTGTATGAATTTCCGTAGCAGCGTCCTCATCAAAATGGGCAAGAACAGGGGCTGTTTGCATTCTCCGCCGTAGCTCTGTGAACGCTGCATCTTGTTCTGCGCTCCAAGTAAAAGGCACGTCATCCCGAGTGAGTCGCGTAAGAGGTTCAGCTATCTTCGAGAAGTTGGCGATAAATCGGCGATAATACGCGCACAAGCCGAGGAAACGGCGTACTGCTCTTTTATCTGATGGAACAGGGAAGGCGGCGACAGCAGCAGTTTTGTCTGGATCGGGTCGCACTCCATCCGCACTAATGACATGCCCCAGAAATTTCAGCTCTTCGTAGCCGAAATGGTATTTTTGGGGTTTCAGCGTGAGTTTAGCTGTGCGAATGGCGTCCAGAACCTTTCTCAGACGCTTCAGATGTTCTTCGAAGCTCTCGGAAAAGATGACCACATCATCGAGGTAGACAAGGCAGCTTTGCCACTTCATGCCAGCGAGAACTGTGTCCATCATCCTCTGAAAAGTGGCTGGGGCAGAACAGAGGCCGAAGGGAAGAACACGGAATTCGTAAAGTCCGTCTGGAGTCACAAACGCAGTTTTTTCTCGGTCTCGTTCATCCACTTCAATTTGCCAATAGCCACTCTTTAGATCGATGGACGAAAAATACTTCGCGCGTCGTAATCTGTCGAGAGAGTCGTCGACCCGTGGAAGCGGGTAAACGTCTTTTTTCGTGACGCTATTAAGCTTCCTGTAGTCAATACAAAATCGCAGCGTTCCGTCTTTTTTCTTCACTAGAACGACTGGCGAGGACCAAGGGCTGCTGGATGGATGAATAATCCCGTCATCGAGCATATCTTTCACTTGTGTCTGAATAGCCGCACGTTCTTTAGAAGAAACGCGATAAGGCTGCTGCCGGATGGGGCGGACGTCATCGTCGGTAATAATTCAATGCTTGGCGAGGTGTGTTTGATGGACCTTGGAAGAAGAGGCGAAGCAAGACCGAAAGTCCTTTAAAAGGTCATGAAGTGCAGCCTTTCTCTTGTCTGACAGCGTCGAATTAATGTCGATGTGGTCTAGGAATTCTTCATCCTCATGCGTTTCCTCGGACGCGAAGCACTCCGTGACGTCGGCAACAGGGTCTCCATAGGCTACGGTGGTTCCGCGGAAAAGATGCCGGTGCTCGTAGTTGAAGTTCGTAACTAGTATTTGTGACTGTCCGTTACGGACACGCACAACACTTCGGGCAGCACATACACCTTGGAGTAGCAGAAGTGATAGGTTGCTTTCAGTCACCACGTCACCGTCCCGGAGGTCTTCACAAATGACTTCGATGGGAATAGTCGCTCGGGGCGGCAGCGTCACACTGTCATCAGCAACACGCAGCGCAGGTCTACGGCAGTTATCAGCGTCTCGATCTGTTGCGCCTTGAGTCGAGAAGGTCACGATGCGTTCACGGAGATTTATGATGGCACCGTATTCCCGAAGGAAGTCCATGCCGATAATCAGCTGACGTGAACAGTCGCGCAGAACGAGGCAGCTGAGCACAAACGTTGACGCACGAATTTTAACTCTTGCCGTACAGCGACCCAGTGGTGTTACTACGTGTCCTCCAGCAGTTTGAATTCGCGTTTCATTCCACGGCGTAATCACTTTCCTGAGATCTTTTGCTAGCCTCCCGCTGATAATCGAATAGTCTGCACCAGTGTCTATCAATGCATTGACCTGAAAACCGTCAATCAGCACAGGTATGTCAAGTGACACGCGGTCACTGGGTTCAGATGTGGATTTCGGCGTTCCTTCAGTACTGAGATTATTCTCTGGTTGAATGCCTTCCGTGTTGCGTGCAAGCGTCGATGGGAGGTCTTCCGCACTTTGAGTCCCAGCGACCTTGCCCCCGAAGGCCGCTGCCTTCAGTTTTCCCGACGGGGGCTTGGAGAGCGTTCCCGTGCCGTCACATCGAAACGTGACCCAGTGGCTGCGGGCCTCCTTGGAGATGGTGACCGCGATTGACGTCGTGTAAAGGGTGCACGCTGTTGCGCGAGATATTCTTCGACGTCCCTCGGCCTTTGACCAATTCGGGGACGAGGTGAATTGACGGAAAATCCACGCAGGCCAAGTTGCCGGTATGTGCATTCGCGGTAAATGTGACCAGCCTCACCGCAATGATAGCAGAGGGGTCGTCTGTCCGGCGTACGCCAGATATCAGACTTGCGCGTCGGTGCACGGCGACCATCGATGTCCAAACCAGCGTGCGCCGACTGAATCGCGACTGACGGCATCATTGTCTGGATCGGGACGTATGGAACTGTCTGAAGCGGAACGTGCGGCACTGTCTGGATCGGGACGTGCGGCACTGGCTGGGTCGGGACTCCTTGACCAGAACGAGGCGTGGCAGATCGCAAGGCTTCCGCGTACGTACGACGGCGACTGTCAGTAGACACAGGAGCCGTTTCCGGATCAACCGACATCAGCGGAAAACGATGGGCGTGCAACACCTGTTGGACCTCGTCACGGATGACACTGGTGATAGAACCAACATCGATTGGTCTTGTCCCGTACATCTTTTCCATTTCTTCCCGGACGACAGATCGGATGATCTCGTGAATCCATTCGGGGCTCTTGCTCCCAGGGGTGGCGAAAATTTCGGGGGTTGAGGCAGCATTCACTTGACGGTCAAACAGGGCAGACCGTTGGTGCAGTACTTGCTCCATTGTTGCCGCTTCAGTAAAGAACTCAGCAACACTCTTAGGGGGACTACGCACCAAACCAGAACAAAAGTTGTTCCTTCACACCACGCATGAGGTGGCGCAACTTTTTTTCCTCTGCCATAGCAGGATCCGCTCGCTTGAAAAGCCGTGTCATGTCCTCAACGTACATCGAGACGGTCTCGTTTGGCATCTGGATGCGTGATTGTAGTGCACGCTCCGCTCGTTCGCGGCGGTCGGGACTCCTGTAGGTCTCCAGAAGGCGACGCTGGAACTCGCGCCAAGATGTCAGAACATCATCCCTGTTCAAAAACCACGTCTTGGCACCGTCCTTCAGGCAAGTGTACACGTTCCGGAGCTTCGCGGCATCATCCCAGTAATTTATCGCTGCAACACGTTCGAACTCACTCAGCCAGTCGTCAACATCTTCATGCTGCTCTCCATGAAAAGGGCTAGGCATGAGCGGGTTCTGGACGGTGCAGTAGATCGGCGTGGAAGGTGTCGGAGCTTGCACGGGATCTTGTGTCGAAGTCATAGTCGCTGCGTCAGTGGTTGGTGTCTCAGGTGGTAGGCCTCGTTGGCGGCGGCTTACTCTGTGAACAGGAGTGTCCACGGGTGCAGGGCTTGTGTTCCGGCTGCTGGACGGGGTCTTGGGCATCGGGTGGATCGTGAGACGTTGTACCCAGCACCTCCACCAGTCTTGTCACGTTTCTTAAGACAAACTTGGTTTATTGGGTTCGTTGAGTCGACTAGCCAAGCAGCAGCTCAGACAGATCGTCTTTGTCTTCTTCCACTCCCGGATCTCACCCAAGCATATCAGGTGGCAATATATATATATACACACACACATATATATATATATATATATATATATATATATATATATATATATATATATATATATATATATATATATATATATACATATATATATATATGGGAACTTCATTGATGAGGTCGCACTTTGATATAAATTTGCGTACACAAAGGCTACACGACTCCCTTTCTAAGGTTCCACGAAGTTCAATCACAGTTTAACTGAGAAATGGCGGCCTTAGCCCGATTTCCGCGTCCAAAACAATGCGTCAGACTCATCGGCTCACAACACTTTTAACAGAGCAGCAGTGACGATATATTCTTTTTGAAGAAAATTGTTTTCGGGAAGCAGAGAATGCTTTGACCAGTCTTTAAAAAGTGTGCTCATTCTCATACTTTCTCAACAAGGCACAGCAGAATAAAAGCATGAACAAGTGATGTAATATCATAGGGCCCCTGTTTTAGCGCTTATCTGCTTTGAAATACTACAAAACAAGACACAAAAGCATCGCATAGGCGACCCGCACCGCGAAGAGCCCAAAAGGAAAATCATCACAGAGGAAATGTTTCGAAATTTCACTATGTCGTAACATTGCCTCGTAACATTTTCATTCTCCCGTAAGAACATAATCGAGTGATTATTGTTGTGATGGAAAACTTCACTTTACTTGCTGAGTTGCCCAGCGCGTAGCAATAGTGACCACTATCAAAAGGGGGGGGCCCTGCACCCCCTCAACTTTTCTCAGTGGGGGCTCGCTCCCCCCTTGCCCCCGCGACTGATACGCCTATGCAAGCAGGGCTGGTGGCTTTTTTTGGCTTTCGCAACACATTCAGTTTTTGGTAGGTGGCGCCACCATCCCAGCTTCAGCCTGTAAACGATATCCCGATAAACTAAAATGCAATGCCTGCAATGAACGTCTGTTGCGCGTTAATGTCATTCTCTTACTACCCTCGCTCCCCCACACACGCTGACGTTAACCTGTCCGTTAAAAGCTGTAAACGGCATTGGGTATTCTTTGCGTCTGTTCATGCTTTCCACCACGTGATACCACGCGAGAGGCAGATTTCATGGCTCGAGTCATAAACGGTGGCTGGCGTAGCTGTCGTGGTGAAGAAGTGAGATATAAGGCGAGTTTGAAAAGCTTCGTACATGTGTTTCGCAAAAGCTCCGTACAGTTGGTAGAGCGTTCGTAATCTATAACCGTGGACCGAGAGGTCGCGCGTTCGGCATCCACGTCGAAACTACGACCGAGAGCTTAGATGTCGACGAAACTATTTAGTCTAGTTTCTTTTTGTCAGTTGTTAGTGTGCATGTTACCAACGTCGTGTCAGTGGTGCAGGCGACGTCAGTGAAGTTTTGGTGGACCCGGGATTAAAGTAATCTTATGCTAAAATTACTGAATATAAGTGAGGTTAGCTGCGGACTTCGTGCATAAGCCAGGAAGTTTTAATGCCATAACAACTATAAAGGCCATATTGACGGGTTTTTGCCGTGTACATTACCGCCATGTCCCGTATAAAATCCAAACTGACGCGATGCCTCAGTGCATTGTATGTTCTGGCACGGGTTACAGCGCGAGAGCGAAGGCGATGAACACGACTGAAGCAGAGGTCAAACGAGCTGGCCCATCGCTCGGAGCGCGCATGCGGTCCCTGCCTGTCATCAAATGCTCAAGGTCAATGGAAGCGCCCCACCCGCTGCTGCAAGGACCTGTTCTTGGAGATAGATTTTCTGCGTGGATACGGCCCCGTTATAAATATTCCTGACAGATCAGTTACATTCAGGATGGCAACAGGTCCGATTTTGGATGAACCCTACGAAGATCAGCAACCTAAGCTTCTGCGTGTCTTCGAAGATGACGTGACAATCCCACCATGCTGAAGCGTGCTAGTGGCCGTGAATTGTGCCAACTCCGAAAACCTCGCCGAGCAAATTCCAATGTTGCTATTCAGTCATGGATTATCTGTTGCAAGAGGTGTCGCCAATATAAAATGCGGACACACACATGTACTCGTTACAAACTTCAGCGCTGAGCGCCGGCATCTTATGTGAGGAATGGCAGTTGCGTACGTGAAAGAGTTTGCTGTGGTGACAGATTGCCTGACTGTTGAGCAAGATGATTCAACGGACCTGTTGCCCGCACATCTATTCGTGGATGTTGGTCCAAGCTTGCTACCTGCACAAAAGAAAATCGTCCTTGAGCTTATTAAACGAGTTTCAGAACTGTTTTTCTTCGACTTCCAGGGTTCGTCAAATGCCGCTGACAAAACATCGAATCATATTAAATGACATGACAAAGCCCATAAGGCGAAACCCGTACTGGGTAGCTCCACGGAACGAAAAGCCATTCAAAAACTAGGTGCGACAGGTGCTTCAAGATGATGTTATTCAGCCGTCGAAGAGCCCTTGGGCTTCGCCGGTTGTATTAGTGAAAAAACAAAGATGGCACCTTACGCTTCTGCGTGGACTACCGCAAGCTCCATCAGGTAACAAAAAATACGTTTACCCGCTACGACGTATAGAGGATTCACTCGATTGACTACGGCATGCTCATTATTTCTCGTCGATGAATTTAAGGATTGGGTATTGGCAAATAATTGTCGACGAAAGAGACCGAGAAAAAACAGCATTCGCGACACCCGATGACCCTTACGAGTTTATGGTACTACCCTGCGGCCTGTGCTCAGCCCCATTAACATTTCTGATGCTAATGAACACCGTACTATCAGGCCTCAAGTGGCAGGCGTGCTTAGTGTATTTGGATGATGTCATCGTATTTGCTGCTACACTTGATGACCACATTGGGCGACTGCACGCAGTATTTCGAGCTATACGTTCTGCAGGACTAACGCTTAAACCGGAAAAATGCCACTGAGGCTTCTATGAGCTTTTGTTCCTTTAGCATCTGGTCAGCAGTGAAAGAGTGTGGCCTAACCCTGAAAAAATAGCTGCAATTGCAAAGTTTCTAGTGCCATCTGACAAAAAGGCGGTCCGACAATTTTTAGGGCTCTCCGCTTGCTATCGACGCTTCGTTGAGAACTTCTCACGCATTGCCTCACGGTTGACACGCCTCACCAGGAAAGATATCGCATTTGTGTGGAATGACAAACAGCAGAAAGCCTTCAATGAGCTGCGCCAGCGTCCTCGTGCTTCATAGGATCCAATCCAAAAAACCACCAGTCCTCGAACACTTTGACGATGACGCCCCGACAACGGTTCACACTGACGCCAGCAATGTCGGCTTAGGAGCTGTACTCGTGCACAGGCAGGATGCCGCCAAACGAGTCATCGCTTACGTGAGCAGAACCCTTTCCCAATCAGAGCAAAATTACTGCACTGAAGAAAAAGAGTGCCTTGTGGTAGTGTTGGTCGTTATGAAACTTTGCCCACATTTGTACGGGCGCTTTTTAAATGTGGTCAGTGATCATCACTCCCTTCGTTGGCTGACGAATTTAAAAGCACCATGCGGACGGTTGGCGCGCTGTAGCCTCAATCTCCAAGAATTTGACAGGACTATTGTCTACAAGTCGGGAAAGTGACCTTCAGATGCTGATTGCCTTTTTCGTGCACCATACAAACCTGTGAAGGCAAAAGATTACGATGCCGTGATTGTAGGAGTTTAAAACACGGCTACTGTCGCACGGCTACAACGAGGCGACCCCGAACTAGAACCCGTCCTTCGTTTTTTGGAAGGTCGCACTTCAGCTGTGCCGAAACTGTTTGCAAGAGGGCTATCATCGCTTTGATTGTGCGACGACGTCTTGTACCTGGTGAACTTTTATGTCAAATGCAAGCGACAATACACTTGTCGTCCCAACTTCTCTGAGGAGTGAAGTATTACAGGCATGCCACGATGAACCAACATCCGGCCACTTAGGTTATATGCGAATACTATAAAGAGTGAAGCAGAAATACTACTGGCCAAGATTGACGTCGGCTGTTCGACACTACGTCTGGACATGCATTGATTGCCAGCGCAGGCAAGTCCCCCCCGTCAAACCAGCAAGACTCTTTCACCATATTGACGTACCGCGTGCTCCATTCGCCCAAGTCCGAATGGATCTTTTGGGTCCACTTCCAACGTCCTCGGCGGGTCACTGATAGATTATAGCCACCGACTACCTCACTCGTTATGCTGAAACTAGGGCTCTGGAGAGAAGCACAGCAAGTGAGGCTGTGCTTTTTCGTTGAGAATGTGGTGCTGCGGCATGGCGCTCCGTCAGTTGTGATAACCGATAAGGGACACAGCCGAACTATTGCAAACAGTTCTAAGACATAGTGGCACATCTCACTGGCGAACACTGGCGTATCATCTGCAAACCAACGGTCTGACGGAGTGCCTCAACAAGACACTTACAGATATACTTTCCATGCACGTCGATGTGCAACGTAAAAACTGGGGGGGAAATCTTGTCATACATCACGTTCTCATGCAACATGGCATATGAAGAAGCAACACGAGTGACGCCATTCCGTCTTCGTCATGGCAGTGACGTTACAATGACGCTAGATGCTATGCTGCGACATGAGTGCGAAGGTGACAAAACGGATCTCCATTACATCACCCAGCTTGCTGAAGAAGCCTGACAACTTGCGCGCATACGTATTCGCCGTGAGCAGGAATATGACTGAAGACGTTACAACCTTCATCACGGACCAGCTCATACGAGCCCGGAGAGAGTCGGGGTCTTGACTCCAATTAGTCGTCGTGGCCTCTCGGAAAAACTTTTCAGGCGGTACTTCGGGCCGTACAAAATTCTGCGATACCTCAGTTACGTTAACTATGAAGTCGTTATCGATGGTGTGCACTGCTCAATACGTCAAAGGCGTGCACCACAAGTCATGCACGTTGTTCGAATGAAACCATAGTTGTCCAAAAGAACTCATGCGCTGCCAGTGGATACAAACACCTGTGATGAAGCATCGGGACGATGTTCTCTTGGATGGGAGGTTGATGTCACGTCTAAAAACCGTCATGATGGCCGAGGAAGACGAAGTAACGAGCACGAGGAACAACCACGACTGAGATCTGAGGAAGACGACCTTGGGTCTTCTGTTCTGGTTTTCCATCTGTAACTACAGACTTTGGTTTTTCCTTGTCAAACCAGACTTCTGTCTTTTCTTATTTCCGCGTTGCGACAATATGGGGATATTGTCAAAACAGCATTCAAAAACACCACCAAGAAACTTTTCTTCCTCCTCTAGCTTTGCCCAACGGCACCTACACAAGTTCTGTAATAAAGTCTGCCCGGATCCTATTGGATACATTGGTAGCAGTAGACAGATGTTCTCAAGGCAACACGCACCACACAATCATGTGGGACATTGTGGCCAGTCCTTACCCATGGCACACTTCCGACCCTCAATTACATGACCTGAGATAGAGCGTGCGATGAAACAGGGCAATTCCCACTCTGCTCCTGGACACCACGGATTGAGCTACCTGTTCATGAAAGTGTTATTTGAGTGTCATCCGCAATTTTTTCATTTTAAATGTGATAACGGCTTAAGAATTGAGCATTTCCCGCAGGATTGGAGAAAGGAAAAGTTATACTCATACCGAAGCCGGGTCGGCTGCTCAATTCGCTTAAGGCATATAGACTGATACTTAGGAGCTCTGTTTTTAGCAAAGTATTAGAAAGATACCTGAATGCTCGTCTTTATTATTCCTTGCTCATTAATAATCTTCCTCACAATAAGTATTCAGTTTTACGCATGATAAAAGTGCTGATTTAGCACTGTACACACACCGAACCAAATTATCCGAGTAAAAGGCGTCCAAATTTTCTGCCATGCTCATACCTCTTGATTTCGTAGGAGCATTCGATAGCGTTTGGTATCATGCAGTCTTAAACTTTCTACGCAAGCACAGGTGCCCGCAAAACTTGTACTGCTTACTCAAATCGTTTTAGTCAAACCGTACTGTAAGTTTTTCAACCAACGTCACTCATGAAACAGCTCACACAACCTTTGGAAGTCCACAAGGATCTTCTTTCAGCCCGCTACCATAGAACATAGTAATACACAGCTTACCCAAACTTTGCATGCCACCCGGCGTACACTGGTATGACCGTCGTTAGTAGACGCCATGCTGTCGCTGAGAAACGTAGCCGGGCAGCGCTCCCACGCCCGGAACTCCAGTTTTCTCGGAACCAGCGTCCAGTGGCGGGGAGCGAAAGGAATTAGAAGACGGTTCATGAGCCAATATCCCCACAAGCAATTCCTCCGGGCCGGCTTGTTTAGCGAGACGGCGAAGCAGACCGACCGCACAGATTGTGTCTCCGCGATTCGAGTGTCTACTCCTTGGCTGCCCTTCCAGGGAAAGACGGAAGAAGCCACCCAAGTGCCAAATTGTTCCGGGAGAGAACCCCATTTCCCCTCTCCTCAGAGCATTGCGTCAAGAAATGCAATAAATATTCGGCGGACCGTGTGTTACTGACTGATGCCCTGTGGGCGGTGTCTTGTGTGTGTGATTGGCATTCCACTATCAAGGAGGAGGAGCCCGACAGGGTTTATAACGACGCTGCAAAGTGCGGGACGTTGCTTTTAACCAAGTAACGGTTCAACCACCACGCTCATGATTTGTGAAACTCCTAAACTCATGCTGTAAATAATTGTAAATAGTGCCATAAACCTGTGTTTTTCGTATCCTCATCTTGTCAGTGTTCGTGTCCTCCACTCGAAGTTACGCCACGCTACCACAAGAGGCTGGGTTTGACGTATCCCTGATGTTCAGGTAACCCACGTCATCGGGAAAGCGTCGGGTAGACCCCAGTCTGCAACAACTGGTGATCAGCGCTGGGATTCGAAGCGACTACTGGTGAACAGCGCAGAGATCCACATCAACGCATATAGGCGTATGCGGACGATACGATCATTGCCATCACAGATACGTCCAGACTCTAGTCACAAGCAAAGGCTAAGCATGCCCTGGTTTTGGTATCCAGGTTGGCACGAGTCCAAAAAGTTACGGTAAGCGCCGAGAAGTCCTTCTTCGTGTTCTTTAACGACGGACACATTGGTACATCAAAACGTCACTCGTTTATCCGCACGGATAGTGTTTTCCTTAAACACAACAGAGAAATCAGGATTATAGGCGTATTATTTGACCTATCTTCAAATTTTCATGCTCTCATTGGTTACATAAAAGGAAAAGCTAAAGTGTCTACGTCCCACCTCCTCGCATTTGTTAAATCACACCGTTCGCTAAGCAGTGCACTCATTAGCTGGACGACACTACCGTTAAATGATCCTGCCCTCTCTCACATATGCATATCCAGTATGATAGCCTATGTTCCCATGAAAATTAATTAGGGCGCTAGTTTTATCGGTTCAGAAAACTCGCTTATTTCTTTAACAGGTGCATTTTACACCACACGTACGTCATCCCTACAAATTTTCGCTAACGCACCTCCGTTACCACTTGAATCGTTTAGACAATCGGCAGAATTTTGCTTATTCATACTCTGGAACATAACTCAATTTGGTGTAAAACCTTCATACTGGCTGACATACTATATCCACGCACTCTGTGGGCTCATCAACCCAATAAAAATTTTAAACTTAGTATCACTAAACTCTCACCATCACAAGAAGCGGTTGTTTTCAAAACAAAAATCATTTACGTATATACACCGACGGCTCATACAAGTCATACGCGGCGGGGGCGGTATACATTGCTTTGACCAAAGATGAAAAACTCATAACTGTCAGGAAATTTTAGACCCGCGTCACTTCAAACGAATACACCACGGAAATAATTGCATATTAAGAAGCACTCAAGTTCGTTTTTACAAACAACTTTAACAAGACAGCCCACATTTACTCATACTGTATATCGCATCTAATGACATTGTCAAGTGTAACTGAAAAGGACGAAAGAATTTAGAACATCAAGCTGCTTCATAGTCATATAATCTCCTCAGACAAAATTACAAAACTATCATGTGCACGGCCATATGAGAATTTGGGGAAATGAACTAGTTGACGCAGCAGCTCTTTCAGCAGGGAGATCAGGCTTCGTGCGTTACGCCTGAATATCAATTTGGTCAGTACGAACTCAGTTTCATAAAATCTTGAATTCGTATTGGTACACCCATTGACAAGCTGGGGCACCTGAGACAACATTATTTAATTGGATCTCAAGCCCGTACAAAATTTCTCAGTGATTACACCTAACACATTTATTGTATGGTCACGGACGCTTTCCATATTTTGTTTATCGATTTAATATAACGACATCAAACAGGCGTATATGTGGTGCACCTTGCTCGAATGAGCAGCACTACTTCAATGAATGCCCAAATACGCAAAATTTTGTGACCTATTTACGTGTGTGCACCAGTGATACAACACTACGCGTGCATTATCAGTTGTTGACCAATAAAAAATCTCGTGCGTATCTACTTTAGTTGGCGTCTGTTTTTTTATTGAAACAGAAAATGAACAAAGCAGTTTTTTTCACCGTTACTTGACCATGGCTACCCCTTTCCACTTGGCTGTCACAAATAAAGAAAAAAGAAGCAAATTTGGATATATACATATATACAGCCCTGCATAGGCGAGATCAAAAGTTTTCCTATGGCCAGAACAAACATGTAGCCGTCACGCTCACTTTTAACTATAGTCCCCTTAGTAGCGGTTACAAATCTTCGTTTCTTCGAAGAAGTGTTGCAGCACCTTCATTGCTTTGCCATTGATCCCGAGCAGCCATTTGCCAACGCTAATGGCTGCTGGGGATCTAACTTATGGAGTTGCTGGTCTAGTCGCCCTCGGTGTGTGCCGTATTTCGGACAGTTCAGGAAGAGGTGATAGATGTCCTCGTTGTCAGGGCCGCATGAACATGCTGACGATGTTGAACGCTGAATGCGAAGTATGAAGTGCTTTGTGTAAGCAGTCCCGAATCTTAGGTGGTGTATGAGTCTGTCGAAATGACTTGAAAGGTCACGGTCTAATTGGCATGCAAAATTAGGATCAACAGCATATCGGATCGATTGCATTGTTTTGTCTGTGAACCAGGTAGACAATCATACTTCACGTTTCGTTGTTCCTAAAATTATATTTAAATTCCTATTGACATGCAGGAATGCGGCACGTTTGCGTAGAATGATGAGCGGTTTTCGCTAACTCATCTGCCATTTCATTTCCCTTGATTCCACAGTGACTGGACACCCACTGAAATGCCATTCGATTATTCGACTAAAGCTCTTTTAGTATAGCGTATATATACTATACGCACGTCAATGGGTCTTGAAGTGGCATTTTCCACACATGCAAGTGCCGCCAAAAGGTCTGTAATTACCATCCATTTTCTTGGTGTCGTTGACAGTTTCATAAAACTTACGACTAGCAAAATTGCTACGAGCTCAGACGCTGTTGAAGAGGAGAAATGGCCCAGCCGACATGCATATTCTTCGCGCAATTCCGGAATTGTAAATGCTGATGTCGCTGTCTCTTTGGTGACGGAGCCGTCAGCGTACACGTGAGTGTAGCCTTGGCACCTCTCAAACAGATGATTTGATGCCAACTGCTGTGTGGCAACCATTGGCACTTCATGTTTGCTGCGAAGTCCTTCTATTGACGTATCAATTTGCTCAAGCAGCCATGGCGGGTAGTTTTGGTCCAGTGGCCAATGTGTCGACGCAGGAAGCCGGGAATTGTACTTTTGGTACTCCTGGTGTATTTTCGCTCCAGTACGGTTCACGATGTGTGATATAAGCGGATGTGAAGGGTGTTGCGTGACTAGACGAAAGAGATGCCGACATGTCTCCACATTTCTAATTACTATAAAGTTGGCTTCTCTTGCCTCTGCCACTCTCAGAGAACTTGATATTGCCTGCAAAACCCCTAGACATATGCGTAAGCTTCGTGCTTATAACAGCTGAAGTCGGTGTAGCGACGTCTGAGAGATGTTGTGGAGAACTGGCGCAGAGTAGGCAATTTTCTGTCGGATTAGTGCACAATGGACGTGGAGTAGAGACACTCATGTACCGCCCCATTTTGTTCCCACTATGCGACTCTGTTTCTATGGCATCCCTATGACGCACATTAGCTACGAACACTTTACTGAGGCGTCGCTTCATACACCGAGTCACCTCCCTTGCGATCGTAATTTATTATAATATTTTTTTTGTGGATGTTCTTGAATATAGTCGCAGTTATGTCAAGAAAGGTAGGGAAAAACCCCTGTGACTGATAACGATAGCATCAATGCTCTATTTTACGTAAGTAGATGAACAATAACATCCGAAACGCTTGCGCGAGTAATTGACCCTGGCTCATTTTCCTTTGAAAAGCATGCTACTATTTACACTGGTGCATTGTCCAAGTTCGCAGGGGCAAACAGGCTGCTCAAGGTTTCCTGCTGCATCGCTGGTTGGAACGGTAGACCGCCGTGCCTGGCTACACTGCTCCTGGTGAAGAAGTGGACTTCGGCTTCTGAGAGACTACTGTTACTATGCTCATCAACGCTTAGCCCATCCTCCAGGCCACTGGCTCGCATCCCATTTTGTTGTTTTGTTTGGACTTTTCCGCATTCAACGGCAACGCATTTTAAATAGCACACACACACACACACACACACACACACACACACACACACACACACACACACACACACACACACACACACACACACACACACACACACACACACACACACGCACGCACGCACGCACGCACGCACGCACGCACGAACCCGAAACACTGAACTTATAGAAATACACTGCTGCTGCATGTCGACCTGTTCCTTTCTGAGAAGCTAATAGGTTTATTGCTTGCACTTCCATGTTGCACTCATGTTTTACCCTTGTTATATTTTTGAACAAACTGTTAACTTGAGAAATTGCCCCTCTTCATTCATGTTAGATTGGCTTGAGCCTGTTATACCTCCTGGGGATACGGGCTACCCCTTTTTCGTTTTAATTATTTTCGTATATAGGGGGTGAAAGAAGCGTTCGCGCACACACACGAACACACACACACGTATATACACACGTACGCACGCACACACACAGGCAAAAACGAGAAATACGTACCGTAGATGGTTCTCCATCAATCTGTCGGGCACCGTGATTCGATACCAGTATGGCGGCCGCGCCGTGATCCACAGCCTCAGCGGCGTCGTCAGCTATCAACAGTCAGAGATAGTGAGCAGAATTAGGAATCGAGTGGCCGCTGCGAAAAAATTGTTGTTTCGCTGCGCTAAAATCAGACTCACGTACAAAACAAGAAGGCACCAATTAGCAACTGTTTGTTTTGCTCACGTCATATATGGTGTCCCATATATGACGCAGAACGTTTACAAAAAAAAGAGTAATGGCGTTATGCGAGACAGAACAAGTGAATATTGTCGCGAAGTCGTGACGCCGATGAAGGAAGTTGACTGTAGGTCTGAGATAAAACTGTTTTCTCCGCCGAACTTGTGGCCTGTGAACGGAAAGCCAAATTACAGCGATACACACTGGCCCTGATAACGGCGAGCTGAGCGTTGGTTGTCGGTCAACTGACAAGTGGTGAAGCGCGGCGGCATTTATACACGTACAGTCAAATAACCAAACGTTATCGCTAGCGGCCACGCAGCTTCCAGAATAATCTGTAATGTTGGCGTACTGGGCGTAATCTTAACAAAATGATCTACTAAAGTCCCGAAGCTTCTCGACCACTGGAGGCGTGGTTTGCGCTGGCAATTACGTACAGTGTAACGGGGTGACATTAAAACTTGAGCAAGGAAGGTGGCATTGCCCCCCTATGATAAAGGCATCGTCCCGATGATTTAACAGAATAATGATGCAAGAATGTAGAAGCAATGAAATACGATAACAACAACAACAAAATGCACTATTTCAGTTCGTTATATACGCGCATGAAATGGCTTGAGGCGCGCCACATGAAGGACTTTAGGTCGTGATCGGTGCCGTTGAGAGTTCGTAATGCCGTCGGGGACAACATCGTTGTCGAGTGGGCCGAGACGTCTAAATACGCTGTACGGTTCAAAGTACTGTCGCAGATTTTCACTAAGCCTACGTCGGCGGATCGGCGTCCATGGCCGGAATTGGTCTCTGGGCTGGTGCTTCGTCGAAGATTCTAACGACGATTGTCGGTCGCCTGTTGATTCTTGATGCACAGGCGGGCGAGTTCTTAAGCTTCTTCAATGCGCTTGAGGTAGACAGTCACGTCGATGTTTTCTTCATTGCTGACGTTGGCTAACACGGCGTCGAGCATCGTGGCTAGACTCCTACCATACACCAGCTTGCAAGGCGTCATCTGCGTCATCTCCAGCACTACCGTGTTGTATGCGAAGGTCACGTGCGGAAAGGGTCTCATAGGTACGTCTGTGCCTTAACGCGAGTGCTGAAGTTGCGTCAGGTAATATATTTTCCTTTAAACGCCAGTGCAGTCGTGGACTACTAGTCGATTGACAAGAACACGTCGATGTACCCCTAAACGCTAGTACGAAATAAAATAAGAAATGTGCCATAGACGAGAACTCGCTGAAAACTTCGCAAGAAATGGATTCCCAACATTCATGGAATTCATGTCATTCGGCAATAGACGTACGGTATGGACGCTTGACCGGTATCAATACGGTAAAGAGCACATCATGCTCGACATATGGAAAGTTGGTCATGGTGGAAGGAGGCACGAAAACGCTCCAGCACCTTGATCATTTGTTCCTGCTGCCTATGCGTGAGATGGGAGTCGATGGACTTGCGGTGTACGTCAATAACACCATCGGTGAAAGTTTCAGGGGTAATTGCCCAAATCTGAGCGAAGACTAGTCAAAAAGCATTGGGTCTTCGAAAATGCAATGTAGGTTTCGAGGTTCCACAGACGCTCGTCGTGTAGTAGAATATACAAACAAGCAGAGACGTTGCACGTGAAGAGTACCGCAGAACCAATGAAAAAGTTGATGAGGGCAAGGGAGGGGAAGACGGTGTGGTGGCGCGCACTTGCTACACATGGCTGAAACAGTAGCGTCCAGTTAGTGACAGGAAGCAAAAGCACAGGCACTAGCACGGCAGACAAAGGCGCGATATGGCGTCAGCTGCAGCAAACAATATATATATATATATATATATATATATATATATATATATATATATATATATATATATATATTGAATGAACATGCAGATAGCACATTTGAAAAGGAAATCGTATTTACTAACGTTTCGGCCGTGGCATGGCCTTCGTCAGAGTAAGTAGGTATGATACATGCAGCCGCTTTTATAGGCTCACGTGATGAACTCTCGGGATAGCAGCTAGGACAATCAAAGTAAAAAAATGGTAATCTGTCAGAACCTTGTGTTGACATGGCTGACATGCGACGGGTGCATGAATATACAAGTTTCAAATTTCTTTGCGTATCGACACGTGGGGCACAGTATGATTGGCAGGACATGGTAAAAGAGCTCTGAAGTAAAGAAATCACGGTTGACTAATATACATTTTAATATACACTAAATTATTTTACTAATCTAAGAAGTCGTGTTGTTATAGTGCGAGGCAGGTGAGCTTTCCTACGTTTTCATTGATACCTGAACGACTGGTGTTAAATTTGTGGATCGAGAAGGATTCCCTCACTTCCCTATCGTGATTTGTCTTGAAACCGGACTGAATAATTGTGGCCCTAATTTTGTCGAACCCATGGCCAAGCATACTGACGTGCTTCGACAGCGGTAGATTAGGGAGGCTTACGGCATGTGCATGGTGATTATTAAAACGAATTCTGAAACTTGTCTCTGTTTGACCTATGTACTGAGCTCCGCATGTTGAACACTCCAGAAGATAGATGACGTTGATACTATCACACGTGTAGTTCCCATTTATCTTTAAAGAAAAACAGGACGATGTACTTAAAACTGTTTTAGATGTCGTCATATGCGCGCACACTCTGCAACGTGGTTTGTTGCAGGGATGACAGCCTTCATGATGTGAACACGTGGTTTTAGATGAGGTTAGTAAATCACGAAGGTTCCGCGACCGCCGGTAGACCACGCGTGGTTGTTCTGTAAAGATTCCTTTGAGCCGCTCGCTCTGTATTAAAACGTTGAAATGTTTCTTTAATATATGGTTCAGATTTGGAGCTGAGGCCGCATGTGTCAAAAATAGATTAGTCCGCGAACAATCTTTGGGTCTTTTGTTAGTACTCAGCAGGTCTGAACGGTCAAGCTCTTCTGCACGTTTGATGGCGTGTGTGATTATGCTGGCCGGATAGCTCTGTTTTTCGAGCGCGCCCCGAAGTTGTTCGCCGTGGCGGGGAAATTCGCTGCTATCAAAGCATATTCTTTTAAAACGGACTGCTTGGCTGTAGGGAATACTAGTTTTGTTGTGTTTCACGTGACTACTACTAAAGTGAAGATATTGCTGCCTATCCTTGGGTTTCCTGTAAAGATTAGTTATCAGCTTCCTGTTACGTAGAGTGACCATGACATCAAGGAAGCTTATGTTCACAGGTGAATATGAGTGCGAAAAAGAAATCACCGGATGAGCGTTGTTAAGATCTGCTATGAAAGAAAGAAGTTGCGATTCACTATGGTGCCAGATTAGAAAAATGTCGTCGATGAACCGCTTATAGTAAAATGGCTTATATTCACAATTTGCAAGAAATTTGTTTTCAAGGAGCCCCATAAATATGTTTGCGTAGTTTGGTCTGATTATTGTGCCCATAGATGTACCGCTAACTTGAACGTAATTTGTCCCATCATAGCAGGCTCAAAGAACGTGAGTAGGCCTGACCAAATGCATATACTGAGGAATCTGAAATCAGCAACTTCGACAAACTGCTCCCACCATCATGCCGCAGGACATTCTGCACCTATGTATAGAGTTAAGGCCAATGCAGTTGGATTGTCTATTTGGGATAAGGGACACTTGCACAATTTGCCAGCACAAGGAGAGGTGGCACTGGGATCGGCAGTTGAGGCACGCAGGATTCTTGTTGTCATAGTAGGTACAACACAACCTGCTGAGGCCACTTGCAAAAGCGTCGTGAAGATACGAGCGGATCACACTGAGGAAGATATTGCCATCCCATTCGTTGTGAATTTGCCAAAAATTCTGGGATTTCGGATAAGGGAAGAGACACAGATGCTTCTGGTCACATTCGATACACCGCTTCCCCCGAAACGGTTATCGTTGCATTACAAGATTGTGCCAGTATATGAGCAGAGGCCTTAGGCCCTAGCATGTTTTCAGTGTTATGGGCTGAGTCCCATAGCAACGTTTTGCCTATTGCAAGCTGTATGTCCTCGCTGAATCCGCATGCTCGAGGAGAATAGCTAGTGTAAGAAGACACTGTTATGCTTGGCCTGTAAAACAGCAAGCTACATTTCTTTGAACCACAACTTCCCCTCCTAGAGCATGCAAAGCCACAAGCTGGCGTCTGTCCAAGAAGAGTGCTGCCACAAAATTGCAATAAAGAAAGCAGCCAGCCACAATAGCCAAGAACATACACACTCCCTTCCCGACAAGGCCGTAGGTGACGGCATCGAATGTGGCAACAAAACTCAGTAAGGTTGAGGAGAAAATAGAATGTTTCGAAGAAGTCCACACAGCCTCAACTTGTTCCTGGAGCTATTTTCAGCAACAAATAGAAAACTTCATGCAACAGAAACTAGACGGAATTCAACAACAGATCCTATCTTGGGTGCAAGCCTCACGAAGAGTTTGCGAGCAAACAGCGATGAACTCGCCACCACAGAGAAAGCCTAAAAACTTAGATGAACCACCAATCCCCAAGAAATCGGGACCACCCGCTGCAAAGCGCACTTTGCAATTAACACTGCGACGCAACCGGGCATTGAAAAGCAACACGAGCTTCAGAAAACTCCTCACACCCTCGAACGAGTATCACGCGTTATGACCAACCAGGAACTGGACGCCATCAAGCCTCTATACAACTCGGGCACGTCGATACACTGAACTTCCGTATGACAGCAATTTAACGAGCTACGGTGCAACAGGAAGAAGTAATTATGCAACATCAAGAAGAAAATGAACGGGAAACCACACAAATTAATGCGACCCCAGATGAATGCCAGGGGAACTACCGGAACGCAAAGAATAACCATCACAGTTCCTAATAATATATTCAATCAATGACACTGCAGAGGCGTCTCTCAAAAGGGTGAAACATTAAAGTATCAAGTTGACTTCTTATCATTCGGCTTAAAAAACAAAGACCACGTGTTGCTGTGCAATCATCAGAGATTCGCCTACCCACCTACCACTCACTCCCGCATGACGCCCTCCGATCATTCGCTTTGACGAATGGGCAGGCGGCAGTTTTAGTTCACCGGTCATGCACTGCAATACCTATGGACACCATACGATTGAGTAATCAGTACAGGGAGATCTGCCGGTCAAGCTCAATCTGCCAGGGAAATCCAGGCAGCACTCAGTCATGGTCGCCTTGGTCTACTATTGTCCTTGTTGCGGCGGCACTTCACCGCATGAGTACATGTGGATACAGTAAATGTTTCACGAGGCCAAGGACATTCAGATAATAGTAGGTGGTGACTTCAAAGCCAAAAGCGATATCTGGGGATATGCCACTACTGGTTCCAGAAGATGCGTTCTGGCTGATGAGTTGGATTCACTACCGCTTCATATTGTCACGTTACACAGTAACTGATACCTGTAGTTAGGAGCACAAAAGGTCGTCAGGCTGGATCAACCACTTTGTTTTGTTTTGTTTCCCTGGGATGTTGGCTCATACCCACTCAGGAGGATTGGCCAAGAAAGTGTAGTGCAGTTTTTCTGTGATCATTTTAACTATGTGTAATGAATTGGTATTATATCAAGACTAATGTAAAAATAAGAACAACATAAAAAGAGCAAACGAAAAAAAATCAAGTTGAGCAATTTTGAGATTTGAGGTGTTATGATTACCACTCAGCTGCGTTTACTTCACTCTGCCCTGGGGAGTAACCACTGGCAACACGACTTTATCCTCTTTTCCAAAAGCTCGTCTTCGTCCTCTTTTTTGACAGCGGCACATACAAGCTTGTCAGCATCAATAGAAACAATGCTAGCAGAATCTATGCTAATGGCATTACCTCATCTTTCCAAACATCGTCCTGATCTTACGACCAAAAAAAAAACACACAATAACTAGTACACAAGCGAGTGTTTACGAGCCCAACAAGTCTACAAAAGGAAGTTTGACAAATACTCAGCTTTGGTAAAACAGTTTCATTCTCGTAACCTGGACGACGTTTAGTTGTTGTGAACAGCTGCATTAATGAGCCGTGTCCTCGTCAACAACTTCGTAGTTCACCTTGCTTAGACGACGGATACATAAATAGCTATGTAACAACTTTTCGAACCGTCCCCGTTGTCGAATGGGAGTCCACAATTATACTCGTCCTCCGGGTTGGTAAGAGACGTCGCGATGACGGGCATTGTACCACACTGAGTCGATGCGTTGTTGCTTATCGATTCATTCGACTGCATGCTTGCGAGCTGCATCCGCGAGTATTATCGTTCGTCTTGACGCTATTCTCGTGCCTGTTCGGTAGGAGCACGGCATCCAGCATTGTAGTGGCCTCGCTGCGGCGAAGCAACTGTAAAGGGGTGAACCCAGTAATTTCTTGCACAGCGGTGTTGTAAGCGAACGTGACATAGTGGAGGATGTCACGCCAGTTTTTGTGGTATTGGTCAACGTACATGGATAGCATATCGGCGATCATCTTGTCTAATCTCTCTTTAAGGCCGTTGCTTTGTGGGTGGTATGCAGTAGTTTTTCGATGAGCTGTTCCACAAAGCTGCATGACGTCTTGTATTGTCCGGGTGCCAGAAGCTGTGCCACGATCAGTTATGACAACTGCTGGTGCTCCGTGACGGAGGACGACGTTGTTCATAAAAAAGTGGACATTATCAATCACGGTGGCATGTTGTAATGCCTTCGTTTTGTAGTAGCGCGTCAGGTAATCAGTAGCGACTACAATGCAACGGTTGCCGTTATGAGACATGAGAAAAGGTCCGAGCAGGTTCATGCCCATTTGCTGGAGTGGTTGTGTCGGACGGGAAACGGGCTTCAAAAAGCCAGCTGGGTGCTGATGTGGTGCTTTACGGCGCTGGCACTCATGACACGCTTTCACATAATGCTTCACGCCCTGATGAAGCTTAGACAAGTAGTAGTGTTGGTGAATTCGGGCTGAGGTTCGTGTGAATTTCTAGTGGCCGTAGGAAAGCTCATCGTGACAGGCAGATAAGACATTGGCTCGTAACGCTGGCGGGACAACGAGCAGGTGCCCAGTGACGTAAGAGTCCAAGTTTCTTTTATAGTGGATACCGCTGCGAACGTAGAACGATAATTGGGACCGCACAAATGCGGGTGGCGGATGTCGACTGCGGCCTTCAAGATGTTCCATAAATTGTCGGAGCTCAGAATCGTTCGTCTGCTGTTCAGCCAAGTCAGACTAATGGCGCAGAGAAAACGGCCGTCGAGAACGTAATCACCTGACGCCGTCGTAACAGGAGCTCGGGAAAGGCAGTCCGCGTCAGTATTACTCCGGTCAGACATGTAGACGACACTCAAGTTGAATGGCTGAAGGCGTAAGCTTCTTTTGGTCACATGTCCGTAAGGGTCTTTAGACTTGCCAGTAGAGTGCAAGATAATTGGTAACAACTCTGAACGGGCAACCATAGGTATGGTGTGAATTTAGCTATTGCCAAGGTAGCAGCTAAGCACTCTTTTTCAGAAGTTGCAGAATTTGCCTTCGCAGGGATGATAAAATTAAGCTAGCATATGCAATAGGACGTTCAACGCCGCCTTGCCACTGGACGAGGACTCTACCAAGGCCTGCGTAATGGCGTCTATGTGTAGTTCAGTGTCGGCATCTTCATCGTAGAGTCTGAGTAAGGGCTCCGTCTGGAGACGTTGATGAAGCTTGGAGAAAGCACGTCGTTGCTCAGGCCCCAGACGAAGGGAACGTCTGCTCTTGTCAGTCGAGTAAGGGTTTCAGATGTGTTTGCGAGATTTCGCACGAAACGTCTGTAGTATGCGCAGGGGCCTAAAACTGATGCACATCCCGTTTGTTGGCAGGTTGTGGAAAATTAGCGACAGCCAATATTTTGTCTGGATCCGGCCGAACACTATCGTCGCTAACAAGGTGGCCACGGAACTTAAGTTTGACTCGCTCGCTGGATTTCGTGCTGGCCGGTTGTGCCCCTGCGATCTCCAACGACAGCACAGCTCCGGCCGACAGGCTCGCCCTACGCCATCTCCTGATGTCCACAAGAGCTCTAGCCGAGTGGTGCCCTGTCCTCGGACTCCTGGGACCGTGTCCATCTTTCCTATCTTCTCCATACTTCCGTATGTCGCGGTCCCTGGGCCACGCTGTCTTCTTTCTGCTCTGTCTATCTCTATACCATTAATCCTACCCTTTTAATTCTTCCTTACCCTTATCCCTTATGAGCTACTGTTGAGGTGTCGCACTCTGATGCAAACATTTACGGGGCTCACTTTTCTCTGCTTTTCTTTAAGAATCACAGAAACCTTAGTTTGTCGTAAGAAAAATAGCATTTTTATAGTTTTAGTGATAGGCGTGCCGTGCGAATCGCAACAAAGATCAAAATCAGTGCAAGTGCTGCACATAGTCGCGAGTATGACCATGTGCAAATTCTTCTCACTATGAGACTAGGTAAATTGGGCTAGGGTAGGATGTGAGCACCCACAGTCACCCCGCTCATGACTAGCGCCCTCTACGGCGTTTATAGCACGATGCTACGCCATGCCCAGTGAGGGTGAGACTCTCGCTCGCTCGTGCGCCGCTGCGACTGATGGCCGCGCTGTAACATTTTCCTCCGCGCTCCCCTACGTTTCAATGAATGTTTTGTTACCTCAGGCCTTCGCCCCCACGTCCCGGACCCTTGCACTCAGCCCTTACATCTGGCGTTGCCACCGCTCGCAACCGCAGCCATGCAGCTACGCATAAGTAAGCAAGCTTAACTCTACCCTGCTACAGACGCGACAGGTAGTCCGCCACTACTTCTTTATCACTGCCTAAACATTTCTTGCTGTGCACTCGCTTCCATATGTGCGCGCCTGCGTGCGCTTGCAGGTGAACTCATTGAGTAACAGTGTGTTTTGTGTGTAAACGTCGGCATGTAGCTAGTCCTGGGGAAATTCATGACGGCAATTGTGTGGCAGAATCCCGACCCCGTGACGATGTCGTGCCTCGGCGCCGACCTCATACAAGAAGACTTAGCCTGTCGACATTTAGGCATCACAGGTTCGAAGCAAAAAATTGTTGGGCGTTCGCAAGCGGACTTCCAGGAGCAGCGTGAAGCCACACACTTGATTGAAACGAATGCATCGGCCTCGAACGCGTCCACACCTTTGACGCTGAACCCAGCCAGTCTAGAGAGATTCGCCTTGCTGTTTCAGCAGCTACCTCTCTCTGCATCAACAGGGACGACACTGTCTGATCTCTCATCACCGATCCCACAATTTGCTGAATTGCCAGTCACAGTGTCAACATTTAGCTGAACGACGTACGACGAGTGCAGCAGCTCGCATCCTGGGACGACGCCACCATGCGTCTTATTGCGGGTAGCAAGCTCAAAGACACGGCATGAGACTGGAATCATTTGCTCGGCAACCAGTACAGAACCGGAGCTACGTGGAGTGACGCTCTGAAGGACACATTTCGTACTGGATTGTCCCTCATCGAGTGGCAAGAGCAAGTCATGAGCGTAGCCCAGACCACACCCGAAAGCTTCCACCAGTATTTATTTATACATTTATTTATACATGTACCTACATCGCCCTTACGGGCATTATTGTAGGGGGGAGAACAAGCAAAAGTCGATATACCGAAAAAGATGGTTTCGGATAAAAGGCTGTATCGTTTGAAAGAACATAGTCATAACAAAGTGAAACAACAAAGTGAAACAACACTGTCATAAATAAGGCATCAAATTGCAAATACAAAGCAAAACGTTGAAAGAGAAGAGTGCTATTGGTAACACAGGGCAATAAAAACAAAAGAAAATAATTATTACGGAACGCATCAGAAATGTACAGTAATGATTATTCAACAAAAAATTGTGCAAATTTTTAACAAAAGATAAGGGAGGCGCAGAGACAATTTCCTCTGGCAAGCCGTTCCACTCATGCGTGGTTCTTGGAAAAAAGGCGTATTTGAATGCGTTGATCCTGGAAGTGTATTCACGCAGTTTTAAAGAATGGTCAGTACGGGGTGACACATAGGTAGGTGGCCTTATATACTGATCCTTGTCGATGCCTGTTTTGTTCATGAATATGCTGTAAAATAGGGACAGTCGTAGGTATTTTCGCCGATCAGCTAACAGAGGCCATTGCAATCCTTAACGAATGTCAGCTGATCTTATGGTAAAGTTATAATTGCTTGCCACAAAGCGTGCTGCGCGTGCCTGTACACGCTCCAGGGCTTCTATATTTGATTTTGTTGAGGGGTCCCAGGCACTGCAGGCATATTCTAATATGGGATGCACATTGGATATGTATAGTGTTTCTTTCAACTTAGTTGGTGCCTGTCTGAAATTGCGCCTCAAAAAATTTAGCACTCGACTAGCCTTTAATGTTAAGTAATTAATATGAGCGTTCCAAGATAGGTTGGCAGAAAAAATGACCCCTAGATATTTATATTCTGTTTCAACCGGCAAGGTAGCCCTGGCCATGACGTAATTTGAAATCCGAGGCTGTTTTTTGTTCGTAAACCTCACCAATTTACACTTCGACAGATTTAGTGTCATTCTCCATGAATCACACCAAGAAACTATGGAGTTCAAGTCATTCTGCAATTGAACGGTGTCCGCTTCAGAGGTAATTATACTGTAAATGCAGCAATCGTCAGCATACAATCGAACAAGGCTAGAGAGATTGTCGGAGATATCATTTATAAAAATAAGAAAAAGCAGGGGCCCCAAAACTGACCCTTGCGGCACTCCTGACAATACACCGACGCTTGATGAGCACACACCGTCAAGAATCACGCACTGCTGTCTTTCTGAAAGGTACGCCTCAATCCACATGAGAAGGGCATTAGGTATGCCTAGACAATGAAGCTTTTGCAACAACAACACATGTGACACGGAATCGAATGCCTTCTGGAAATCCAGAAATATACAGTCAAACTGAAGGCCTGAGTTAATAGAAGCTGCAATGTCGTGCGTGAACTCGACCAGTTGTGTATCGCACGAGAAACCCGCCCTGAAACCGTGTTGAAATGGGGAAAAGAAGTTATTACTTTGAAGATGATTCATTAAGTTTGTGTAAATGATATGTTCGAGTGTCTTGCAGCACACGCTTGTCAGAGAAATGGGCCTGTAGTTACACTTTTTTGTTTTATCTCCGCTTTTATATACTGGGGTTACGTTGGCATTTTTCCAATCAGCCGGTAAAACGCATTGTTCAAGCGACGTTTTGTACATGAGAGTTAAAAAAGGGGCGATAGACACTGCGCAGTTTTTCAAGACGAAGTTGGATATACAGTCAAGACCAGGAGCAGAGTGAACATTTATTTTTTCCAACAAGAGCACGACACCGCGTTCGGAAATTTCTATGTCGTTCATTTGCGGGAGCGAGCCATCATTCTGGCATAGACTACATGTGTTAACTGGATGCGAGAACACAGACTGAAAGTATGTATTGAAACCCTGAGCTTTGGCTTCCGTGTTAGATTCGTAATTTATCCCGTCGATGATGTCAGGAATAGTGGGTCTAGAATTACTTTTATTTTTCACGAATTTCCACACTTCCTTGGGGTTGGTTTTAAGTTTCTCGCCAAGATCGCAAAGGTACATTTCTTGTGCTCTGCGCATAGCTTTTGTCACCATTTTGCCTATCTCTTTCATTTTTGAAAGCAACGCAGGATCATGCACTTGGCAATACTTTCGATACAATCGATTCTTTCTATTTATGTTTGATCGGAGTTCCCTACTGAGCCATGGTTTATCATTGCGTCGCTTGGCCGAAATGATACACGAGGGAATGAAAGTTTGGGTCAAGGACATTATCTTTGTTTTGAAGAAATTCCACTGCGCATTCATGTCTAACGATGAACTATGCGATTGGAACTCAGGAAAAAATGCATCCAGTTCACGCGACAGTGATGGGTAGTCACCTTTTTCATATGAGAACACTTTGCGGGGTGCCTGAGCGCGGCGGTTTTTAGCACTACAAGACATTTTAGTGACAACAACTTCATGGTCGCTGATACCAGGGACTGTGACAACAGAGGATACAAGATCCGGTTCACTGCACAAAAATAAGTCAAGAATGTTTGCACTGTCACCACCAATTCTTGTTGGCGTTTCGACAAATTGAAATAATGAGTGGGCATTAATCATCTCCCTAAAGGTAGTATACAGGAAAGACGTTGTGTTTAACACGGGTTTAAAGGACTTCCATTCTACATCCGGGAAGTTAAAATCGCCTCCGAGAATTACGTGCGTTGTTTGCAAACTTAATAAAACGTTGCTCAACTGAAAGAGAGGATGGGTAGTTCTTATACCGGGCGGCCTATAAAATGAGCCAATGGCAACGGAAGAACCGTTTTGTAGCAAAATTTTACACCAGACAGTTTCGCACGAGTCGGCTTCGATGCTTATAGAATTGCTAGCTATGCTGTCTTGAATGAGGACAAATACACCACCACCATGGCAATTACCTAAATGCCTTTCTAAATTTGAGGATATTCGAACGCTGCCCTGTTCACCCCTCTGATGCACAAAAGATTGACTATCTGCGACATCGTGTAGTCAACCACACATTCTAGCTGCCATAGCAGCCAACGGACTGCCCACGGTGGCGGATTTCATTTCAACCTGTGTTGTTCTTGACAGCAGTGCGCAACATCGGTACGCCACAGCAAGCCCTTCGCCATTGACCGGATCTTCGTTGCCGCCGTCAGAGCCTTTTTGCGTCACTAGGCCCACAGAGCATCAGCAGCCTCGCTCAGAGCCAGCACCACTACAGTTCAACCGAGGGGCCGCATCAAGAAGGCGTATTTTAGAGCTATCAGCCGAGCAGCAAGAAGTTGCTTATGAAACTAATTTGGGAATTTGGTGCAGTACGGCGCTCCAGTGTTTCGTAGTGGTCAAGACCTCTCTTAAGCCATCTGCTTTCAATATCATGCTTTAGGACGTCTCGCGTCTAAGTGGCCTACACGTACTAGCCGTTTACAGTCAGAGCATCCAACCAAGCCCGAGACGCAGCAGCCTTCTGCCTTGCACAGTGCCCCCGTTTCGTTGGACGGCTCTAAGCTGCAATGCACTTTTTTCGACTCATTTTTTAGCGGAGTCGGTGAGCGCGAAGCAATTCCCAACTATGGTTCTAAGGTGATTCTCATCACATAAGCCTCTCTATTTTCGAGCACGATCAGCCTATGGACCGAGCCCCTCTGGCCATGGTAGGAGAAAGCACAGTATTGCCTGTTGGGGCTGCATTTTTGAAAATAATGATTGGCCCAGCCATGGAGATTTTCCATGTGCTCTCCCTCATCCTTGGCGAGGCACGTCTTATTTTCGAGCCACCAAAGCCAACACAATTGCAGCACACCGCCACGAGCATCATCATTACTGAAAATCAGAAGCTAGACCCAAGAGTAGAAAATGCAGTGCCGCCGACAATTCAATTCAATGAATTCAATCAATTTTGTCCCTGTTCACAAGTGAAGGAGAGGGGACAGGGCTAGAAGCTACTGCAGCTTGACAGAGGCCTTGCCCCCTTTACAAATTACAACTTCACTGGTATGCAACACCGCATTGACCTGCTACCCAATGCTGTACCGTACAGTCGGAGCCCATACCGGTACTTTGCAGAAGATAGACAGTTCTGGGAAAGGCAGGTGAAGATGTTGCTTCACCGAGGTATTATCCTCCTGGCTTCTGGCCTGTGGGCTTTTCCATTTGTTGTGGTGACCCGTGTAGACAAAAAGCGCTTGTGTGTGAACTATAAGCCCTTGAATGAATGCACAATCACTGTAGTGCTCCCGTTGCTCTTGGTAGTTGAAATCATCCAGGACATATGAGGCTGCGCATACTTTGCCACCCTCGACCTGAGATGTGCCTACTGGCAAGTGAGTTTGTGCACAAGACTACGAGGAGACAGCATTCAATACTCATCATGGCATATACACGTGGACGCGCGTGCCGATTGGGCTGAAAAATTCTCCAGCAACTTTTTAAAGAATTATCAAATTGTGTTTCAAGACCTGCAGCCCAGGCCTTAATGATGTGGAGTCCGCGCCTATCTGGATGACCTTCTCATTTATGCCGAGTCTTTTTCCACGTTTGTAAGCATTATAAAGGAGGTGTTATAATTGCTGCAAACCAACAAACTGAAAGCTTCATTGAAAAAGTGTTGTTACGGCCAACACTCTGTTAGGTTTCTGGGCTTTATTTCGCGCCTAGGCCACCTCCCAGATCCTAATAAGGCTCCTGCTATGTGTCGAATTACAGTTACGCGGAGTCAGAAACAAGTGCTCTCCTGGGAGTGAACAGCAAGTTTCTATCTTGGTTTTATTAAGAGGTTCACGAAAATGGTCGCCCGTTTGCAAGTTCATCAAGACACCAATATTTGTTTGGAGCACTGAATGTGAGCAGACCTTTCGACAATCTGTTCCACCATAGCCCAGCCACCCCTTCTGGCGCACTTTGACCCAATGGCAGCCCTGACGTTAACCACAGACGCCTGCCAGGAAGCTATTGGAGTGGTGTTATCGCATGTTCACGAGAGCACAGAATGCACCATTGCCTACGCCAGCCGTGCACTTGAGTCAGAGGAATGCTAATTGCACAACAATATATGCGAGTGTATTGCAGTGCACTGCGCAATAACAGTCGAGTTCCCTCAGTACCTCCTCAACAGAAAATTCTCTCTTGTCATAGATAACGGGACTATTGCCTGCTTAAAGGCCAACCGATGGCCATCTCGTTGGTTCACTTCCATGCTCATGGCTTAGTAGAGTTTGATTTTACTGTGCGACTTCGGCCAGGACGTCAAAACGTTGTAGCCGACAATTTATTTGGCCCGGTTGGCATGTGCTGTCACGCACTATCCGCAGTCACTGGTTGTGATGCAACGAGAATATCCTCAGTGCACATACTCTTTCCCGCATGGTCAGTGAAGAGGACTTGGCCAAGTACAACAAACTAGATGACATCCTGTACCGCCGACTGTCATCGGGAACATACGCGGTAGTCCCTCCATCCAAACGGCGTCCTGCCATTCTGCAAGCTTTACACGATGGCGCAGGGCACTTTAATAAAGTTAATAAAGGTTCAGAATTTTTATTGGTGGCCGGACATGGAACAATCAGTCGCAGCCTGTATGTCATCTTGCCAGTGTTGTCAACAGTTCATTCGCCATACCACACGCAACGTCAGTATTATTAGCAGAATGCCTACCCCAGACATTCCTTTTTCGAGCGTAGCAATTGACCATGTAAGCACGCCACCATCCAACTCAAAGCGCTACATTCTCAACGTCATTAATTTTGCCACCCGCTCTATTGTACCCGCCACAGTATCTTCTATGTCTACGGGCGGAGTTATCAAACATTTGCACAAAGTGTTTTGTACCTATGTCATGCCAGACCACTGCCTCTTGGACCGTGGCTCGCCCTTCGAGTCTAATAAGTTCAAACACTTCATGAAGCTTCATTCAGTGAAGCTCCGTTTCACAACTGCCTATCATCACCAATGCAATGGCTTGGTTGAGAGAAGCAGTGGAACTCCACTGGCAGTTCTCTGCAAGCTCTGTGCAATGGAACCACTGTATAGGCCTACCAAACTTCAAGAGGCAGGTTTCGCAGAAAACGCATCCATGAACGAAAATACAAACTTTAAGCAATTCCAGCTCCTCTACGGCTATGTACCGAAAATTTCAATCCAACAACATCGTCCGTTCCAGCGATTCGCTCTTGCCGAGCATATCCTGGACACAACAGTGCAGCGCTCTGAAGCAGCCGTCAATTCGGAAGCAGCTCAAAGTGCACGCAAAAACTATATTTTCATGGCTACCGTTCACACACATTTACTGTAGATAATCTTGTTTGGGTGAGATGACAGGGTGCGGTTGCCAATGAGAAAATGGCATCTCGCTTGAATGGTGTTTACCGCCTCATTAAGCAGCTTACATCAGCCACATTCGGAGCTCTACGTCTGTCAGGCGTTACATCTCGTTTGCTTAATGAACCATGAACCGTGCATGTGTTTTAGCTGATGTCTTATATGTGCCATCAATTTCTTCAGTAATCGAGCAACCACCCCTTGTCCAAGAAGATCACCCGCCACGCCCTCCTCCGGAGCAAATGTCAGCTTCACCACAGAACACTTATGCTTTACAGAGCAACAACAACCACAACGACCCCATGACACTCGCTGGTTACTGAGACACCTCGACGACTTTGCGCTCGAGTGAAGTTGTAGTGTTTTCACATGTGTGTGAGTGTGACCGTATGATCGCGAGTGTGACCGTGTGCAAATCGCACTGGCCATGATACTTTGTCAATCGGGCTAGGGTGGACTGTGAGTGCCCACAGCCACCCACCTCATCACTAGTGCCTTCTAGAACACTCATAAGACGATGCAACGCCAAGCCCAAGTGAGGGCAGGACTCTTGCTATCTCGTGCGCCGCCGCAACTGATGGCTACGTTGTGACGTCTTCCTTCGCACGCCCCTATGTTTCAATAAATTTGTATTACCTGAAGCCTTCTCCATCACGCCCCGGGCCCTTACGCTGAGCCCTTACAGCGCACAACACAGCTTCGGATTGACATCTATTGTATCAGCTACCACGGTGTCA
Organism: Rhipicephalus annulatus; assembly: GCA_013436015.1. NCBI lineage: Eukaryota > Metazoa > Arthropoda > Arachnida > Ixodida > Ixodidae > Rhipicephalus > Rhipicephalus annulatus. Next base: position 685,353 of record WOVY01010468.1, on the reverse strand, counting down.
CTTTTAACGGCTGCAAAAATCTTGGCAATCGTCGTACATGGTTCAATATCAGCGGGTTCGAAATGAGCGACAGTTGTTCGCTTGGCCGAATGTTGGTGTGCTCCGCTAAAATAAGTGACCGGTAATATGGGCAATCGCAGGGAACTGTTGGATGCGACGGCTGCTGACCCGCAGGTCGCGGGCTCAAATGCCGGCTGCGGCGGCTGCATTTCTGATGGAAGCGAAAATGTCGTAGGCCCGTGTGCTCAGATTTGGGTGCACGGTAAAGAACACCAGGTGGTCAAAATTTCCGGAGCCCTTCACTACGGCGTTTCTCATAATCATATGGTTGTTTTGGGACGTTAAATCCGGGCTGCGGCGGCTGCGTTTCCGATGGAGGCGGGAATGTTGTTGGCCCGTGTGCTCAGATTTCGGTGCACGTTACAGAACCCCAGGTGGTCGAAATTTTCGGAGCCCTCAACTACGGCGTCTCTCATGATCATATGGTGGTTTTGGGACGTTAAACCCCACATATCAATCAAATCGGTTTTGGGACGTTAAACCCCACAAATCAATCTGTCGGATTCGACGGCTTCCGTTTCGACGCACCAAGCGGATTAGCAGTGGCACGCAGACATTTTTGTACCGCTCCGTTAAAAAAAAAAACCTCTTCGTGCGATGTCAGTGCTTTAAAGGTTGTTTTTTTTGTTTTCGTTGACCGTGACAAGCTGCGAAAGCCATGAACGGCAAGGAAACTTTTTATCACGCTAAAATGCTCTGCAATGCTTTTATGCTGCTTGGAGTATACTCCAAGTTTGGCTAGCAGATCAGTCGGTGAAGAAAACAGTTTTCATTGTAATATACGTTACTGCAGATTAAAAAATGACCATTTTAAAGATCTCAGATGATGGGGATGACTGCAGCAGTCTGCTTAGAGTTCATTTTGGGATCGCTGCTTCGACCGAGATCGTCGGTCGATCGGCATGAAGCGCAGTACTTATTGAGCGCGTTCAGATATCTTTTTTTTTCTCGCCTTTGCGTGCTATAAGATGCATTTATTAGTCGAAGCCAGATGCTTATTTAAACGCTAATCTTGATCAATCTGCACGGCACGACGGAACATAGACAGTACAGTCAGACATAGACGGTGCCGAATAATCTAAACCCTGCGCTTGTTTATCGCACTTCTTCATTAGAGTGCCGTCCTGGCGCACAGTTTGGCCAAGATAAACGCAAATTCACTCGTCCAGCGCTTCGTATAAACTTACCCTTGGGGGAAGCTTTTGCATTTTTTGCCATATATGGGTGCAAAGGCTAGTGCTCATCTCCTATGGCAGGTAGATTCCACCCGCGGGTTCCCATATTACCTTGCTAGGCGCGTCTCCACGGCAATTTATTTCTCAATATAATGTTCACAGCAAATTTATGCGTAAGCTTTTTTTAGTGTGGAATACACACGTATCGGTGATAAAAGAATTTTCACACACTTTAGCTTCAATGTTCCGTACTCAAAGGCTACCTGTAGCTGTGGCTGTCTTTACAGCCGCAGCCCACCTCAATTTTTCTTTCTTCGTTTCATGGCAATCGATATATGCATTTGCCTTTCACGCTCGCGTTGGAGCAACCAACGGCTGAACAACCGACCATAGTTCATCAGAACGAAGAGAAACGAGCGACCACGCACGCGAATCTCGAATAATTTGAGGCTTGCGGTGAAGTGGTCCACCGTCGTCTACTCTTCTCGAACCGAAAGCCGGTACTAGACGGTGCATCCCACAATCCCTCGCTCTTTTACTGGTCACCTATTGGTGACCAACAACTAAGTCACCCCACGCTTAAGTTTGTTTATTTTATTTATTTTATTTACCGATACTGCAGGCGAATATGCTGGCCCTTGCAGAAGGGGTAAATACAATAATATAATGACAAGGCATTCACAAAAAGACTAACAGTGCACGAAGAATAACGTACAGTGCAAGACCCATGAGATTCACGACACAATTGCAAGAAATGTTTAAACACTAAATATTAAGAGAAGTGGTTTTTCGATTCTTTTGTAAAGGTTTCCGATTGTATGACGTGAACAAGTAAAGAGTTCCATTCTTTTATGGTGCGCGGAAAAAACTGTTCATGTGAGATTTGGTTTTGGCGAATATAGGCGTGAGAGAAAAGCTGTGTCTGTGTCTAGTCGACCATGTGTGTAAAGGTACTAAAAAGTGAGGGTTCTGAAGGCCAATTTTTTCATGTATTATGTTGTGCAGAAACTGTAGGCGACTAAGTTTACGGTGATGCTCGAGTGAACTTATTTTATTTGTAAGCATTAGAAGTGAAGGGGAATGTTCTCTTTTGTATATTCCAAAAATAAATCTAACAGCCTTCCTTTGCACACGCTTCAAATTCATGATGTCTTTTTCGGTGTGAGGATCCCATACAACCGCTGCATATTCAAGTTAAGAGCGCACAATTGCGTTGTATGCCAAAAGTTTTGTACTCGCCGGAGCTTTGCTTAGCTTTCTTTTCAAAAACCACAATTTACGCAAGGCTAAAGAGCATGTAAGAGATATATGATCTGACCAAGTAAGTTTCTTATTAAACGTAACGCCTAAGTATTTATACTGGTCAACCTCGGTTATTATGGTTTCGTTCAGAACGTAAGAAAATATGCTAGGTTCTTTTTTTCTTGTTACTCGCACCAAAACTGTTTTTTGTACATTTACTTCCATTCCCCAATGTCGACACCACTCTGAAATAGCCGTGAATGATTGCTGCAAGCTTTGGTGATCATTCTGTGAGGTAATTTCTTTAAATATGACACAGTCATCCGCAAATAAATTGACATGTACGTCACTAGGAAGTTTTTCCGCGATATTATTTATATAGATAAGGAATAGGAGTGGTCCTAGTACGCTGCCTTGCGGCACTCCCGAAGTTACATGGCGCGCAACGGACGAGCATTGCTTAATTTCTACGAACTGCTGCCTGTGGCGAAGATATGTCTGGATCCATGATATAATGTTTGAAGGGAGACCAATGCACTCGAGCTTGCTGATTAATTTTCCGTGAGGCACCCTATCGAAGGCTTTACTGAAATCGAAAAATAGCATGTCGACTTGTCCGGACGAGCGAAGTACCTCAGAGATATCATGAACAACTGACACAAGCTGAGTTGTAGTCGATAAACCCTTTCGAAATCCATGCTGTTGTTGAGAGAGGACCTTGTGATCACTCAAATACTGGCGAATAAAACCTGCTACAATGTGTTCTAATAATTTACTTCAAGTACTTGTAATAGAAACTGGTCGATAATTAGAAACTGCAAGATAGTCTCCCTTTTTATAAATTGGGACAACTCTGGCTTTGCGCCAGTCGGATAGAATATTTTCTAAGCGTAAACATAATTTGAAAAATTCGGTTAAAAAGACACAAATCTGTTCCGCGTAACGTCATAAAATACATTCGGTATCCCGTAAGGGCCTGCAGATTTACGTACACCAAGATTAAGAAGCATTTCCAAAACACCTTCTCGAGAAATTGTAATCTCGTGCACTACAGGTCTTGGATTGCTTAGTTCATAACAGTCTAATTCAAAAAACACACTCCAGAAGTAATCATTGAAATGTTATGCAATTTCTTGTGGGTATTTTATAATTTTACCATTAATGTTTACTTTTTGTGCGGCTTTTTTACTTGCCTAGGTAGCGCCAAAACTTTTGGGGAGAGTTTGTAATAAAATCAGGGAGGCTATGATTGAAAAATCTATCTCCCGCCTTTTCCACTTTAGCCAGCAAATTATTTTTTAATTCTATGACCATTGGACTTTTAGATTTATGTTTCTTTTTCATTATCTTGAGTTTTAATAATAATAATAAATAAATATTAATGTCTCTGCTTAACCAAGGGTTGGACAACGGTTTCTTAACGCTCTTCAAAGGAATGAATTTGCCAATACAATAAGTAATGGTGCCCGTAAACACTTGCCAAGAAAGCTCTACATCGCTGTCAACAACATTTAGGTGCAAGTCTAAATAATCAATAATAGATTCATCATCCGCTTTACGATAATCTCTAACTTCCGTTTTTTCACAGGGTAACCGTACATTACTCACACTCATTGAAACCGTGAAGGAAATCAACTGATGATCAGAAATGCCATTCTCAATCTCAACAACTCCTTCGCTGAAAACGTCACTAACAAATAACAAGTCAAGAATATTGCCACCACGGGTAGGTGCATGTACAACTTGATGGAGATTCATGTTTAGCAGAATATCAATGAGTAAGTCACAGGACAGGCTATGTCGATCTCCAATGATACAAATCTATTTGTGGGAGGTTAAGATCACCAGTAATTATTAGGTTTTTTCCTTTAAACTTCAAAATGTCATCATATAACTTCTGCATGTACTGATCATCAGCATTTGGGGCTCGATACACAGAACATAATATAAATTGCAAATAGGATTATGCCGCGGGTAACGCATATAAGCCGAGCCAAGAGCGCCGAAAGGTTCGCTTCGGCAATATCCCTACTAACATGACATGTGTCACACTGTACGGTAACGAACATGCTGGTTCGCGGCGAACGTGTGACGGTGTAGTCGACAATATGAAGCGCGGTCATCTGCGTATTGGTGTTTCGAGGTTTCGGGGTATTGTCTTCAGGAAACGCTACGAGGCAGTCTCGAAGAGGAATGACAGCGCCGTGCTTGCGAAGGAAATTCATGCCAAGTATAACTTTCTGGAAGCATTCGAGAAGCATGATGAAAGAAGAAATAAACGTCAACTAACAGAATGGCAAGCTTTGCGGTGTATCTCCCGACCGGCGCCTCTTGTGTGGAGGTTTCGTACCTGCCCCTACGGAGTCGTAACCTTTCTGAGTTCAGCCACGAGCTCAGCGCTGATAACTGAGTAGTCGGCGCCAGTGTCGACCAGAGCAGCTACCCGATGGTTGTCCACAAGAATGGCAATGTAAGCAGAAACAGGTTGGTCCGGGATGAGGGGTGTCAGCTGAAAGGAATTGTCGAAGGTCAGCGGATGGGTCGGAGGAGGACGTTTTGACGATAACTTAACAGCGGTACCACCCCCAGAGGCCGCTGTTCCTAGTTTTCCTGGCGTGGGCTTGGAGACCTAGCTGATTGTCCCACAACAACATCGGCGTAAGTGGAGTATTGTCCCGGGATGTATAGCATCGAGGAGACGGAGAGTGCGAATGGCGTTGCTGAATATTCCAAGACGGTAGGCTCGCCAAGTACTCTGCAATAACTCGGGGTCTATCACCATCCCGGGGCCGACGAGCGTGTGGCCGCAATCCACGCAGGCCCCTCTGTTGGTACGAGCACTCCCGGTACAAATGACCTGTCTAACCACAGTGGTAGCAAATTCACCAATTGTCGGGAGCCTACCACACACAAGATTTCCACACGTTAGGTCGCGGATTTTGATAGTGTTTCATGCCCGAGAAGTACTGAAGCATCTGCAGCCTGGTCGGTCGGGGAAAATAGCTGTCTTCCAAATCGGGAGTGCGTACAATTTCTGTATACGTTAGCAGAGGAGCTTCGGCTGGATGCGATAATAATGGCATACCAGCTGCTGTAAATATTCATGGAAGACGTCTGTCAGAGCAGCCGCTTCAGTCTGTGAAGGCGCTGTGCGAAGAGTGGCAGCTCGTCGCGTACAATGCCACGGAATAGCTCAGCAAGGTTTCTCACACTTGTGGCGTCGGGTGTGGCCAAGGGTGCTGGCAGACATGCAAGGTTGCCCGGCCACTCATACTGCGAAGACCACTGTTTTAGCATTCGCTTCACCGTTATCGCTTCATGCAGGACTTTTGCCATGGTAGCTGGCGGGTTTCGCACAAGTCCAGCAAACAGCTTCTCCTAAGAAAGCGTACCTTCTTGTTTTCCGTCATTGCAGATTCAGCTTGACGGAACAGACGAGACACCTCCTAAACGAACATGGCCACGCTTTCGTTTCGTCTTTGATAGCGAGAATTGAGGCTTGTTCTTTCCTGTTGGCGCTGCCATATGTGTTCCGAAGCTAAGTGAAAACCACCGGCCAGCTTCTCAGGGCAGCCTGGTGGTTTTCAACCCCAATACAAGCTGAATCCTCCAGGTAGAAATAGACATGACGGACTTAGCGGTGCTCGTCCCACTTCTTGGCGACCGCGGCTCGATCGTATTGGTCCAGTCAGTCTTCAATGTCTTCGTAGGGCTCCCCATGGAAGGGCTTTCTTTAAGATTTTAGGGGCTGGCGGCCATGGACCTGGTGGAGTCAGTCTGTTCAGTCTGGCTTGCAGTTGTAGCACTTATAACGGTTTTCGAGTGTTCCGGAAGAGGGCCGAATAGGGGTGGTAGGCCTAGTTGCCACCGCATGTGCCGAAGACCGGCTGTTTCTTTGAAGGCGTCGGTGAAGAGGTCGAGACGTTCCTCGTGGTCACGGTGCATAGACTGTTACCCAGCACCTCCACCAGTGTCACATTACACCATAAGTGAAACCTGTAGTTAGGAGCATACAAGGATGTTAGGCTGGATCGACTACCGGTGATACGAAGAAAGGAAGAGCCTGAAATCTGTAGCACACACCCACGCTGGGGGATTGGCCAAGAACTGGGTAGTTTTGACGAAATACTGTTTATTTGTCAGCTCACATCTTTTAAAATAATAAGAGGGATCAAGAGAAAAAATAAATATGAAACATTTACAATTTGAGAGAACATATATAGAAAATGAAGCAGATAATTTTAGCAACAACTATTATTATATGCACGAAGAAAGTAATTTTTTATAAAAAGTAATTTAGGAGTAATATTATGTTCTACACTATCAACGTCTTTGAAGCTTTATTAAACTCCTGCAAGGCATCGACAGCTCCCCCGTCACTGAATTCTAGTAATAAAGCACCCAAAGAAAGTACATTCCGAGTTATAACTCCAATTTTACGAGATGGAAGACAGAATATACTGTAATGTTGGGAATTGTGGCGTGTGTTTTACAATATATAGGATAATGATCAGTGTCTCAGCGACCTCACAAAACCAACAGTACGACTTTACTGTCTTGTCGGCAAGCTCGTCTTTGTCCTCTATTGAACAGTGGCACATACAAGCTTGCCAGCATCAATAGAAACAATTCCCGCAAAACATACACTAGCGACAATATTGGCAAAAAAATTTGGGTTCACACCAGAGCTAGGCGCCATGTAGAGCTCTGTGACACCACTCCCGACTTAATCATCGCCCCCGCCCCCTAAAGCACTGAAGTGCTGAGAGACTCACTCTACCACATGGGGCAGTGCTCATTACCCTATTATTTTTCTGTTAATAAGAAAACTTGCTAGCAAAGCATGGTTCACTATTTTCACTATGAATGAGAAAAATCGCACGGAGCACGAACGTATGCGACCTCTGAACTGGCCCACTTTCGGGATGCTACGAAAGCCTAACTCGAAACCATTGAAGAATTCGGACGACATTTGCGTAACAACCTTACCTCTGTCACCAAAGAAACCTTTGGTGAAGAGGATGAAGGAGGCGTTGACTCGCATACGATTGCTCTATAAAATAATGTGCAGATTTAGAGTACTGGAGGTTATAAAACAGAAATATTACAGATGACCTTGAGAATTGTGGTGCTTGATGTAATGCGTATATTTATATAAATAAAAAAACAATTTATTCCAAAATTAGAGCACTACCCAAATTTTTATATAGATATAGTGTTGTACACGTTTTGATAATTACACAGATTATTTAGTCAATCAAAGAGTTTCATTAATACAGTGCCGGACAGTATCGCATACTCTTGAACTGGAGAGCCCAGAAATGAAGGCTCCAAAATACAAAACTACAGGCACAGTTCACTCTATACTAATACCACGTAAATTTATTTATAAAGGGGTTTTTGTATTGAAGCAAACCTCCTGGAGGTCAAAAAAATGTTCTATTGTTTTTAGTTCACCACAGAACGCGCACAGTGGCAAGGTCCCTTAGCAGACCCGTGTTTGTAGAAATTTAAATTCAGAACCAGGCAGCAAAGCCTTGCGGCAGCTACTTCTAGTTTACAAGTTTGGCAAAAAGCTATTCGCGAGGTATATAATAAATTAAACTGTACGGTAGCATTTTTAGAGCTGTGCCTCCAAATACTTTATAAGCGTATGCTTGTAGAATCGAGCAGCAATCACATTAGGGATGCTGGAAAGTACAGTAGAATTGGTACGTTCATGGAACACTCAATTTTTGGCCGATCCCTCACAGTGGGGGTATGCGCCATGTGCAATAGGTGAACAAGAACAAGATTGCTCTATGGAGGAAAGGTGACACGTGCACACAACAATACAACACCAACGGCTGATGGTACCAGACTCTTCATCGCATCAGGGAAATCTTCAGGTTTAATGAACTACACGGGAAGGAGCTGAGTGAAGCCCAGTGGCCCTCAACTTGTGAGATACTTGGAAAACTTAGAGGTTTGTAGCAGCAGTGGCAACTATTCGGAAAACGCTTGGCAAAAGCGTAGCATCCTGACCATTCGAGACACTTGCACTGCGATATGACAACGACGAGCAAAAAGATAAAATTATTTAGGCAGTTTTTTTCATACCAGCATAACAGCGCTTTCGCACTTAAAACAACAAAATTCAGTCCATTAGCCCAAACCTAAATGCTCCTTTCTCACTCGGAGAGCCTAATGCAGCTGTAAAACACGGAAAATGCGACTCTACGCTGTGATATGACAACGTAACTTGCAAAATGCTACGCAATTTTTTCCGAAACAGCTGAAAGAGGCTTCCAAGAGGTCAACAAGGAATAGTGTGAGAGAGTACTGGCTGAACATCTGCGTCTGACGATCACCAGTTCTATACTAAAAGCAAGAAATGATCTTACTATATTAGCCAAGCTCTGTGCCATATAACTCACACCGACCATTGTTGCGACTGGGCGAATTTGTTCGGATTGCAGCCATCCAACTGTTAAGGCATAGACGAGCAGAGGAGCCAGAGCTGATAACAGGAACGTTTATTCTCATGTTGATGGTACAGTGATAGTACACAAATGATTACAGCATCAGTTTGAGCGTCTCGACGCACACGTATTATAGCCGGGGTCTTCCCAAGCATTTCTGCAGGGGAAAACAGTGATGTCCAAGGCAGTGCAATAAAACGCTTTACAAAACAAAATACTTTCATTTTGTAAATGCATTTTATAGCCTGAGTTGACCTAGGGCGTCTCCCAAGACACCCATTTCAGGCGAGCTCTGGGAGATGCACATTCCAGTTTTCGAGGGGCCAGCTCTTGACGGAGGGACGAACAGCTAACCTGCCGAAGCACCCAGTGGCGTGATTCCAAAACTCTGAAAGATGGGAACAACGACGGTTTTGCTTCCTCAAATATGCCTTTGGTAAAGCAGTTAGCCTTTTGCGAGGACGGGGAACAATTTCGTCATTACTGCCCTGTACGCGCCACCTCGCGTTGCCCCTTTGTCTAGGCTGCAAGGAGAGATGAGACCAGGCGCCTCAATTTCGAAATTATTTCCTTCGTGACCCACTTCACGTCTGATCTCATTGCCAGTGGTAGCATCGACTTGGCATGCCTTTTCGGGATAGCCAGCCTGAGCTTGCATTTATTTTCAAAGCGCCTTTCGCAGATCTGCGGCCTTAAATATGCTTAATGTTCTGAGAACACGAGGCATGGTATTGGGCTACTTCAGCCCGTTTGTGTCAAATTTACTTTTCGCGTTCACCTTACAACCTACCCATAAATTTAAATAATATGAATATGTGTTTTAGGATTGAATTCTTCTCGCGCCTGGATTGTACCCACCAATCAGTTAGGTGTGCTCAGATTTGGGTGCACGTTAAAGAACCCCAGGTGGTCTAAATTTCCGGAGCCCTCCACTACGGCGTCTCTCATATTCATATAGTGGTTTTGGCACGTTAAACCCCACATATCAATCAATCAACCAATCAGTTAGCCTGATTCTGGTTATTTCTACCTGTTTAAAGACTATTTTGCCTTTATGGTCTCTAAACCCCAATGCTTTGAAAAATTCCACGCCATTATCTCGGACTGTAGGGTGGAGCCCTTAACACAGAACATTATCAAATGTTCAGTCGTTTTCTCCCCCTCTCCACACGTTCTACCTACCGTGTCTGATTGATTGATTGATATGTGGGGTTGAACGTCCGAAAACCACCGTATGATTATGAGAGACGCCGTATAGTGGAGGGCTCCGGAAATTTCTACCACCCGCGGTTCTTTAACGTGCACCCAAATCTGAGCACACGGGCCTACAACATTCCCGCCTCCATCAAAAATGCAGCCGCCGCAGCCGGGATTTGATCCCGCGACCTGCGGGTCAGCAGCCGAGTATCTTAGCCACTAGACCACCACGACGGGACACATACTGCGTCTGTGCCTTCGCATTTGACTCGGTACGTCTTAGTCCGGAATAGTCTCGTTCTGGCCTCGAACAGCAGAGAACTACCCCAAGAGATCTTTTCTTTTGCAATTTCCTGCTAGAAAGTTCGGTAGGTCTTCAGTGATGACTTTTTTAAGCAATCCAATCTTACAGATGTGTCTTCCTGTTTCCTTCACCTTTTCGTTAACCGATGTTTTCTTTTTGTTTGGTATTCTTCTGTTGTGTAAATACTTGCTTCACAGTTTTGGAGTTCGCTTCCTTCATGTATTATTTACAATTTCATGTACAAGTATGTGAAAATTTTTCAGTCCAACGCTGCTCTCCCATTTCTCTCAATCACTCCTCAAATTCTATCTTGCTGCTAGCTTCCCTGCACTCAAACGATGTCCATTCCTTGTCACCCTGTATTCCCTGATTTGGAGTATTCCCGTGTGCTCCCAAAGCAAGTCTACCTATTCCACGCTGTTATTTTCTAATCTTGCTTGAACCACTGATTTCATGCACAATACCGCCATGTGAAACGTCAAACCTGGGACCATCACACCTTTCCAAATCCCTCTCACAACGTCATACCTAATGTAGTTCCACAGTGCCCTATTTTTTATAACAGCTGCATTCCTGCTACCCTTAGTCATCACGTGTCTTTTCTGCTCGCTTAGGTACTCATCCCCATTACTTATCCATACGCCCAAATATTTGTATTTATCCCATATTTATAGCGTGTCTTTCCGTATTCTATGCTCACTGCCTTTGTTATCATTAAAAGTTATGGTTTCTAATTTTTCCCTGCTGAACTTCAAATTTAACCTATCTCCCTCGGCACGACAGATGTCTATTAATACCTGCAGATCTTCAATGTTGTTGGCTATTAAGACTATATCATCTGCATACATCAATGCTGGTAATGACTGCTCAATGTGTTTTCCTGATGATTGATATTTGGGGTTTTAACGTCCCAAAACCACTATATGATTATGAGAGACGCCGTAGTGGAGGGCTCCGGAAATTTAGACCACCTGGGGTTCTTTAACGTGCACCCAAATCTGAGCACACGGGCCTACAACATTTCCGCCTCCATCGGAAATGCAGCCGCCGCAGCCGGGATTCAAACCCGCGCCCTGCGGGTCAGCAGCGGAGTACCTTAGCCACTAGACCACCGCGGCGGGGCAATGTGTTTTCCTTGCTTGGCTGAAGAGAGGCTGAAGCCGAGTCGACTCCCCTCTAATTTGGCTACTAGTCCCTGTAGATACAGCATAAATAACAAAGGTGTCAAGTGATATCACGGTCGAAGCCCGCGTTTTATTTCTATAGGTCGAGATACCTGTTCTTCCCATTTGATATTTACCTTGTTACATTTATAGATGTCCTTTAGAAGATTAGGTATACCATCTTCTACATCTAGTGTGTCTAATATTCCTCAAAAGTCTTCTTGAATCACGCGATCGTAAGCTTCCTTGATATCTAGAAATGCCAGCCACAGGGCATTTCTTTTTCTGTGTTCTTTTTCTGCTATTTCAATACGCTGCATCAATGAAAACCGATTGTCCTCTAATCTCCTTCGTTTACAAAACCCACTTTGTAGTTCTCCCAGCACTCCGTCATTCTCCACCCATGTCTGTAGTCTTTCATTTACTGTCTGCATCACCAGCCTGTAAACTACTGACGTCACTGTTATAGGACGGCAGTTGTTTATATCAGCTTTGTCCCTCTTTCCTTTATAGAATATGCTCATCCTGCTTAGTTTTCATCCATTGGGGACTTCAGCATCCACTATTGGTTTTATCGCTGCCTCTCCTAATTTTACTTAAAGTTTGGTCCTAGCACCTGTATTAGCATAATTGGGATGCCATCAATGCCTGTTGATGGGCAATCAGGAACCATTTTCTCGGCCCTTTCACACTGTCGTTGTCCCAGTGGAGCCACTGCTCTAATTGGTCAATCCTCATCTGACACGGTGCATGCAGCGCTTTCTTGGTGTTTAAATTTTTTTTGTCATCATTGTTTTCATATACTCTATCGCCTCATCCCTGTCTAGCCTGACCCCTTGAACAGTAGTTATAAACCTCTGTGCCATGCTTGTCTTATTACTCAGAAAATTGATATGGTTCCAAAACTTTGCAGCTGCATTTCTGTCCTTTTTGTTGTTTGCGTAGCGCCCGCGTAGCGCCGGCAGTGACGCCTGGCGTCAAGGCCCTGGGTGCCGGCGCCCGAGATATGAGCAGTTTTCTTTAGCGGGTGGCGGTCGGTGCGAATGGTTGCCTCTTGCGTGGGTCCCCGGAGCGCGGCACCGCTGGCTGCGTGCTGGGGGCCCTTGTGGTGAGTCAAGCGTTGACGAAGCCGCCTACCATGTGTTGTTGTGATTGTCGTGTTGTGGAGCTTTGTGTAATATTGTGTGAGGTCGCTTAGCGTGTTGATCACAATTGATGGTATAATAATTCAGCTGACGATATCGCCGTTGTAAAAGTAGTTAAATAAATGTTGGTTGTTTGGTTCGGTCCAACCGTGTTTACTCTGTCCGTTCAGTCGAATAGCATGTGGCGCTCGCCACTTGGGGACCCCACATTGGCACCCAACGCGGGACTCTTGGAGCATCGGACGTCAGTTTTTGTCGTTCGGAACGGCCATTTTTTTTAGCTGGGATAGAGTCGGCCAAGAGGACTTGCGCTGCTAGCGTCGGCGGTGTGCTCTGTTGAGAGTGAGGAGGTCGCTTATTGTGAAGTGTTTGACTTGTAAGCACGTTCAGTTTTTGTCTGCTTGCAAGTGTGCTTTTTTGTGGTTGGTTCGAAAGAACGTTGTTGAGTTCGTACGAGAGCCATGTGATCTGCATCCTGGAGAGAGAAAAGCTTAGAGTGCGTGGATTATAGGCGAAGCCCGAAGCAGGGGATTACGGAAACCTCGTGGGTTGTCCGATTTTTGTAAATAGCTTCTTCTATCTTTTTGGGCTCAGGCAGCCGGGCGTCTTTGCTGTCTTGTTTTATGGCTTGACGCTGGGTATCGTGACACTGTCCAGAATTGTGGGTACCGATCGCTCGGCAGGCAGCTGTGTGCGGTGAGAGAGTGGGGCCACCTTACAGAGTGGTCATCTCCTTGCAGCTTCCTCTTCTGCGCCTAGACTGGGTGCTGGGTGGAGGCCCGTTGTTGTCAAGTCGCTCATTAGGCCTAAGATTCTGCGCAGCTGCCTGTCGCACGTAGAACAGCTAGGTAGGTCGTAGCGATGATGCTTTGCAGTCTGTTTTTCTCACTTTATTTTTTATCTTGCGGTGCACGCGTTAGGAAAAGTGATTTTTATTTTATTTTTTAGCTCAGTGACTCGGCCGCCGCCAATGTATTTGCTAGCAGTGCTGATCATCGTACCACGTGGGAAGGAGCCCGAAGCTCTCTTGCTTTTGCCCTGCTGCATTGTTCTGTCGATTGCTTTAGAATGTATGCAGCCGGAGTGTTGTAACCTGCGGCTGGCTGTCTTCTGGGCATCGTCAGCGCCACTGGCCAGGAATGCAGTTGTGAGGTCGGGCGATGGACATGCCTGGAATCTGTGCAACTGCCTGCAGTCCGGCGCCCTCATGAGCGCTGGTCGTAACCAGAAGACGTGTCGGTGCGAGTGACGGTTCCTCGCGCTGACGCCGACAGCAACGTTGGCGTTGCGGGACTGGTACTGAGGTGAAGTCGTTCACTCGACAAGTGCAGCAGTGTCGGCTGGCGGCGGTGTTATGGTGCACAGGCATTCTTTAGGTACATGGGTTGTCATGTTTTGTTAAAGCTTGTGTAGCTGTTTTCCGTTCATGCTGCTGTTCTTTTATATAGCTTGAATTAAGGTTAGGGGATGTGGGTGTGCTCACACCCCCTGTAAAGTTGTTTGCGCCACGTGGCGCACGTGTCACGCGCATGCCGGACGGCAGGTGGCGTGGTGCTCGCCAGCGTGTTATCACCATCATCATCATCGTGGTTAGTGCGTAACGCCGGCAGTGACGCCTAGCGGTAGGCCTCGGTGGTGGTGCCCGAGATTAAGCGGTGCTCTTTGGCGGGTGGTGGTCGGCGTGAATGGTAGTGTTTCACGAGTGTCGCCGGTGCGTGGTACCACGGGTTTCGCACTGGGGCCCTTGTGGCGACTCAAGCGTTGGCGCAGCCAACTTGCGTGTGTTCTTGTGTTTGTCAAGTTATTAAGTGTTGTGTAGTATTGCGTAAAGTTGTTTAGCGTGTTGATCACAATTTATGTTAGGAGAATTCAGCTGACGTTGTTTTCATTGTAAAAGTAGTTAAATAAATGTTGGTTGTTTGGTTCGTTTTAACCGTGCCTACTGTGTCCGTTCACTCTAAGAGCGTGTGGCGCTCACCACTTTGGGACACAATATCTTTAACATGACACGTATATCATGATTATCATGTTTGGACGTGTCGTTTACCTTCATCATCCATTCACGTCCCGTAATACCAAACGTGGTATATGTGAAGCTAGCGAAATGACCACGAGTGCACTATGAGCGTGGCGTGTAGTCATGACTAGTCATAACATGAAAATCATGACATGCATGGCATGATGTTAACGTTAGGCTCTGTTACTTATGTTCTTCTTGCAGTCATGGTATGTGAAACCATACCAGTTTCACAAAATTTCATGTGAACGAAACCACCGCAAAAGCAGCAAGACCATGAAATGTAAATCATGACATTTAGGACATACACGTTATAATTTTTATGTTTTGACTAGTCAGGTACGTTGTTTACACACTCCTGTTATGCCATATAAATTTGGTATTGATACCATTATCAAGATGGTCAGGAGAGAGAAAAGGCGTTGGCGGCTAGATAGATAGATAGACAGATAGATACGCTAGAAGCCGCTGAAGTTTCTTAAAAATGCCTCGCATTGAAAATAATTGGCGTCATCCATTGGTGGATTTGGATTGACCCATGAACACTGCGCCGGAGCACTCCACTCTGTCGGAGTGCAACAGAAAGAAATCTACCAATGGAGTACACGCACTCCCTCTGGAGCAAATGGCAGGGTCAGAATGGGACGTGATGCGCACGTGTCCTTTCTTGCTTAAGTGGGCACGCTAAACGCAGCGACGCTACGCTAGTGAAACGTGAGCTCCGAAGCGAGGCGCAGCTGACGCGACTGGCGTTCATTGGTTCGCCCGAAATTGGTACCGTTTCAAGAGGTTTCAAGGCAGGAGGCGCTTGGGACTTCCAGTCTAATCCGCCGATTTCGTCGGAGTAGAAAAAAAAATTGACATATCCCACGTACAGTGGAAATCAATGATATGCGAAGCACGAATGAGGAAGGATGACATGTCACTTTACAGTCAGCACAGTGGTATGAGGCGGAGTTGAATTATGCCGTACATGACTTCCATGTCTTGATTATCATGTTTGAACGAGTCATTTGCCTTCGCCGTCTATTCTCATCACCTAATACGAAATTTAGTATATGCGGAGATAGCGAAATGGCCGCGAGTCTGCTATGAACGTAACATTTAATCATGAGTTACATGACACGCACATGCTTCGACGTGTCATTCACCTTCGTCATCTATGCACGTCACGTGGTGAGTGAGAACAACTTTATTATTGTCCAGTGCAGACGCTGAGGTAGCCACGCGTCACCCTGCTACTCCCACGTGGGGACCGGCAGGTCTAGCCTGATGGCCCTGTCGCGGGCACACTGGACGGCCAGGATTTCGTCCTGAAGTTCTGGGCTGTGCAGAAGCGCATCCCATTCGGGTTTGCTATCAGTCGGTCCAAGTGACCCGCAATCCCAGAGCATGTGTGCTAATGTAGCGGTCTGGCCGCAAGCGGCACAGGCGGCATCGGGGAATTTGTGAGGATAAATATGATTTATGTATGCTAACGACGGGTACAAATGGGTTTGAAGTAAGCGCAACGAGACGGCCTGTGCTCTATTGAGTTTTGAAAGTGGCATTGGGAATGCCCGCCGCGCCATGTAGTAATACTTGGTAGTCTCGTTGTGTGTAGTAGGCGTCTCTTTATGTCCCCCGTCGTCGGCACTGGAGCCATCGCCCAGGTCGAGAGCTGTGCGGTCAGTGAGCGGGCGCGCTGCTGTGTGGGCCGACTCGTTCTGGTTCAGTGCAACGCCGTTTACGCAGCCGAAATGCGCGGGGAACCAATGTATGGTGTGAGGGATAATCGTATCGCTGGTGGAACTGTTCAAGATGCTGGCTGCCTGTGTTGATATGCAGCCCTTTTGAAAGGCTCTGACTGTGGATTTGGAGTCGCTGTACACCTCTTTGCACAGACCATTTAGCAGAGCGAGTGCGATGGCCAGTTGTTCGGCCACCTGGGGGTCCGTGGTGCAGTTTGTAGTCGAGCCCGTCTGGTCCACGACCATCGCTGCGAACGTTTTGCCGTCTCGATATGCTGCAGCGTCAGCGAAACTTGAATTTACGCCAACTTTTCCCAGTTGCTTCAGTTGAGCCGTCGGCCTTGCCCAATGACGTCCCTGATTTTGTACAGGGTGAGTGTTGCGGGGTATTGCGGCAACAATGACGTTTTCCTGTATACGTTTTGATATACGCACGCTATTTGTTTTCAGCTCCATAGGGTTAAAACCTAGCTCGCGAAGTATGCACCAACCAGCCATTGTAGTGAACAAGCGAGCTTGCTGCGAGCGTTGCTGCGCTTCCGCTATCTCGGCAGCAGAGTTGTGCACACCAAGCACGAGCAAGTTCTCGGTGTGTGTGCGTGCGGGAAGCTCCAGTGCCTTCTTGGCGATCTTTTTGATAGTCACGTCGAGCTTGTCACACTCGGACCTAAGCCAGTTGTGCATGGCAACGGTGTAGGTAAAGTGGCATAGCACAAACGCATTGATGAGCCTTAACAAATTGTCTTCCTTAAGGCCTCTATGTCTCCCGGAGACTATTTCGACGAGTCGGAAAGCCTTGTCAGTCTTGGGGACAATCTCACGCAGAGCGGTGGCGTTGCCACCCTTCGCTTCAATAAACATGCCGAGGATCCGGATGGTGTCTACCCTGGGGATTTCTACCCCGTGACTCGTGTAAATGTGTATATCGATTAATTCGACGGGTTTCCATCCCTTAGGTCGGCCACCTCGTTCTTTTCTATAGAGCAGGAGCTCCGACTTGGCGGGTGAGCATCTGAGTCCCGTTTGGCTCAAGTACGATTCCACCCCGGCGACTGCTTCTTGAAGGGCATCTTGCACCCGGCCTTCGCTGCCGCCAACGCACCAGATTGTGATGTCGTCGGCGTAGATGGTATGCTTGATGCCGTCCTCGCTAGCCAGTCTTTTCGACAGTCTGATCATGCAGAGATCGAACAGCACTGGAGAAATCACATAACCCTGGGGCATGCCTCGATATCCGAGTGGTACGTCCTCAGAGAAGAAGTTCCCGATGCGCAGCCTCGCTTTTCTTCCAGACAAGAAGGACTTGATGTAGTTGTACAGCCTGGGCCCAAGCTCGAGTTTCGCCACAGTCTCCAAGATGAATTCGTGCTTGATGTTGTCAAATGTCTTCTCTAGGTCTAAGCCAAGAAGAGCCTTTGTATCTCGAGTATCCATCAAGAACTTGGTGCCTACTGAGCAGCATTGCATCCTGCGTTGAAAGGCCGGTACGAAACCCAATCATATTGTGCGTATAAATCTCATTTCCCCTCCACGTAGGTCACGTGGTACCAACTTTGGTATATGCGAAGCTAACGAAACGACCGCGAGCATGAGCGTGGCATGAAGTCATGTTACTTGACACGCATGTGATAATATATATGATTGGGTTTGTCCCTTGTGTTCGCCATGCAGTCATATTGTCATATCATATCAGTTTTGCAACATGTCATGTGAACGAAACGATCGCAAAAGCAGCAAGACTATGAAATATAAATCATGACACTCATGACTTACGTGTCATTATTTACGTCTTATGACTAATCAGTTATGCTCGACATACAGTCATGTTTTGCCGTATCAATTTTGGTATCTATTGCATTATCGAGACGGCCAGGAGAGCTAAAAGTCGCAGGCAGCTAGATAGATAGAGACGTTCAAAGTCGCTGAAGTTAGTCAAGAAATGCTTCGTATTCAAAAAGTTCCCCCGTGGAGTGAATCTCGTGACAAAGAGGCTCCAGATCTGCCAATGGAACATAACAAAGAGCACTTTCAATCCGCCAATGAAATAGAATTTCTCCACATGGAGCAGCAGAAAGTTTCACCTGAAGTGCTCCGAATCTGCCAATGAATGACACCATAAGATTTGAGGCCTGGCTTCACGTGCCACCATCAAGTGCTGTCTTTATATTCTTATCTATTTTAAATGCGAAGCGTTTCTGAGCGAACTTTGGCGACTTTGAGCGTGTCCGTTCAACCCATCCATCCATTCACCCGCCCCATCCATCCATCCATCTACCCACCTACCCATGACTACATGCCACGCTCATGATGCGCTCGCAGCTGTTTCGCTAGCTTCACATGTACCAAACTTGGTATCATGCGACGCGAACGGATGACATGGGTAAATGACACATCCAAACATGATAATCACGACATGCGTGCCACGTAACAACATGACTACATGCCACACTGGTGATGCGCTCGCAGCCGTTTTGCTAGCTTCACATATGCCAAATTTGATATAGCGTGACGTCAATGAATGACGAAAGTATGTGACTGGTGGAAACATGATAATCATGAGATGCATGTCATGTGAAATTATGCCTACATTCCACACTCAAGGCGCCAATACCTTTTGGCGTGACGCGGTGCGCGTGCTCACCGGCGTCCATTAAGTCGCATCACGCCGGCATTGCCACGCCAGGCGCCGGTCCTGCCATATACTCGCAGGCGCGTCCGGCGTCCCTGCGTCACGAAAAGAGGGAGGCTCAGTGTTGTCTGGGTAACGAATCAGAGCGAAATGTAGCATGCCGTATTTCGCACTGGTTGCCGTTGGGCCGCGCCGACGAACGCTGGTCGCACCTGGCGTCAGACCACAGAGTACTCGCGTTTCGCTAACGTAGCATCGCTGCGCTCAGCGTGCGCGCCCGTCAACGTTACATTAGAGTGTAATGGGCCCTTCATGATGCACCCGCGGCCATTTTGCTAGCTCCACATATACCAAATTTTGTGTTACGTGACGTCAATGGATGCCGAAATATATGAGTGGTTCAAATATTATAGTTCTGACACGCGTGTCATGTAAATACATGACAACATACTACGTTTATAGCGTGCTCGCGGCCATTTCGCTAGCTCCACATGTACTAAATTCGGTATCACGTGACGCGAATAAATGGCGAAGCTAAACGACACATCCAAACATGATAATCATGACACGGAAGTCATGTACGGCATAATTTACCCCCATCTCGTAACGTTGTTCTCAACATTTCTCATTCGTGCTTCGCATATAATTGATTCCCACTGTATGTGAAATCTGGCAATTTCAATTTTTTTTGCAGTCGCTTGCTATCTGTTTAGCGCCATCCAAACGATGACGCTACATAGTCATGCCTGAAGCAATGTGTGTTGTGATATGCGAAAAAAAAAACTCTGATATGAACACACCATGTCTAGCCCAACATACCAGCAATGGAAGGCGGAAAAAGGACATGGTTCGTAAAGTCCTCTATAGAGAACTAAACGGACACACAAGAACATACCTTCATTGATAAAATCAAATCTATAACGTCCTAACATAAAAGAAAATGCCCACAGCATTGAGCTCTTCACAGAAATATAGAAAAATATAAAGAAACAAAAGACAAAATTTTTTTGAATTGCCAGAGTTTTATACAACTTTTCTTCATTTTTTACTTTGTATCATAGTAGAGAAAAAATAAAGGCATGACCTGTACTGTCCCGAAAAAGGGTGCTATCACTCTCAAGAAAAACTGAAGATATCATGTATGTGTCGTAGTGTTCTGGCATTTGGAGCGCATAGTTTGTTCTTCATCGAGAAACCTTCCAATATCACTCCATCTAGTTATTCCAGAGGAGGTGCTTGTCTGCAAGCATTCCATGAAGCGACGATCGTTACTTCGTTTGATAATTTCAGTATATATAGACACCAACAAACACTTCTGATATGTGTCCTTGGATGCAAACTCTTTGAAATTAAGAAAGACCAGGTGTGTGAATTATTTTCGGTGTATGCAATAGAACGTAATTTCCTTGAATTGCGAATAACTTCTGCTTTGATCGCAGCGTGTCAGTATCCCACATGAAAAGACGATCGTGTAGCTGCTAACAAAACGGCCTATTATCAATTATTAACATCTGAGCAGCCGGTAAAAACGGCTAACATATCCTGACTATTCCTGGCGCTCTACATAACTTGATTCTTGCCTTTTCGCGATGTGAATCCCTAAAGATGAGTTGATGCAAAAAACAGTTCCCAATGCTTTAGGAGTCGAAAAAAACCAATCATAGAATCATGGAGGTGTAGCTTCAAAGCAGCCTTGTACGTTGTTCGTTTTGAGCGAAACAGAACGGCTTTGGTTCTTACACAACTGGTTTGTGTTCGATATTCAGTTGGTGGTGTATACAGGTCATGTAGTGTGTTTCTGAATAAGGTCATTTAATTCTACACCTGTAAAAAAGAATGTAGTGTCGTCTGCATACATACTATATCAGATTGTATCATGGCGCCCGCAACCGCATTTTGGTGGTAGTCTTGTCGTGACCGGACAATCGTATTAGTGAGACACCCTTGCAATCTATTACCCAATTTGGGCTACAGTGAACTAGGAATGTAATCGAGGAGGAAGACGAAGTGATTCTCTTGTGGAACACATCTTTCGGTCTGTGCTGTATTTTCTGCGTTCCACAGCGCAACATCGGGGTCTCCAGCCCCCTACATCGCGGTCATGGATGTGCAATCCCCGGAGATCCCGCCCGGTACCAGTTCATCCATGGGCATTGCTTCAAGAAAGCGTGGTAATACATCTAGTGAGAGCGAGGACACCGAGCCGTACTCTGCATCAGACTACGAGTCCTCGAAAGACGGCTTCGAACCTGTGCTCTACCGCAAGGCCAAACGAAGAATCATGAACGCATCATCGGCATCAAGTACAGCCACTGTGAGGACAGCGCCTCAGCGATGGCCTCACTCCACTCTGTTTGTGCCGCAGACTACTACTGCTAATCTACGCTTCCTCAACAGGCAAGCACTGTCCTTGTACCTTGAAAACATTGTGCCTAACGAGATTAAGGACATCAGGATAAACACGAGGAAGAATATTTTGGCAATCGACGTGAGAAACCCGAGTGCACTGAACACGCTACAGCATGTGTAGGAGCTGGGAAACATCAAAGTCCGATCCATCATACCAGCGAATGGTGACACCGTAACAGGAGTTATCTATGACATAGACACTGAAATCACCAATGAAGATCTTCCTGTACTGATAAAACCAGTGAGCGAAAACAACGTCATTGTGCATGCTGGTCGCCTAGGCAACTCTCGTTGTGTGCGAATAACATTCAAGGGTGACTGTCTTCCCTCTTACGTGAAGGTTGGCCATTTCCGTCACCAGGTTCGCCCATTTATTCCGAAGCCTATGCAGTGTTTCAAGTGCCATAAGATTGGCCACGTGCAGGGCGTTTGCAGAAATTCCGCAGTGTGCCCCCGATGCGCTGAACACCACTCAGAAGACGACTGTAATGCAACTACGTTGAAATGCCCCAACTGCCAAGGCGCTCACAGTGCTTCCTCCAAGGACCGTCCTCAGATTAAGAAAGATTTATATTCTGAGGCAAATGGTGTGAGACAACTCGACTCACAGAGAAGCTGCGCAAAAAGTAAGGCGAAGGCGCCGCCATCGTCGAAGGTCCTCACGAAGGACAGTGCAAAATCTGACGACAAAGTCAGAAACTCAGGTGCAATCGACAGGCGCGGCTCCTAGCACGGCAAACATCTGCGCTGAAAGAGAAGATGCCGGAAGATCTCTCTCTCCAAAGGAATGGCCACTCCTTCAGCCTAGACGATCTGTTGAGCCTCAACAGAAGCCGCCTACACGACCTGTTGAGCCTCAACAGAAGCCGCCTCAAGAACAAGCACAAAATGCTGCAACAGCCGGGAAGCCAGATCATCGCGTGATGGTGATGCTAAGATCATTAGTGGACACCATTCGCATGTTGCTAAACGACATGAATACACCGTCAGCCAAAAGTGCCCTTCAAGTACTGGACGCGCTTAGTCCAGTGCTAGCAGTCCTAGAGTAGACCATGGCTAATGCACCTCTGTCTTTCAGGGAGGAGGTTCGTAAAGCAGCAATACTGCAGTGGAACGCCAGGGGACTGAGATCGCGCATTGGTGACTTTCGTCAATTTGTGTACGTCAATATGTTTCCCGTAATCGTCATCTGTGAGCCGAACTTATCGAGTGCAATACGACTCTCGGGATACGAACCTTTATGTCGTCTACTGTTACTGAAAGCAGCAAGGTTCTGGTGTACATTCGCCGAGACCTCACTTACATCTTTCAACCTGTGCCACCTCATGATGGAAACCAATACGTATGCTTAAGAGTGAAAAAGAGGAGGCTCAACATCACGGTGGTTGGCGCATACCTATCACCATCAAGCCGTTTTGATCAAAAAAGACTACGAGACATCCTAGCGTTAACTCCTGACCCGTGTGTTATCATCGGAGATTTTAACGCTCATCATACATTATGGGGAAGTCAGAATACCAACATGAAGGGCAGAAGCTTGGTGTCTTTTGCCTCCGACAACCAACTTTGGTTACTGAACGACGGCAGTCCTACCTTTTTACGTGGCTCCACATACAGTAGCTGTCTCGACTTGGCTTTTGTTTCGCGAAGCCTAGTGAAACATACTGAATGGTTCACGGATATAGAAACGCACGGGAGTGATCACATTCCAACTTACGTCAAGATCAGAGGATTGTCGCCTCCTAAAGTGCGCGACATGGTTAAAAGAGTGGACTGGAAAAAATTTCAGTCTCGTATGGAAGACCAATGCCAAAAACACATATCCGATTTACAAGAGGCCATCCAGAGCACTGTAAAAGACACTGTGTGTACGATCCCATGCCCTGAAAGATTCATGGACATCGACATAGAGCTGGAGCGGCTTCGAGCCTTGCGACGATGAGCTGAAAGAAGGTACCGGCGCACGAAGGACATAGAAGATTTACGGACTGCTAGACGTATGCAGAAGAAGATCAAACGTCGGTTGGACAAGCTAGCATTCCAACGCTGGATTACTTTCTGCGAGTCACTCGACCCTCGTAAGCCTTTATCGCACATATGGACGACGGTTAGAGGTTTGCGGTCATCGCCCATTCAGAAGTCACCATTCAAGGCCTTAGCCCTTCACCAAAATCGACCAGATGTGGACGTTGTTGAAGAGTTCTGTGCCGGATTATCAGGGCAAACTACAGCCACCAGCAGCTCACCACTTTCGAGCAGTTGTCCGCCACCACGTGATTCCTCTATGGACTTCCCGTTCACCATTCAGGAGCTCAAAGCAGCACTCGCTTCATGCAAACGTACCTCTGCACCAGGACCTGACGGAATCTCCTACAGAGCCCTGTGTCATCTGGGTGAGCGCGCGAGAATAGCTCTACTTCAGCTATATAATGATTGTTGGCTAGAGGGCACTGTCCCCTTAAGTTGGAAAACTAGTCGTCTAGTACCATTACTGAAACCTGGCAAATCACCATTGGTACTCTCCTCCTATCACCCGATCGCATTGGCCAGTTGCGTGGGTAAAGTGATGGAGAGAATGATTCTCGGCCGACTCGAGTGGTACTTGGAGTATCATCAGATCTACCCAAATGCCATGGCTGGCTTTCGACGTGGTCGATCATCGATCGATAACGTCATCGACCTAGTCACGTACGTTGAACACGAGAAAGGCCATAAGCGTCTTTGCGCCTCTCTGTTCCTTGACGTCAAAGGAGCCTATGATAACGTGACACATGAATCCGTCCTTGCCGCACTAGAAGAGATTGGAGTGGGTGGCCGAATGTTTAAGTGGATACGCAGTTATCTCCAAATGCGATCCTATTTTGTGAGTACAGAGACTGGGAACACGTCTACACATTTCAGTTGTCGTGGCGTCCCTCAGGGTGGTGTACTGAGCCCCGTTCTATTCAATATAACACTAATTGCTCTCCATACGCACCTACCAAACAATATTTATCTATCAACATACGCTGATGACATCTGCATATGGACATCTGCGGTAACTCGCCTGCAGTTACGAGCGAGAATACAGAGAGCTGCTACTTCAACTGCTTTGTATCTACGCAATCGAGGCCTGGAAATTTCCTCCGGAAAGTGCGCTCTTCTGGCATTTACGCGCAAACCCATGTCGAATTATAGAGTGTCAATTAACGGTCAAAATATACCATATCGTCGATCTCACAAATTTCTGGGTGTCATAGTCGACAGAGACTTATCATGGAGCCCTCATGTATCGTATTTGAAAAAGCGATTGACAGGCATATGCCATCTTTTCAAGTTTCTCGCTGGAAAGACTTGGGGAATGCAGCCTAATGCTATGTTACGACTGTACAGGGTGCTTTTCCTTGGCTTTTTACGCTACAGTCTGCCTGCATTATCAAACGCCAGCAAAACAAGTCGACGCATGATACAAAGCGTTCAGGCACAGGCGCTTCGAATATGTCTAGGTCTGCCTCAGGGTGCCTCAACAATGGCGACTATAGCTATAGCCAAAGACCACCTCGTGCAGACCCATATTGAAATTGAAGCTTTGAGGATACACATAAGGCATGTGGGCCAGAATCCCCATCACCACCTAGCCTCTCTACCAGTGGATAGACCTCATACTTCCTCTTGTCGAACAATAACTACACATGGTGACTCCCTACCAACTGGTTTTACGCCCGCGGCGAGACCTTCAATTCCTCCATGGTGCCTCAAACAGCCAGTCATCTACCTGACAATACCAGGCATTCAGAAAAAAGGTGATTTCTCAATACCAGCCCTTAAGCAGCTCGCATTACTCCTGCTTTACGAGAAGTACCAAGACTGCACCCACGTCTACACCGACGGCTCCGTACTGCCAAACAGCTCAACTGCGGCGGTCGTTATTCCAACGCACGCCACAACCATCAAATTCAGGACAGCTCATGCAACCACAACAACGGCAGCAGAGCTTGCAGCGCTTCGCGCTGCGCTGCGTTTCATTAACGACCAAAGCACGCAACGGTGGACGATTTTTTGCGACTGCAAGGCGGCACTGCAGTCACTTCTGTCAAATCTACGCCATGGTCCACACGAGCAGTTGGTATTTGAAACAGCAGAACTGCTACACCACATAACAGAGAAAGGGCACCAAGTTATATTTCAGTGGTTGCCAAGCCACTGTGGAATTATCGGTAACGAACGAGCTGATCAAGCAGCCCGTTCAGCCCATACAGAAGACAACGACCAGTCAATACCTCTCTCAAGAACGGACGCTGCTAGGAGGCTCCGAATGCTTGCTCGCCAACGCTCCATGGCTCTTTGGAATAAGCCTCTCTTTACGCATGCAAGATTACGATCCCTTGATCCAACGTTAAGCATGCAGCTTCCAACAAAAATTCGACGAGGCGACGCTACTGCTCTGTGCAGACTATGGTTGGGAGTCGCGTTTACCCGTGCGTACGCGTTCCGCATAGGTATGGCCGACACCGCCGACTGTGCACACTGCGGAGATGAAGAAACAATTCGACATATCCTGTGTGACTGCCCGAAATACAACCTGGAACGACAACACCTTTCTGATAAACTAAACAGGTTAGATGACCAGCCGCTGTCAGAAGAAAGGATACTGCGCCATCGTCATGACTCATCGTCGCAGAAGAAAGCCGTGCAAGCGCTACTGGGCTTCTTACGAACTACTGGCCTGTCGGAACGCCTCTGAGTGGACTGATTTTGTGTGTGCGTGTGTGTCGGTGTTTTTCTCTTATTTATTTTTTAACTCTCCCTTTCTCTTTCAACCCCCTATTCCCCAACCCCAGTGTAGGGTAGCATACCGGATACTAGCATCTGGTTAACCTCCCTGCCTTCCTCTTTTCTCGTTTCTCTCTAGGAATGTAATCAAGAGTGCACATGAGCTTAAGTTCCTAGACACGCAGACGGACGGACGGATGATTGGACAGACAGACAGACAGACAGACAGACAGACAGACAGACAGACAGACAGACAGACAGACAGACAGACAGACAGACAGACAGACAGACAGACAGACAGACAGACAGACAGACAGACAGACAGACAGACAGACAGACAGACAGACAGACAGACAGACAGACAGACAGACAGACAGACAGACAGACAGACAGACAGACAGACAGACAGACAGTCAATGTACCTGCGGTTCGCTAAGAAATGCTTCGCATGTAAAACTCCAGGAAATAGTCAACGAAGCGTTAAGTGGTGTTGTGCGACCGAATAGTGTTTCTCTTGAATGGGCTCTTACTACGGTTGAGACTGAAGAACGAGTTCACATTATCTTGCACAGATTCGACAGTTCGTTACCTAATCACACTGCATTAGGATTGCTAAATGCAGCGGATTACCTCTCAGGATGCCTTTGATAATGACCGGCAAGTGAGTGATGCTTTTTAACCAATCCACGTCTTTCCACGTCAGAGAGGGGTCGAAAAGCGCAGAGGCGTACGTCGACAGGCCGGAGCCGCCACCCGCTGCTGGAGCCACGTTTTGGAAGTCAGCATCCTGGAAGTTGGCCATCCTGCGTTGAGATAATAGGGGCTTTTTGCTTGTATCTATACTTCACGTTACAGTGTTGCCGGGCACCGGAGAGACTCACTGCATGCGCGGGTCTTTACGAAACGCAAACCCTTAGGTAACGTAAACTATGCGTCGGATGGGTTTTACGTTTGCGGTTCTATCTCGCGAATCCACCTTCATTCGTAAGAAATTGTAATATCCACACTCATACCCAGGCCCAATTCAACAGTCCTTTACCGGCCCATCCCGCGGGCCGGGCTCGTGCAGTGCTGTAATTCTAACGTTAATAATGCAATAAATTTCCTTGCTTTAGAAAAAAATTTCTTGATTCTTGTTTGCACTTTTTCTTGTTAATATTTTCATATGCATGAACATCGCAGTAATCATTACTTACTTTCAGAAAAAGTATCATTATCATTATGATCATGATCATCTTCATCAGCCTCACTATGTCCGCTGCGCGACAAAGGCTTCTACAATGTTCCATCAGTCAAGTCAGTCATGTGCTTGCTGCTGCCACATTATACCCACAAACTTTGTAATATCATCTGCCCACCTAATTTCTGCCTCCCCCTAACTCGCTTGCCTTCTCTGGGAATCCAGTCAGTTACCGTTAAAGACTAGCGGTTATTCTGCCTACGCGCTACATGCTCGATCCATGGCAATTTCTTATTTATCTAAACAATTTTATCCCTAACCCCAGTTTGTTTTCTGAAACACTCAGCTATCTTATTGTTTCTGAAGGTTACACCTACCATTTTCCTTTCCATTGTTTGCTGCGTCTGAGACGTCCCCCGCTACGCCACCGTTCGCCAAAGAGAGGGAAGAACAATCAACCCTTTTTCTATCCGGTTCCCTCTTGGCTACGTGTCTCAATCATTCCTCACATACAGAGATTCGTGCTGGGGCCGGGAAGTAAGAGACGCTACGACTTGTTTCTGTTTACTGATTCATTAAATTTAATACTAACTTAAAACATCGTATACTGCGTACATCAACCACTACAATAAATTATAACACATGATTTGGACATTTGCGACATGCGACGCAGGATACATAATGGAAATAACTTTGACAATACAATGGTGCGACGATACGAAGTAAGCACAGGCCGACACAAATGATAAAGTCATTATTTGCAAAACCGCGCAATGTCTCAATTCGCCACCTCCCTTTCCGCAAAGCTAATCTGAATAAGATGCATAAAGTCCGTCTCACGAAAGGTCCATGTTGACGGGGGCCTCGGAGCGGGTTGTTCATATCGGGGCCGAAGGTTGGTTCTTTCCGTCACGGTCTGATCTGTCTCCTTCCGTCGCCGTCTTCATCGTCTTCGTCATCGTCGCCTACGTCGTCCCTCTTAGTGGTTTCCATCTTAGCTTCTCTACCATCTCGAGCTCATCGCATCATCTCTCTGACTCCCTTCGCATCGTAACTCTGGCTCCTTCGACTCTTCACATCGTATCTCTGACCCCCAAGCTCGTCTCGTAGTCCCCTTTTTGTAGGACCCGACTCCGCCCTACCGGGGCACCAAAACCAGTCGCCACTCCACGGGGCATCTCCCTTTTTCTCCTTCCAAGTGTCGTTTTCCATGGCCGCTCCCGTGGCCCGGACCAGTAGAAAACCCTCTCCCACGAAATTATCTGTAGCCGCCGCTTCTTCGTCATTCACCGTCGCGGGCGGCCAGCCGCGCAGAACGCAGTAAGAGCCCTGGCGCCAGGGAGACTGACGGAAAGGCATAATGGACCCGGCACAGGCGCTTGCCGCAAACGTCGCTTTCCCCGAACCAACAAAAGGTGTTCTGCTGCTCCCCCATGCCACAGATCTGAAGAGTGCGCGCCGATTATTGTACTCTGTCACACCGTCTGCAGACGACAAGGCGCCGCCCGGTCCACGACTTTGCGTGGGGAAGCCCGTGAGAATACTAGACATAATCCTTCTGGTACTTAACTCCGGAATGCCCTTTATGCGTGGGTTTGAAAAACGAGCGCGCACATCTCGAAAGGAGCGGGGTTCAGTCCGTGTTTGCGGGGACGTCACAATCCCTTCATCTTGCAGAAGAATTTTCCCAGCGGGGAAATTCAAACGCGAGAAATGCGGGCGCATAACGCCTTCGGGTTGCGCAGCGAAATTGAGACACTGCGGCAGTCTTAGGAATACTATACGCGAACACAGAACACTTGAGAGTCAGCCGTGGCGGTGGCGCGTCGCTGAGAGGAACCAATCTGTGGTTGTCGCTGAATCATCACCCACCACGAAGCAGTTTGATTCCGTATTTCTACCGCGCACAACACACTTGAAACCTTCAGAATCACTGCACAAACTCGTGGATGACGCGTGGACAAAACGCACACGTGTGCGGAAGGTTCACTACCATGCGAGCACAACACACACTTCGCCCGCACTGTCCACTCTCGGCACAACCAAACAGAGTATACACACATTTCATTACGCTTTCATTCCACACATGCACAAAATTTTAAGATCTTATCGAATATATCAAACCAACCGAAAAATGGGATGGCGGGAGAACATAGGTCACACAGGCAGTATAATCTATGTTCTGAATCTGAATATGCACTGATTCTGAATGCTGAATATGCACTGAATTACCTTCGCATACCATCTCCTGCCCGGCCTCTGTTGCACGAACCTGTCGGTGAGGGAGAGGGGCCTTCAACGCGATTTGCGTGTTCGGATTGGCTAAGACCGTAGCGTATATGCTGTCCCATGCAACTGTGACATTGGGCGTTGTACATCAATGCCAATCACGACGTTCACTGCCTCCTAACGAGGCGCGACACTTCCGTGCGGGGAGACGCCATGAACCCATTTCAATTTGAACTTTCTAAACTTTCTCGTTTTTTAAAAACAGTCCCTTTTTCACCTTCCTTTCCGACAAGTGGCGAGATCTCGGCAACCTCACATTTACTGACCCTACGTTCTTCCCCAATCATTAGGGGTTCATCGATCCCAGGTGGGACCACTCACTCAGTGGTCAACATCAGACGCCGCGAACAACACAAAACCACAATAACCGAGCGAACTACCTGCCTCATTTCAAAACACAATCAACAAAATAAAACAAGTGTACAGGCCAAAGCAAAACAAAATAAAAGAAAACTTAAACTTCGACACAAGGTCTCCACTAAAATAACAAGCACAATGACCGAACAAAAATTTTAGAAAAAAAATGGCATACAACATTGCGGACTCATGACACTAGCCGATCCCCGAGCGCTCAGCGTCTACCTGTATGCAGACTTCTTCCTCGACTCCGAGTCCCGGACCCTCATTAGGTGGTCCGAACTTCAATCTACTCAACCCAGTCGCGGACTGGGGCATGTGCGAAGCTTTCCTATAAGACCACCGCTGCGCGCGCCCGGGTTTGGTGCGGTGTACATCGAGTGTGCTGCCGTTCCCCTCTGGTCCCACAAAACCTACCCCGTTGCGATCTAGGCATTCCTCAATCTCATTTACTCTCTCTAACGTTCGGTCTATCACCGTGTCGACCAAGACTCCGACAACTGCATCCTCAGAAAAACCATTCACATCCAACTCCATATCTGCCACTCCTACAGGTAATGCCTCATCGTCTCGTGGGACCTTCGAGGTAGAAACCGCAGCTAAACCGTCTGCACACGCTCCAGCGACCTCGACAACCTTTCTTTCACCCAGTGGCACCAGGGTGTCAGCTTTCCTTTCAAACACACACTCGCTCAATGGCGGAACATCCTCCTCGATCACGGAAATTACATTGACCACTTCCGCACACGCTGAACCGTGACTCATTTTTAAGGAGCTTATTTCCTCGCGGATAATTACGACTGCGATTGACCTCTGCGCGTCAACGTCATGAGGAGGGGTTGCGTCTAGGTTTCCAGATTCGACTTTTGTCACCATGTTCTTGTCTTTGTGAATGCGGCGGTCACCCACCTGATTCCAATTTCGTCGCCGGTACCGGTGGCATTCTCGCCGAAAGTGACCAATTCTGCCACAGTTATAGCACCCGCCGGGATAAGGGAGTTGCTTCGGTAATTCCTGCCAATTTTGTTCCGCCTTATTGCGTACTGCCAAGCTCTCCACAAGTTTTTCGAGGCGGTCAAGGCGGCTATGCATCTCATGAACATCCGTGTCCTCTTCTCCGTATCGAATGGGTAACGAATGGCTGCTCGACACTTTCTCATTCTGCTCCTCCTTGACCGCTATGGTAATGGCCTCGTCAAACGTTTTTGGGTCTCGAGAGAGAACAAATCTGCGGACCGGATCCCTCGGGCCTAATAAAAATAGCGAGAGTAATTGTTCGTCTAGAATTTCGTGGCGCAGTGAAGCTTTTACCGGATCCTGACTATCGGAGCTCACCAGGGTGGCGGTCCCAAGGATGCGCAAGCGACTTGCAAATGACCTCACCTCCTCATCTGCCTCTTGCCTCGCGTTTAAAAACCGTTCCGTTTTAAAGATAAGTGGCTCCGTATCGAACCTCTTGAGGGCCAAATATTTGAATTCAGAAAAAGTTGAAGCCGCAGCGACGCCATCATCCCACCACGCAAAATCGTGCGCCGCGCCTACCATCTTGCATCGCGCTATGCAGACCAGCTCATTATCCCGCCATCCACCCAAGTGACCAACCTGTTCCAAAATTTTCAAGAAAACCCCAATATCCGGACCCGTATCACCCCCCGTAAACGATGGAACCATGTCCGCTAACATTAGCGTGCTCATTTCGACTAGGTCGTCTCTGTCGGTCATCTTATTAGCCTGCTCGTTCATTTTGTCGCCTCTCCTTCCCTAGTACGAGGGTGAAATCTCGCACCGTTGCCCCAGCAGTAATCCCACCGCTGCCACCACTTGAGACGTCCCCCGCTACGCCACCGATCGCCAAAGAGAGGGAAGAACAATCAACCCTTTTTCTATCCGGTTCCCTCTTGGCTACGTGTCTCAATCATTCCTCACATACAGAGATTCGTGCTGGGGCCGGGAAGTAAGAGACGCTACGACTTGTTTCTGTTTACTGATTCATTAAATTTAATACTAACTTAAAACATCGTATACTGCGTACATCAACCACTACAATAAATTATAACACATGATTTGGACATTTGCGACATGTGACGCAGGATACATAATGGAAATAACTTTGACAATGCAATGGTGCGACGATACGAAGTAAGCACAGGCCGACACAAATGATAAAGTCATTATTTGCAAAACCGCGCAATGTCTCAATTCGCCACCTCCCTTTTCGCAAAGCTAATCTGAATAAGATGCATAAAGTCCGTCTCACGAAAGGTCCATGTTGACGGGGGCCTCGGAGCGGGTTGTTCATATCGGGGCCGAAGGTTGGTTCTTTCCGTCACGGTCTGATCTGTCTCCTTCCGTCGCCGTCTTCATCGTCTTCGTCATCGTCGCCTACGTCGTCCCTCTTAGTGGTTTCCATCTTAGCTTCTCTACCATCTCGAGCTCATCGCATCATCTCTCTGACTCCCTTCGCATCGTAACTCTGGCTCCTTCGACTCTTCACATCGTATCTCTGACCCCCAAGCTCGTCTCGTAGTCCCCTTTTTGTAGGACCCGACTCCGCCCTACCGGGGCACCAAACCCAGTCGCCACTCCACGGGGCATCTCCCTTTTTCTCCTTCCAAGTGTCGTTTTCCATGGCCGCTCCCGTGGCCCGGACCAGTAGAAAACCCTCTCCCACGAAATTATCTGTAGCCGCCGCTTCTTCGTCATTCACCGTCGCGGGCAGCCAGCCGCGCAGAACGCAGTAAGAGCCCTGGCGCCAGGGAGACTGACGGAAAGGCATAATGGACCCGGTACAGGCGCTTGCCGCAAACGTCGCTTTCCCCGAACCAACAAAAGGTGTTCTGCTGCTCCCCCATGCCACAGATCTGAAGAGTGCGCGCCGATTATTGTACTCTGTCACACCGTCTGCAGACGACAAGGCGCCGCCCGGTCCACGACTTTGCGTGAGGAAGCTCGTGAGAATAGTAGACATAATCCTTCTGGTACTTAACTCCGGAATGCCCTTTATGCGTGGGTTTGAAAAACGAGCGCGCACATCTCGAAAGGAGCGGGGTTCAGTCCGTGTTTGCGGGGACGTCACACGTCGTACTCAATTTCAGCTGAACCTTCTTTGTAAGTCTCCAGGTCTCCACTCCAGCTAAATACCGGCAAGATGCAGCTGTTCTATATTTTCCTCTTGAGGGTAGTGGCAATCTACCTGTTACAATATGAGAGTAAATGTGCTCCACCCTATTTTTATTCTTCTAGTTACTTCCATCGCGTGGTTCGGCACAATTTCAATTTTAAGACCTACGTTTCTGCTCTCATTGTTTAATTCAGCGATCAGGCGTTGTAATTCATTCCCTGAGTTACTCAGCAATGCAAGGTCATTGATGAAGCGAAGGTTATTAACGTTCTCTCTATTGAATCTTATTCATAATTCTTCCCATTTTAGGCCTCTGAAAACCTTCTTTGAGCACGTGGTAAATAGCATTGTAGAGATTGTGTTCCTGTGTCTTACACCCTTCTTTATTGGTGTTCTGTCGCTCTCTTTATGGAGCACTATGGTGGCAGTTGATCCTGCGTAAAGTTTTTACAGCATGTTTACAGATGCTTCGCCGACGCCCCGATTACGCAGTGTCTGCATAACTGCCGATATTTCACTGAATCAAATGTCTTCTCGCAATTTTAATATAAGTTGGCGTATTTTGAGCATTTCTTTAATACCCGATTGATAGAATGACTTTGGTCGAATGTTGAGTAGCCTGTTCGATATCCTGCTTGTTATTGGGTTGATTGGACTTAAATGTTGTCTGAATTTTGTCAGCAATTACCTTTCCAAATAGCATGTATTGAGGGCGAGGTCATACTGTGGCGTCATCTGCCGGGATACTTTTGTGACATCACGTGGCACCGGCTGGGCTGTGCGACGTGCTCGACAACTCCTGCGATTCAAGCTGTTCTGCAGTGGCTGTTCTCACTTCACAAGCGTCGGTTGTGTTTCTAATCGCTGCAAAACAGTATAGAATGTTTGC
Source organism: Rhipicephalus annulatus (assembly GCA_013436015.1). Taxonomy (NCBI): domain Eukaryota; kingdom Metazoa; phylum Arthropoda; class Arachnida; order Ixodida; family Ixodidae; genus Rhipicephalus; species Rhipicephalus annulatus. The sequence continues at coordinate 651,233 of WOVY01010468.1, read as the reverse complement.
CAACGAAGAGTTCTAGCGAGCCAACGTATGGTGATTGACGCGCCATGCTCGTTCGACGGAGCGCGTGCGCATGGCGCCATGGACGCACAACGTGAAGATGCGTTTTGGTAAAACGTTGGTTTTTATGAAAATCATCTATTAATCTTTGAATCAAAGCCTTCTCGCATTGCGAGAACATTTATGTTTGCTGATGCAAGCCTTATGGCGTGCACCTGTATCCAGCTTTTGCACGGAAGTGCGTGACCAAGACCGCACCGATTATATCAGGGTAGACTGCAGCGCAGGATTCACGGCAACACCTCACCGTATAGTTTTCAGAGCTGTATCAAGCAGCCGAAGGGAACGGAGGATGCTTTGGCATTGGCTAAATTCGCTTGACCTTTTATGACGGTATCGAAAGCTCTTTACAGCATCAAATTACTCTTCACAACCACTTTTGTTTATGCAGCCTGGTAGTTTGACCAGGTATATAACAGCGCAATTTTTCATAAGACATATACTTCAATAAGTGGAAGTTCACCCCCACATATTTTATAACCCTGAGCCTCACTTTCATTACAGGCGCTTGTCGACGCCGGGTAGTGAAAGCGGGGGCTGATGTATTTCGCGAACTTTGCAATCCTACCTGCTACCATGGTTTTCTTGACTACTAATTACAATTACAGTATCTTGTTTAGTGACTCTGCTGGTCTATGATATCAAGCAAAATGTTTACCAGCAGCTCCGTTCATCGCGGCTGCTTATAGAAGAGACGTCCGAATATACAACGCAAAGGGACGGCATTAGGACAAAATGATTCTCGCCTCCCTGAGCTGCTGGAAAAAAACCTGTCTGCCTGGCTGAATAAATCGCTAATTCCTATATGTACATTTCTGGAATTTTACACGTCGTATACATCAGATATCAACTCCAACGCAGTACAACAAGGACTTTCGCGAAAGTGCTTGCTGCGCACACGATAATCAATACTGGTTAGTTTCCCCATTCTCGGCAAGTTATCGAACAAAAAGCTTCTTAATTTTAGCCTATGCACAAAAAAACCTCACCAGGGTGAGAAGCAGTTTCGCATCATGCGTTTCTTTAACCATAGAAGGGCCGAATAGAATGATTGCTGTGATTCGACGCTTCGGTAGTCGTTCTTTCTAGCCTGGTACGAATAAACGCAATAAAACCTCCTGCCTGGAAATTCGCCAAGTACTTCGTCAAACATACCGAACATTTTATCTCCAATCACAGATGCAAAACATTTGCGAATTCCCGCACGGTCAAAAAAAAAAAAAACGTGGCCACTGAGTGTGATGCACACCTCAGAATGAATGCAGAGTTGTTTCGACAATTTCAGTTTAACAGTGTCGGTGCCGCGACGCTTTGGAAGGGCTCATTTACATTGAGGCTCTCTCGAAGGCGTCGGGTACGGCGGTAACGAGCGTGTAAACAAACCTGCAAGTAAGCAAATCAACTGACACTAGTTGAGATCAAGTACGCTGCACTGACGATGGCAATGCCGTTTACACGTGATGCCGTTTACTGCGTCGCAGTGACAGCAGCACTGGCCTCTCCAGTGGTTGCCCTCGCTGCCAATAAGACAGAGAGCAAGCTGATCAGCCTGTAAATTTTCAAGTTCTTGTCATCTACTTTTATATGTATTAAAACGATGTTTGCATTCTTCCAAGATTCTGATACCCTCCCCGTCAGGAGACACTTCGTAAACAGGGCGGCTAGTTTTCTTAACGCAATCTGCCCTAAGTCTTTCAGCAGATCCGATGTGACCCGATCCTCACCAGCAGCTTTGCTTTTTTAATTCCCTCTAAGACTTTTCTGACTTCTGTGATATATGGTGGGATGTCATCTGCGTCACTGCTATAGTTCTTATATTAAGCTCGTGGTGATTCCGGCTACTGTACAGATCTCTGTAAAAATCCTCCGCTATTTGAACTATCCTATCTATATTTGTAGTTACATCGCCTTCCTTGTTCTTTAGAGCATACAGCAGGTTTTTGCCTATCCCAGGTTTCCTCTTCACGGCGTTGAAGCTTTTTCCGTTTTTTAGAGCATGCTCAATTATCTCCAGGTTAGACTTTCTTTTACCAGGTATACTATGCTTATTATTCAACTTATACAGCTCTGCCGGTCATATTTCTCTGTTGCGTTTGAGGCTTTAATGCTTTGAGGTTTCTTAATGAGGCTCTTCGTCTCCTGGGGCATCTTGGCAGTGTCCTGTCTACCATACCTACAACTGCCACTGCACACTCCGAAATGATAGTCGTCAGAATATCACTTATTGCGTCAACGCTAAGGCTGGTATTCTCGCTAAAAGGGAAGCAGTCTCATTGATTGAGTCATTGATTGGCTTCTTGCGTATCAGTTTTAATTGTTCTTTTTTTTCAAGTCTACGTGAATTCGAAACCGTACAATTTTATGCTCTGCGATGGTTAGCAGGGATGGCGTAATGGTTAGAGTATCAGCCTCATGTGCAAGACGTCCGTAGTTCAAGCCCCGGGGCGCGGAGTTCGAAACCGGAATGAACAAAATTATCAGCGGGATGATTAAGAGGCCTGGTGTGCGGCCTCAGCGGTGACGATCACCGGTAACTCACTCCCTCACCAGAGTAGGTTTGGCGACCTTGGTGGAGTATCTAGCCACTACCTCCCACATGCATACGTCAATTAAACCACGGCCCTCATTCCCCAGTGGCTGTGAAGGAACTGACCACGGCGGCGATCAGATCTGCAACGCTGCAGAGGGTGCTTAGAATCTGTGGACCTGGATAGGCCACCATTGGAACCTGAACCTGGCAACGCTTAACGCTAGAACCTTATTTATTGAGGCAAGTGTAGTGGTAATGCTCGAAGAAAGTGTATCATGAGTTAAAAATGCTCTCAGGCTATAGACTATAAACGTGTTCCGAGAAAACGATAGTGAATTTCAGAATAACTTCAGTTTGGTAAATACTGAGGCGGTATAAGCCCCACGGGGTGCGCCGATTGAAAAATCAACCTAACACTGCAATTAAAAGCCAATAGATATATAATATAGGGTGAGTTCTGAAATCACAAGCCTTTATTTTGGACAGCATGACATAATTCTCCCCCGGATGGCAATTACGAACTTGTAAATAACCCGAAAAAAACGAATTCACATAAAAAGGAACGACCAAGAGGAGGGAATTATAAGCGTGTGCTTGATAGTGAAATGTCATGCCTCAAATATATGGCACAAAATGCTCACTTGAGTCCCGGTGGCAGAGCAAGCTTGTTTCTGACGTCAGCCAGGCGTTGGCCGAAGTACGGCGTGTCAACGGTGAGAACCAGGGCCGAGTAGCCAGCCTGCTCAGCTCGCTGTACCAAGGCGCGCGTGACATCACGATCCCGGTACACGTACAGCTGGAACCAGCGGCGGCCGTCAGGTGCCGCCTCACGCACATCCTCCAATGACGTGGTCGCGATGGTGCTCACGATCATCAGAGTGCCAGCGTCTCGAGCAGCTGCGTGCGCAGCATTTGTTGTGCTCGATTCGGTTCACAAGAAACGGCAATAATTATTCGAGAAGTACTCACTAGCCAGCGCTCAACTGTGTGCCAACAAGTACTGAGTTCGAACAGCGCGTTCTATCTTTTTTGAAGTGCACTTAGGCTTTGTTCACAGTCTAGAGGGGGCAGGAAAGCGTTGAGACGGAAGTAGCAAGATGTTTTTTCCCACGCCTGTTCAAGATGCTCGGGCCTCTGCCGCTACCGTCACTTTGAATCGCCACTTCTACTGGTTCGGTAATCAGACGTATGCCAATTTACTGTCTCTAGGCATTCACAGCGAAAGCTGTCATTAGATTACAACAGCGGCTGTTGATGTCCGTAAATGATATCAAGTGCAATAAGAATAAAAGAACACGACAGATTCCTCCGTTACAGCAACTGGTATAACACGAAAGTGAAACGCGTGTTCACACAAGTATCTACAGTGAGCCTGTCATCCTCAACCTTCAGTAAATTCGTCGTCCAACGCACGCGATGATCAGCTGGAAGGTCTCGAGAGCGTACGTCAGCTATTACCGAACATCTTGGATCTGACGGCGTCCACGACATCTCCATCTTGAAAATGGGGTACCCACGAATCAACGTCGACCTATTTTCCCAGTTTTGGTTTTACCAGCCAAGTGCCACCTATTTCTTTGGACTTGAGGTAATGTTAAAACTTACAACAGGATCTGTCCTACACGTATGGCGCTGAGTCATCTAATTCTACACCAACAAGGTCAAGCTGTTTGCAGTCCGCCGCGCTAGGGTAGCGGTTACGGTACTCGGCTGCTGACCCAAAAGTCGTGGTTTGTTCGCGGCCCCGCGGTCGTTGTTCAGTGGAAGTGAAATGCTGGTGTACCGTGTGGTGCCGCGGCACGGTAAAAACACCAGATAATCGAAATTTTCGAAGCTCTTAAGGATGACCTCAAGGGAAACCTTAAGATATAAGGTGTCTCTTAATTATATCGTAGTTTTGGGACGTTAACCTCCTGTGTATTGTGATTATTAGAAGCTGCTTGCATGCAACATATTACGGATGATAGGGCGATATCTTCAGCTGGCCCAATTAGGTTTCAAACGCTGAAAACTGAGCAGTGCTGTCCACGATTACACCCGAACGTACCGTTCTGCAACAACTAACTACGTAGTCAGGCGAGCAGAATGATCCTGTCTGTGTCATCGAAACAATCACAGCGCTAGTTTCCTCAGTAGAAGCCCTCACGGCCAACAAAATACCATGCCAGGCTGCGCGAATCCTTGTGCATATGCGGTAGATGCGCGTTTCTTCGTAGCCGACAGGGCAGCTGAGCATGCACGTACCTCTTGCAGTGGCTGCCTCTCCTTCCGGGTGTGCCATCTTCTGCATGGCGGTGGGTGCTATTCCGATTGGGAGGGAAAGCCGCTCACGCCCGCCCAGCAGCGTAACGCCCATCTCACGGTGGCTGACGTCTCGCAGCATCCGGGGAAGAAGCCGCAACCTGCGCAATAAACATTCAAGTTTTCATTAAAAAGACTGACAACTGCCCAGAACATTAAATCAGATGACTTTATCGATAAAAAGACTGTCCGTCACGCTGACTAAAACCAGGCATGTTTTCATCGTGAGAGGTAGACTTATATTTTGAACATGAAAGCGTTTTATGCAGGAGGCCACCACAGCCTCACTGCCGTATTTACGTCACGGGGTATGACGTAGTAAAATATATATGTTAAGAGACTGCAAAGAAAAAAAACGGGAAAGAAAACTTCCGCAGCGAGCTGTCGATCTAGTGACGTATCTGTTGAGGCACGCGACTCAAGCCACTCTCTCACGGAGCGTACACTCCTAAACTTGCTAACAGCAAGTTATTCATATACACCATACACTGTTGACAGTCCTCAGAACTCCTCAACTTCACCACGTTATCATCATCAGTAGTGAGATGGCGCAACGGGTTCGCGCCGTTGAGCGCCTCTCGCATTTTTTATGCGCGTATTAATATGCATATAAGATCAGACTCGTGGTTGAGGAGAGCACGAAAATCTCTTCGCTCGCTTCCGCGTTCACCGAAAGAGCACGCTGCTCGAAAACGATGAAGTAAGCATTGTGACGGTTCCTCGCACTCGTCCTGAGTATAGTTTTGCGTTCGTTTTGTGCGCCTTTCTTTCTGTTGGAGCACCGTACTTTTAGGGTCGAGCTAAGATAGTTTGTCGACGCTCCCCCCCCCCCGCGGTGGTCTAGTGGCTAAGGTACTCGGCTGCTGACCCTCAGGTCGCGGGTTCATATCCCGGCTGTGGCGGCTGCATTTCCGATGGAGGCGGAAATGTTGTAGGCCCGTGTGCTCAGATTTGGGTGCACGATAAACCCCAGGTGGTCGAAATTTCCGGAGTCCTCCACTACGGCCTCTCTCATAATCATATAGTGGTTTTGGGACGTTAAACCCCCCATATCAATTTGTCGACGCTCGTGCTGTGTATGCTCATTTCATCAGTGTTTCCTGCTTGAGGTGCGCACTGTAAGTTTCGTGCTGCTTGCTGTTCTTCACGTGAATGTGCAATTCGTTGCTATAGCATACATTCTTTCACTCTTTTGGCGAAACAATGCAGAATAAACGTTTAACTAGCTCGCTGAATACGCGTTACACTTTCGTGTTATAGCAGTTCCTAAACACAGAAATCACTCTTGCTTTTTTATTTATTCATAGAAAGTCACAAAAAATGAATGAACTGTGGTGCCTTTGAAGACAAAAACATCAATGATCCGATGTAGCTGTGTTGTAGATATGTTCAGACACAGGCATGACGCGGCGCGAGAAGTTATGGAGGCACTATTCAATAATAACGCTGGAGAGAGTTGCACCAGCTCTCTTTCAGTGGGATTGTCGTGGACCGAAATCAGGTTTTTGAAGGTGTGGTAGATAGATGCTCTTGGGGTTTTCTGCTTTCTTTTGTTATGTTTTTGCTGTCATACCTTGTTGCTACATATTTGGTGTTAAAACTGTTTATCGATTGTGGTTTCTTTGGTTTGCTCGTTTTTTCTTGCCTTTGTGCTTTTAGCAAGATTATCACGTGGGGGCAATTGCGCAGTTCATCTGGGTCGCTTTTATGTATGTTTCTTTCACTATTTTTAACTTGTAACTTACGAGTAAACATTGTGAGTGTTGTGCTCTAGCTTGCACAACTATGAATAATGTGAAACCATACAAAATAGCCAATCTGTCCACCTTGCTATCTATAGGCCTGCGTTGATAGTATGCAGTAAAGTGGCACTGTCATCGCGAGACGTTCGAATACTATGCTCGTCGGCGCGTTTTGAGCGAGTTGTCAGCGTGCATGCAGTTTACAGGTCGGTAAATTTGGGATTGTTTTCCTACCTATACTTTGTCTCAAAAACGTGGTGCAACTCCGGGGATGCAGCTTGTCCCGGGCGGCTGGCCCGACGCCGGGAAAAGTCGCCCATGAGAGAGGTGCAAGCAACCTTGTGCGCAGGCACACGCAACGCGTTACAAACACAGGGAAAGTGTATAGTGCCACATCACCTCATTGTAACTGCTTGTTATTTTCAAAAATCATGACAAGTGCAACATAAAGCTGGTGGTGCACAGTTACAGGAACCCCTGCGAAAGTACAATGATGACAGATTTCCCAAATTTAGAAGAGCTGGCGGCGTCGCTATCACTTCTCAGCGTGACTGGAGTGTATCTATGTTTGGAGCCTTTCAGGTTGAAAAATAATGCTTGTAAAATAACTACGTTTCTTTGGGATTAACAACTGTAGTTAGAAACAACACAAAAGGTGAGATTTTTGTCGCATAGAAAAAAACACGGGTTGAGAAAAATTATTTGTCGGTCTCTTGAACGCATCAGGGGGCTCATGAAACAAAAAAAAGTTCACCATAGGTGCCGTAAACAAAAGTCATGCCAAAAATTGTCATCACGTGATAATGTAAATATATTGCGTCATCATGAGCTCAACAAATTAGTGATCCCACTTAATGATGCCATCATATTAGATTGTCGCTTGGTCATAGGCGGGTCGAGGTTCAGAAAGCTAGCCAGGTGAGGCGAAGAGGTTTTCTACAGGTAAGGTAAAACCACTTCAGGCGCTTTCGCAAGCTGTATCCATACATGGACTGAGTGAAAGATGGCTTTCGCATTAGATTCAAACGAAGGGAGCGCAATATTAGATAACCCCCATAAATGTTACAAAGTATTGGCTAAAACGAGTCCTGTAGTTCTCATTCGACTAGGATATATATTATGAGGTCTGCGTTTAGACAGCGTTCACTCGGCCCAAGGACCCGGCAGCAAACAGGCAGACTGAGACACAGTGCGCACACACACGCTGATGATTCTGATGACACCCGGTGATCGCGACTGCGGACCGAATCGCCGGTGTGCCAAAACCATGATATAGCTGCTTGTAGTGTCAGAGGGCAGCTGCAATTGACCCGTGCCTAGACTCTCGAGTGAGACACGATGAGCAGGTCTGCACTGGCGGCTACTTTTCACCAAATTGGCGAATTTGAGAGGCCCGTGGCGACGTAAAGTTATAAATGGAAACTTGGCAAATTTTCTGCTTAGGTCTCGACCGAAGCATTTCTTAGTCTCACGATGTCACGCATCGTGCGTCGTTGGCGATGTCCGCGCCACCACAGCGCATGCTCGTGCCTCGCGTATCGTGCCGCATACGTTCGGCTCGAGCCAACTGTTTGCTCCCCTCTCTATCGCCTCGCATGGCCAACGCAGGCAGGGTTTGCTAGAAAAATCATGACTGCCCAAGCTGTAGAACCGCTCACTGTGCCCCCCCCCCCCGTATTTGTAGACACTGTATCGCATATCAGGGTCCCACCCCTAGTTGAGGGCAACGCATTTTCTTCATTCCATAAATAAGACAATTGAAGACAAAATAACAATTAAACATGCTCTAACCATACTCAACTACGCAACGAGTGGTGTGGGGATTACATTCATGCAATACCCACACCACTCTGCGACGCATTTACTCGAGCTCCACCCGTCGAATAATGCAGGTGGCATTTTTTGTTTTTTTCTAGTTTTACACCCCCCAGTAGAATACACGCTTCACGAGCACATCATTACGTCTGTAAACTTTCTCGGGTATATCTCCCGAGTTCACCTAGATCCTGGCTGCACTAGCACACTGGTGCGTTCACTAGCAACCTCTTAGCAAAGGTCAAGTCAGCGGACTGCTCCGTGCGCCACGAGGTGGTGATGTTATACTGAGTTTTTCATGCGCTTTGAAGCTTTTGTGAAGTTTCGCTTCTGAAGTGGCCAGGTGACGGTTAAGCCGTGTGTTCCGACCACAGCTCCAACTGCCCTGAGTAGCTTGTCAACTTCTTCAATCCTGTCTTACGCGCTAATTTAGTGTACGCAGAGTTTACATTGGTTTTTAACATAGTTTTCGCACCCATCAAGAAATAAGCTTTTTGGGCAGCCTTCGGAAGCTGCGCTGACACGAATTCATAGCGTAAGCATGAGTTCACAGAAAGGGTGGCGCAGGCATTGCGATGGTTACGCAGTACTTTAGAATTTATTTTTGTTGATTTTTAATGAAGTTTTCGAATATAGAACTCATGATACCACTGCAATGAAATTCTCTATATCTGCAGGAAGGCTACGTGCGCCATCCCGCTCTTGTTGTAGCGACTGCCTCCCCTTGTTCTCGCGACAGCAGAAACGTCACAAACTTAAGTGACGAGGTGGCAGCATTCAGCGACGCTGCTGGTGCGTGCATGCCATTTCTTAGCTAGTGCTCCGATGGTGAAGTGGCCGATGTGAATCGAAGCCCACAAAGCCCTGTGAAATAACTGGTCACAGCATGTGAAAAAACAAGACTATATTTACATTGTAGTGGGCGATGACGCCGGTGATTGCAATAATTTTATTTGTGTGCGCATACCAATTCGTATGCCGAGGCGCACGGCGCAGACGAATTGGTATGCGCACACAAATTTACACATAGCAGTTGGAACTGTCTATGGCGGACGCTTTCGTCTTTCTCTTCTTTCTTGAGAGTTCACCCGTTATTTTCAACGGCTTCTTCTTCATCATCTTCTCAAGGAAAAAAAATATTCAATATCCTCCGCCCACCGCCAAGTCCCGCACTTTGAGTTCGTTACATCGAAGACAGTTCCATCAGATACAGAAGCTGGATATGTCGTCATAGCCTCACATTCCATAGCAAACTCCGGATTGTTCTTGATTTTCTTTCCCAGACATTTCAGTCGGCTCATTGCTTGCATTCGGTGACCATCTAGTTGTTTTGAACTTTTTTCCAAGGAAGCGCGACTTGATAGCGACCATTGAAGGAGGTAACGCCCAGTTCAAATCTTTCTTTTACCATATTTTTTTCTTTGGTTGGAGTGTTGTCGGCTGGCATAATCCCAATGCTCTCAAAGTTCCTAAACCTCTGTAGAATCTTGTCGGTAGAGGCAGTCGTGCTTAGTCGAAAGACGCATACGTTGAGAGCTGATTTCAAAGGGGTGTCAAAAGAAAGTGGTCCTCGCAACATTCATCCAAAAGCAGTACCCATAGCCACCAAGCTTTTCTGTCCATGGTACCACTTCGTCTTTCCTGACATGAATTGCCCAAGCTGATCAGCACCGATTAAAAGGCTGATTCATGGAACTGCAGCCATGCCCGGTATCACATATTTATCAGCAAGAAGATGACCCCCGATTTCAATGTCTCTGACAAAGTCATGGTCGACTGGTGCTTGCACAACCTCTTTGAAGACAAATGGTACTTCTATGACGGTTAACAGGTACTCCTTGGTGTCATACTGAATGTGAAGCTTTAGTTTGATGACGCAATGTTGTCTCGGAACGGAACTGGTCTGTCCAAATACATTCATCCCTAAATTAACCAATTCAAGTTCTTTAAATCCAAGCGTCTCGGATACATCTTCTGGAATAAATGTACGCTGGCTTCCGCTGTCCACAATGCCACGAATATAGGCCTTTCGCATTTCCCCCATGACGCATGCCCAAAATGTTTGCAATAGCACATCAGAGTCAACGTACGAATAAGAGCAAGTATGATGACTGTTTGCAGTTACATTGTCTTCTTGCTCTTTCTTCTTCGGTTTTCATTTGGAATAGCACACTGAAGAAACGTGTCTACCTCCGCATATTCCGCACTTGACTTTTCTATAGCAGTCCTTGGCTAGATTCCCTCCTACGGTGCATCGATAACATCGCTTCTTGGCAGCCAATTTATTCAACTTTTTTTATGGGTAATACTGCTGTCACAAACTGGGGTAGCGTGCTTTGTAGACCCCCCGCCCAAAAAAAAAAGAGACAGTCTTTATTCTTACCTTTCGATTAACACTGCAAGACCGCTGCAGTTGGTAGAGTGGCGTTCAAGTTCCTTTTCTCTTCGGTTAGAAGGGCACCTCTCTTTCTTTTAAATTCATTGGCTTCACTTATTTCATGGCTTTCAACTTCCACGCGAAGATACGTCAGGAGTTCTTGCAACTCCTTCTCGGCTGTGGCTGTTGATGATGAGTCATGCTGTTGTTGTCCCGAGCCTGCATTGTCTGTCGTAGACGGTGGTAATCTTAGGTTGGCTTCTTTCCGGTAATAACCAACGATGATGTCTGCTGGCAATGCCTTCAACCAAATATCCGTCATCATAGTTGCATAACTGGCATGACCGATGTTTAATCCTTTCAGACCTCTGATGTGACACTGCACATAATCCAACAGCTTTTGAAGATTGTAGACGTCTTCAGAAAAATCAACTGCTGGTAGAGCACGCAGTTGGGGTAGATGGTTCTGTACAATACGCCGGTTATCTCCGAAATGACATTTCAAAATCTCGATGACATCGTCGTAGCACTCGGCCCTCGGTTGCAGCCGAGAAATCGCGGCGGCTGCGTCTCCTTTCAGAAGATTCTTTACATATTGAAACTTTTCTCCCTTTGTCAGGTTCACGTTTTCATCAACAGCGGTGCTAAACTGCTCCCAAAACGAAGTCCAGTGGTAGAGCTGTCCATCAAATGTCTGCAGCTGGAGTGTGGGAATCTTGATTTCCTTGCACTGTGTACGATCCTCGGGTGTCTGGGATGGCCTTGCAGGTAGAGACTGGGTTGTCGTCGGACAATAGGTTTGATGCGATTGCCACTCACGAGCCTTCAGCTGTCCCAGCATTTCTAGCGCAGCGTCTTGATATGTGAGCACAGCTTCAAACTCTGTAGCAAACTCGTCCTCTGGAATAAGATCTTCCAGCTCGGCGTTAACTTTATCCGAATCTGCTTTGTTGCCTTGTAGCCATTCAATCAAAGATGAAATCACTTAGCATCACGGCTTTGGCTTCATTGATAAGACGCGTATTCATCTGTCGTCATGCCGTTCGCTTCTCTTTCAGCACTCTGACGCTATTCATCTTGCTTCAAAAATGTGTGACCATGCTCACCTCAATCGGCTGGTCTGTTTGCTGTCACGGCGAAAAGCAGCGGCATATGTCTCTCAGAACTTCTTTTCTGGCTTTCTTCTAAGGTTGCCGCTGTCCTCCCGACGAGCTGTCTTCCGTTCGAAAGTTTTCCATGAGCACTGGTATCATGTACTGTCCAGTGAGTACTCCGGATGGGTTTCGGCACCACTTTGTAAAATAGCTGGTCACGGCAGTTGAAGAAACACTACTATATTTACACTATTTACACATAACAGTTAGAACTGTGCATGGTAGATGCTTTCTTCTTTTTTTCTTTGTTGAGAGTTCACCCGTTCTTTTCGACGGCTTCTTATTCCTCATCATCTACTCAAGGAAAGACAAATATTCCATAAGCCTTTCCACGAATCAGTGAGTTTAGTACTTGCGTAAGCCCAAACAATGACTCGACCAACGATGTGGCCGTTTATTCATTCTTTCTCCAAACCCCCCCCCCTTTTTTGTGCTGTTCCCCACGGTATCACGTGCCAACTGGTCCTTCAAGATACCCATCTACACACAACGAACGCGCGTGCACACGTGATTGTCTACAACGTAATCACGTCTGCCGTTACACAACGACATCTACTGGACCATTCACTAGTACGCGCATCTACATTGCGCGTGTAGCTGACAGGTGATGCCACCGACCCCACATCATCCCCCCCCCCCCCTTCGATGAAATCAGCAACCACATTACCAGGGCCCACACTGAAGCATGATCACACAACACGAACAGCGGGGCCCTAACACATCACACATAATGTGCCGTAGAATGATCCGAAGATAACACTGATGATCATGAATTCCACTTTTGTAGGGGCCGTTCTGGATAAGTCGACGACACCCACGAAGACACAGGCTGGAAGGGGGGGGGGGGGTCATGCGGCAACGGAGGAATGTTTCCGGCTGCGCCGTACTCCCAACCGCGCTGCAGAAATTAGGCGCCTTCTTCAGCTTCTAACTACCACCACCACACCATTGCGAAAGTTCCCAATCGTTACGCGTTACAATACTAACTCCTGAGTGGACGATTTCGCCGTTAAGGCCTGATTCCACGTATCCGCTAGTACCTCGTGGCTTTTGGACGCAGCTCTGTGGGGGGAGTGATTTTGATGAGGAAATGAAGATATGAGTGCACCCCGCAACTGTCTCTCAGGGGTAGGGCACCTCAGCAGTAGTGCACAAAGAAGGGGGAAATTCGAATTCAAGAAGTAGTGGTAAGAGGAAAAAATAGAGAAAAAGAAAAAAAATTAGATACGCTCTCGCAGTCCACTGCCCTCCAGGTAGTCAAGGAGCGCAGAGAGGGCACGCCTGGCAGAATCCCAGTTGAAAGCAGGGAACAGGAGTTGGCTTGAGTTGGCCCGGGGGAGCCCATGTCGGGAATAAACCGCGACGCGAGCATGGGGCTCCTGCTTGTATCGCTTAGCTCTCTTCCTACGAAGAGAAAGAGCGCGTGGTTACGTGAAGCTGCACACTCTTTCTCTCCATGCTGGATAGCGCTTGGTGCCGTGTCAAAAAGACGCTCGCTGACGTGCTGCAACGGATACGAGGCGTCAGGCCTTTAGAGTGGTGCCATCGCTTCCCGCAGGTGCGATACGTTTGCGCCCAGAAGTCTCTTTGAAACCTTGCTAGAAACGGTATCACGGCCCTCCTATGACGCTTACGGCTGGAAGTCACCAACCTGTTGTTGCCGCAAGCGCAACGCGACGCCACAGCCTCCTTGCCTGCCGCGGGCATCTCGATTCATCACATGCTTCATCGCGATGCTGTTCTGTCCGACAGCTATATTCGATGGATCAGTTGCAGACACCGGCGCAGACGTGGTGTTGCCTGGAGCGTGTTGGGCTTCTTATAGTTTTCTAGCTGTTATCTTGCGCAGTCCTTCCTGCCCCACACGCTAATAAGTGCAGACGCGCGTCGCGCGTCTTCCAGTCACTACTGCCGGCTGCCTCGAGGTGGCTCTGAAACATCTTCCAGAAAGACCACGGAATCAGAGGCGGCAAAGCAGCTCGAGAAAGACCGGAAGATGCTCGAAAAGAACCATGCCAGCAAAATACATACAAGAATGATGCAGACGCAGTGAGGGTGAAGGCCTACGTCAAAGATGTACAAAGTACACACACAAAGGGCGCTAGGCCTCGCGACGCCAGATGCGTCAGAAAAATTGGGGAAGCTTACGGGAGCTCAAATGTTTTTTAGATGCGGAAGCATCTTATACTCGCGCCTTGTAGTGCGCCGTCCGCGCCGTCCGCACCGCTTCTCGAATATTCGACAGCTGACGCGCGCGCATGCGCCGTCGCGCCGTCACCCACCATCTGTGCCGCGCGCGCTTCTCCTTCGAGAACATTCGACAGCTGACAGCGCATGCGCCGTCGCGCCGTCGCCATCTGTGCCGCGCGCGCGCTTCTCCTTCGAGAACATTCGACAGCTGACAGCGCATGCGCCGTCGCGCTGTATATATACTCAAGGTCGGCGCTCGCTCGCTCAGTTGCCGCTCGTTCGTTGGTTTGTACGGCGCGTCGACGTCCGAAGTCGCCGTGAAATGAATGCCAACGAATCTACAAACAGAATGATCGACGTCCCTTCGACCAGCGCCGGCCAAACTGTTGGCGGAACCGCTTCCGCATCCTCCTCAGTGTTCCCCCGAGGGAAGCTGCGGGCAATTTTTTTAGCCAAGGCCTGAACCTCAGCGTAGAATTACCCTCGTCGCCATTTGTAGTGTCGGTGGGTGGCAGCCGACGACCCGTGCCTGGACGCTGGAGCGAGTTGAGACCGGCGCCAGCATCCTTGTTCGCCGAAGCCCGAACAAGGATGCGACCGACGATGCGGCCCTCTATTTACACAGCACACAACCAACACGCGTGCCAACGTGATGGGCTACGATGTAATCGCGTGTGCCCCTACACAACGGCCTCTACTAGATCATTCACTAGTACGCGCACACGCAGTAGGCGTGCAGCTCACAGGTGATGCCATCAAGACGACCCTGCTGCTCGAAGGTTGCCCAGGCGGGTAAGTCGACGATGTGGCTGAAGTACCACCACGTCTTGGCGACGCTGGCCAAATAAAAGAGACATGACACAGCTTGGCGCTTTTGTCCCTATGATTACTGACGCTCACGCGGCCGTGTTTGTCTAGCCAGTCCTCCACGTCTTCTCCGCGAAGACCGGTGATGAGAGGGGGAGGACGCAAACGGCCACGTACGAAAACAGGAGGTGTGGTGGTGGTGGTGGTGGGGCTAAATATTCTCACTGGGTCGTGACAACGATGAAGAGAGCAGACAGTAGGTCGAAGATTGATTGATATGTAGGGTTTACCGTCCCAAAACCACCATATGATTATGAGAGACGCCATGTAGTGGAGGGCTCCAGAAACTCAGACCACCTGGGGTTTTTTTAACGTGAACCAAAATCTGAACACACGGGCCTACAACATTTCCGCCTCCATCATAGTAGGCCGAAGATTACACTGTTTATTTGGGCGGAACTTGTGGCCAACAAACGAAGAGTACAATTAGAGCAAGACACTAGCACTGATAGCGGTGGGCAGAGCGTCGGCCGTCGATAAACTGACAAGCGGAGAAGCACGCAGGCATTTATACACTTGCCATCTATTGTTATAGCTTCACCACTTGTGGCGACGTAGGTTCCAGAATAATCTGTACTATTCACGATGCGGGCGTAATCCCAACACAACGATCTACTACAGACTCGAAGACCCTCGAACATCGTAGGCGTGGTTTGTGCCGAACGTAGTGTAACGGAGCGATAACAAAAGTTGAGGAAAGAAACATGGTAATCTTTATTAGTAACAGAGAGGTTGCCGAAGAAACTAGCCCCTCGTGGGTCAGCTTTCCTACAGTACTACGTGGAATTCCTAGTCAGGAAGCCCATTGGTCGTGGCTGATGTCTTGGCGCACTAAACTATGGCTTGTTGGGCCAGAGGGTCCTGACAACCAAGCAAGGCCACCCCCAGTTCTCTCTGGTATTTGTGGTGACTGATATGTGGGGTTTAACGTCCCAAAACCACCATATGATTATGAGAGACGCCGTAGTGGAGGGCTCCGGGAATTTCGACCACCTAGGGTTCTTTAACGTGCACACAAATCTGAGCACACGGGCCTACAACGTTCTCTCTGGTTGGTTTTGGGTTCGGGAATAAAGAAGGATTGAGCTGGCATGCGCATACCATGTGGTAGGTTTCAGCCACCTCCGCAGAGTACTGGTAGAGGCCGGAAAGGGAAGTTCTGTGACACACTTCTGGACATTGGGCACTAGCGGTGGCCTGAACGAAGCTCCAGAGGGTAGAGTGGGCTGGGAAAAGATCTTGGACCATAAGTTCATCTCCACTACGTATGGCGTCCAGGTTTAGACAGCGTTTATTCGGCCCAAGGACTCGGTAGTGAACAAGAAGATGAGGCAGAGCACGCACACACACAGTGATAAACGTGATTATAGCCGATGAAGACAGGGACAGAGAGCCAGACGCATGATGATTATGACAATGTACAGTTGAGAAAAACGCATCAGAAAAGCTTGCATTATATATATTTTTCTGGCATAATGCCAATTTTGGTCCCTCACATGGCACAAAATTGAAAGTACACCGATCGCAGTATTTTTTATCGGGGCTGCCGGTAATGTTCTTCATATCAGTGTACAAATACACATTTGCGGAATTATTTTGTTTCTAATTCGAGATGAGTAGTTGCGCATTCGTTTGTTTCAAGTAGAATATTGCATGACACCATCTTGGTGCGACGTAGGAGCAGGCACATTCGCTAGGCCCACAAGAGTGGGACCATGGAGCTGGCAGAAATCGGCTAAAAGCCACAAAAGTGTTTGATGACGTGGTCCATCACAGCTATGCTAACGTATTTTTGCCGCGAATAATGTGTTGTGAAATTCACTGTAACACGTGTAATAAAGAAAAAATGGCAGCATATCCACGGTGTGAATGATGGAGAGTGGGGCGAAGCATTCGTCCGTCCATGCGTCCGTCTGTGTGACCGTCCATGCGTCTGTTTGTGCGCCCGTCCCTGCGTTCTTTCGTGCATCCGCCCCTGCGTCCGTTCATGCGTCCATCCTTGCATCTGTTTGTGTGTCCGTTCGTTCATCTATTCAACACTCCAAGTCCCACCATCTCGCATCTTTTTATCATATATTCCCCATATAGAAGTACCGCCATCCAGCGGACATTCCAAGGACTAAACGAGAGGTGGCACACGCACACTTTCTTACGGCCTGCGCTTTGGGTCCACTTCCCACCTTTAGCCACCTCGAGTTCATGGTATATTCTAGTTCACTGTATTCATGGCACTGCGACCAAACGCTCGCTAAAACTTTCGAAAACCAAGGAGGTTACGCCCAGCGAGTATAACGTAGCAACCTTTCCCTGTCAGATAGGGCTCAATTTACATGCCAATGGCTGCTAATGAGAAATGAGAGACAGGAGAATTCAAATTTCACTTTCTTACGGCTTGCGCTTCATATCTACTTCTCATTTTTTAACCACCTTGAGTTCATTCATAGTATATACAAGTTCATTGTGTTCATGGCACTGCGGCTCAACGCTCGCTAAACCTTTCTAAAGCTAAGGAGGTTACACCCACCGAGTATAATGTAGCATCCCTTTCTTGTCCGATAGTGCTCAATGTACATGCCAATGGCTGCTAATGGGGATCGCAGCGTGCGCGTTGACTAAAAGCCGAATGCTCATGTCTCTCATTCCCCATTAGCAGCCATTGGCATGTACATTGAGCACTATTTTTTATTGTTAAACAACGCACAGAAGAAATCTCTCACTGGCACCACCTTGGAGGTCAAGTGTTATACCTATTTCGGGTATGTGCCACTGGTGGTTACATACGAGGGACGCCCAAGCCACGCCATAAGGAGCTTCGCCCCTTAAAGTTTCATCGCTGACCTCGCACTCCGCAGCACGCGGCGCGAGACTACTACGCGAGGCCGCAAAGCGTACTTTGACGAGCTTGCTAACGGCAAGCTAGGTATGCTAGAAGTCTAAAGAAATGTGTCCATCAATATTTAAAAATTACATAAGGAAGGTATCTGCGTGCTACCTCGGCTTTTCCTTTATTGTTGAAAAAGGCATCTTCAGATAAGCAAAAACATTATTTTGACGTAATCACTATATTTGAAACAAATAAGATTTTTATTGTAGTAACAGCGCGACAACTGTAGCAAGAGACAAAAATGACAGGAGAGAGCGCTGTTTCATGTTTATTTTGTCTCTCTCTACAGTTGTCGTGGTGTCACGGCGATACAACTAGGATGAACCAACGTATTAAAATTGAGCTCTCGCTGCTGTAAATTGATTTTATTGCAATAGCAAATATATGGACACACTCAGTTGGTTTTTGCCGCTGGTGTCGATGTCGGCGTTCGGGGCCCCCGTTATTTACCGTATATGTATACGTATCTACACTTATCCATGAGAAGACGTCTCTCGTTAACTACCGAGTAACCCCTGTTGTCATGCCTTCCAATAGCCGTTTTTGTAGTACGGAGTTTGTTCACGTGTCACGCTTAAAAGCATTCGTGCGACGTACACCACCGTCATAAACAGCGCCCAAATTGGCCGCTTCCGCACGAGAGGGAAATTAGCGTAAGCACAATATTCACAGTGTTTGACCTTCATCTTCTTCATCTGTATATGATCATCATCACGAAAAATGTCGTCTTCGTTCGAAGCGTTGATCAGGCGTTTCGGCCTATTAAACGCCGTCGAGTCTCCGACGCTGCTACTGTCTTACAATATATATATATATATATATATATATATATATATATATATATATATATATATATATATATATATATATATATATATATATATATAATGGCAAGAAAAAAACAACCCAGAAAAAAAACTCCGGCGTGCGGAATCGAACATCGGACCTCTCACTTCTACGCACGTTGCGTTAGACACGCAGCTTAGAAGGAACACCTCCTTCAACGTTCAAACGGCAAGCAATTTATATGAACCATTTACCGCTGGCCGTGTCGATCTCTGGGGAAATAGCGTGTTTTCAGTACTAACACCGAGGTACGGCTATGAGGTCGCTCGGCGTGAAGTACCTGTAAATGCTCCCTACGGGAGCAGAGTAGCGCAAAGGTCGGCCATCTAGCCTGGTTAGCAATCATAGTTACGCGGCGAAGCCACGCTCTGTTTTTACAGGTGACTTCCTTAAGCCTGTCGCCAATCGATGAAGTGAGTCGCTGATCGTCAGTCTAGGCGCCTGGCATGTCAACCATCGGCGAAGAAGGAAGAAACACCTGCTTTCGGGGCTGTGCCACGTGAGTTGAAAAACATCTTTTGCTTTTTCGGTAACGTATAACGCTAAGGCATAGCGTAGTGCCTAGAGTGTCACGATGCGCTCGTTCGCCTCCGCTCCGTTGAGAGTGGAGACAAGTGCGGCGTCAACTACATCGGTCGCCATTATTTGGCCCACTCCTCAATGCGCGTACTGCAAGCACGCGGCGTCGCGGCGTTTTGCTGTTGAGTAAAGACACATTGTGCTGAATTTCTTTCACAAACACAAAATCACACACGAATGTTGCTAGTTATGAGCTTGTAGGCACCCATTTTACAAGTAGAAGAATGTTTTGCGCCTTAAAATGTTGCAGAACGTATCGATCCTGGCTGCAGGCGGCGTGGCCACTCGATTGTGGCTGAGTGATGAATAGCTGCAGACATCACTATTCATTGTTATACTTTGCAGGTGCACATGTTCGCATGTGTTTTTTTATGTTTATTAAGGCAAGTTAGAGATGCGGAACACCGCGTGCTAGAAAACAGTCATGGAAATGCATGATTTCTTGTGTCGAAACAAAAAGCGCTGCAATGATGAACCAATCATTACGGCACAAAATATACACTTTTATGCACGTCGGACGTTATTCCAGCTCGAATTCCCGAATTTCGGCACACAGTAATTAGATGTGCACTATATATGTTCCAGTCTTCCTTGAAATGAACGGGCAACGTGTTTAGAGAAGCATACTAATATGCGAAATATAAAAATCCCAGCATATCCGAGGAGTGAATGAGAGTGAGTGGGGCGAAGCGGCCATCCGTCCGTGCGTGTATTTGTCGATCCGTCCATTTGTAGCTGCGTCCGTATCTCTGTCTGTCCGTCCATGCCGTACATCTGTCTGTCCGTCCGTGCATGGGTCTGTGCATCCATCCATGTGTCCATCCATGCATCTGTATGTCTGCCTGTTTGTATGCATGTATGCCTGTATGTTGTGCTTGCTACGCCGGAGTAACGCGGGACTGCCCTAGAACATAAGGAGCCCTACCCTAATATATGAGAACAGCGCCCGCAGATTGGACGGTTAGATTAGATATAGAGTGGTAGTAAACTAAAATTAAACATATCGGAGCATCACATTTCCGTCCCATTCCTAATTGCGGGCTCACTTTTCTACCTGCCAACTCCGCTATTAGCTAACAATGCACTACACATTTGAACCGTGTCACTGGGAATGCCAAACAATGTCATGAATGTCATTGGCACACATGCACCAATGACATTCAAACCTATTTTAGGTCAGCTTATAGATATAACTATGCATATGTAAATTAGGGTTTGTATAGCTATAGGCAGGCGATCGTATGATCCTATTGCCGCAATAGATCATTTTCAAGCAATGCCAGGAGCTCAAGCGGGTGCGCGAAACACTAAAGAAAAAGTCTGTACGTTGAGTGCGCTGGCTGTTCCATCGCGCTATCCTCGCTGGTCTCTTGGGATCCAATGAAAAAAAGTATCTAATAAAAATGACGCCACTTTTGACTATATTTAAATCCTAATACTACGCATGTCTGAACGCACTTGCATGTATCTCCAAGCATGAAAGGCAAAAGAAATCGGTGCATATTAGTGCATAATATTGAGTCAGTGTATATATTGCTGAGGGATTGCATACGTCATGTAGCTGTGAAGCGGCGTGCGAGTTATCACGGGCCAATACGTGCAGTCAAAACGTACTATCGTAAGTGATCTGAGCATGAAAACCAAATTTTTTATTGGTAATTTTTTCTCCGCAAGAAAAGAAACCACGGAGTGAATTGTTGCAGTTAATTATTTTCACTGGCTCTCACTTTTACAACACTCGTAGTGTGATCCCCGAATGGGATGCACTTTGCAGTTTAATAGGCTCATTTTCATGTGATGTCTTACTATTAACAGAAACGAGGTTTAACGCATCCATTGACAATTCCGAGATTTTCTCCTCTCTTTCACAATCTGACACATTCTGGAAAGATAGAACCGATAACTCGTGAGTATTGGTGTAATATTCGCCACTTACCGGAATCTGCATTGTTCTTTTGTAAGCGTTCCTTCCCAATTGGAAATGATATGGCTTCAATGCACTGCCACACACCCTCATTGGTATTTGCTGTAGGCCCCCTAGTTCCGACAGTTCATTCGCGCTTTTACTCTATGAAAGTTAACTTACATTGATCGAGAACTAATCTAATAGCCCAACGCTTTTGTTCGGAGATTTTCATTTTCCCATCATTGACTGGTCTGATCCCGCTTCTTCATTATCTAACAGCAGCCCAGCAAGCGATTTTCTGAACACGTGCATGCCATTCGGCCTAACGTAGCTCGTCACTGATCCCACGCGCATCACTCATCACTCTTTTAACGTCTTGGACTTCGCGTTAACAACACATCGTGATAGCTTCACGCCCACCACCCTATTGCACGGCTTGATCTATATCCGAACAGTGCACACCTCATTTTATTGAAAGGTATGAAAGAAAAAAAATTGAAAGACAGTTACCGTTTGCAATAAAGGACAGCATGTTGGCATAAACTGAAAATTAACCGAATATTTACGTTACTTATTTACTTACAGATACTGTAAATCCTCATCAGGACCAAGGCAGGAGTGGTAACAATAGATCAACATACAGCAAGCAGTCAACGAAACATGAGAATACAGTGATACAGTGATATACGCCCTATTGTTGAAAATATTCAGACAAAAGTGCCAAAAACTGATCACGAGTCCCGGCGTTTACAATGTTTGCAGGGCGACAATTCCAGTCACGTGCTGTCGAAAGGAAGAATGAGTATTTGTAGCAATTCTTGTGAAATCTATTTTCGTTAACGTGCCTACTATGTATGTTTCGCACTATGCGAGTCTTAGATTCATTTATGTAGCGAGACTTATCAACAAGTAGCAGATCATTAAGGATCAAATATAAAAAGCTAAGTTGTGTCTCCTTCCTCCTGACGTTAAGTAGGCGCAGGTTTGCCCTCGCTTAATGTGGTGTTACGGCGTGTTGCCGACGGTATCGGGAATAAATAAACCGCAATGCTAGTCTTTGAACTTGCTCTAGTTTTGGCTCTGAATCTTTCAAATACGGATCCCACACTTCACATGCATATTGGGCGCACGAGTACTTTACAAGCACTCATTTTCGTGGCTGGAGAATCCAGTTTAGGGACACGTCGAATATAACCTAATATCTGGTTAGCTTTCCCTAGTACTTTTTTTAATGTGTGGTGTGCAACTAATGTCAGATGTTATTAAAATTCCGAGATATTTGTACTCTGTCACGCGACGAAGTCGTTCTTCTTGTAGAGTGCATGTGAATGACAGATGTTCATGTTTGTGTGTGATGGTCATACTTACCGTCTTTGGTGGGTTAAGATACATCTGCCACATGTTGCACCATTGCTGCACTTTTCCTAAGAAATTATTTAAGAGTATCTGGTCACTAATAGATTTCACCTCTGTATATATGACACAGTCATCTGCGACTAACCTTGCTGTAACGGTGGCCGATTCTTCGATCAGGTCGTTAATGTATACCAGGAACAACACAGGCCCAAGAACTGAGCCTTGTGGCACCCCTGATCTCACATCACAGACCCCGGACTTATTTTCATCAATACTGACGAACTGTCGGCAATCAGTGAGAAAGTTTTTCACCCATTTCACTACATCTGTATCTCCTAAAATAGCCTTTTAATTAACAGTTTTTTACGATTAACCTTATCGAACACCTTCTTGAAGTTTATAAAGATCAGATCTATTTGTCCCTTGCCATCAGTAACTTTACTAAAATCGAGAACACTTTCTAGTAATACAGCAACGGTTGACAAACCCTCGCGAAACCGATGTTGATAGTTACTGATAATTTCGTTCTGGGACAAAAACAGCCGAATGTACTTAGAAACAATAAGTTATAACACCTTACTACAGCCTGACGTTAGCGCAATGGGCCTATAATTGGCAGCAGACGTGGTGTCACAGTCTTTAAATACGGGTATATCTTTACACATTTTCCATTCATTAGGAAGTGTACCTGACCGTAGTGACTTCCTGAAGATAATTAAGAGGTACTTCGCAGTCCATTCAGCATACCTCTTTAAAAACAAGTTCGCTATCTCATCAAGACCTGCCGATTTTTTTCGAATTGAGGTTCAGCAGCGAATTTAATACTCCTTCATATGTTAACCGCAATTCCTCTGCAGCTGGAAGCTTTTGGTGTACCTCAAATTTTGACTGCGTTCCATGATCATTGGTGAAGACACTAGCAAAAAAGTCATTGAAGGCGTCTACTATATCACATTTATTCTCAATAGATCCTCGTTTTGTGAATATTTTAGTGACTGCCTTTTTGGTTGGAGCCAGGTGCCTCCAAAACTTTTTTTGGTGATTCGTGCAGAAATGCATCCATAATGACACCGTGGTACTTGTCCTTAGATTCCTTCATCGTTAATTTTAACTGTTTACTTAAATTTGGCATGTCATCTTCAACAGCGGAATCACGTGTACGCTTATAAAGCACGCTTCTCTCAAAAAATCATGCACGCACATGATGCAGGCATCAATCGAGAACCAGATCCAGTGGCTTGAGGCTGCGAAGTTTAATGACTTGTTATTGACTGCTTTCTCCGAAGCGCTTTCGTGGAAAAGAAAAAGTGAAGGTACAAGAGCTGCCACGGGGGAACAAGGAACTGAAACTGTAAGACCAGCAGTGATTTCTTATGTTCATAAGGTCTCCCACAACTTGAAAAAGGTAGCAGGCCGGTATAGGGTACCTGTCGCTTCTTCCGCGCCCGTAAAACTGGCTCAGCCGTGCCCGAGAACTGCTCGGGGAGGGGGGGGGAAGGGGTGATCCACCGGGGTTGCAACAAGAAACATGGCACAATGTACGGAAAGTGTGCCAAAGGCATTGTTTATGAGATTCCCTTTTCTTGTGGCAACTCGTACATCGGGACTATCGGGCGCTGTATGAATGAACGGGATAGGGAGCATGAATTAAATTTAATGAAAGATGGCTTGGCACATTTGCTTATGCATTGTAAAGCCTGCGGGTGTGTACCACATTTTAACGAGTTTAAGATTCTTGGTAGAAGTAGGCATAAAACTGCGCGTGAGTTGATGAAAGCATATTACATTAAAAAGAAAGGTGAAAATTCTATGAGCGAACCATCGGTGACATTGTCATTATTGGAAGAGAGATTGTTCAATAGCTGGACAGCGTAAGGCTGTGTGAAGACTGCACATGTCTGTATGTTGTTACTTAAGCCTAGATTTTCGCCCGGTCTACTTTAGTTGGAAGTGCCGCTTGTGCTTGTCGTTGAGTGTTTTTTTACTCTGTGTGTGTATTATTTGCGGCCAAATCATGTCAGTAAGCAAGTACCAACTAGGCCAACAATTAGTATTGTTACAATAGATTTGGGACTACCGCAGACCCCAGTGAAGTACCGTACTACTTGTGTGTACGCGAAAAGCACATATCTATAATTGCTGCGACTGCATCACGGTCTCGCGTACCCGTTTCCATTTAGTCCCATTCAATGTCTGGAACATTGAAATCCCCCGCTATGATAACGCTTTTGTTCTGAACGCGTAAGTCATGCAGTTTAGACATTTTTGCCGCTAACTTCCTATTGAATTCTCTCGAGTCAAATGGGTTGCTTTTAAAAACAGAGTTGCATCTTCGTATACGTACTTATATCCCGACCATTACAATATCAGAAAAAAAATAAACTCCCCAAGGTTCCATGTATCCCTCAAACAGCTAAATAATAAGAAAAAGCGTCTGTGTCGAGCTGCCAAACGTTTTAACTGTACTTCTGCATGGCAGAAGTATTACGCAGTGAATAAAGAATATTGTAGGGTAGCGATTGAAACAAAGCGCCAGTTTTTCTCTAACACCGTACCACCCATCCTGCAAACTAACGCCAAGTGGTTTTGGAAAAGAAATATTCCTTCTCGTTTGAATGAAATTTAACCTAATGACAACTCTGGATTTTCTATTCTTGAGAATGAAGTGGCCAATTGCCTTAAGATGGTATTTAGCACCGTTTTTACGATTGAGCCACCCCATTTTTTACCCGATCTTCCATTTTCCACGCATCCGCTAATTTAAAACATCACATTTCATTAATACAGTGTTATCAAAGAGTTTGACTCATTGAATAACTCATCAGCCAAAGCAGTAGACAGTATCAACGCTAAAGTGCTTAAAAATACTAACCATGTGTGTTGCCTGTTTTATCCTTCTCATTTCAAAAATCACCAGACAGCGGTTCAGTTCCCCATGACTCACAGGTAGGCAAGGTTATCCCAGTCTTCAAGGAAGGAAAGAGAGCATCGCCGAGTAACTACCGTCCCATTCCCATAACAAGTGTCATTTGTAAAAAAGGAGCATATCATCTATATACTCTCATACTGCTAACTTCTTCCGTAAATTTCTTCCACTCAAGTCAGCATGGTTTCTGCATAAATTACTTCTGTGGCACTCAACTTAATCGTTTTCTGCATGACTTACACATAAACCTAGACGGTTACATTCCGACTGACACAATATTCTTGGATTTTGAAAAAAAGCATGCGAGGTTTAACATAGGCGTCTTTTATTAAAACTATTCCTTCTTAACATCCATCCCTGTGTGTTAAATTGGATTCGAAGCTTTTTAACCAACCGTCATCAATTCGTTCATGCCAAGTTATATTCTTCATCTCTAACACTGTCTTTATGGTGTACCGCGACGTACCCTACTTGGTCTCCTTCTCTTGTTAATGTACATTACTGAGCTCTCTTCAATCATTTCTTTCAGTGCATTGAAATTGTGCATCTAAATATTAGTTTGTAGCACGCTTGTTTATTAAAATATCGAAAAGTCCGTTGGTAACCTCATATTTATTGAGTCAATCAACGCTAAATGTACACTGAAGAAAAATATTAGGTCGACGTTCATTGTTGACATAGCAGTCCACAAACCTCACATTGCTACTCTTGTGTCAAGGAAGTGCTTATCTTGAAATAAAACCCGTTTTAGTGGTCCGCATCACGTCAGCGCGCTTCAGACCACCCACCTAAAAGCAGTCTCTCTGACGTGTCTGTTGCCGTGCCGAACGGTTCCCGCTTTACTGCGCGGCCGCTGACGCTAGCAGCAACAGAGAAAAGTAGCAAGAGCCACAGAGGCAACAATTGCCATTGAAAAGCTTTCTTCTTCCTAGGTTCACCTGGGCCCCGCTAAATGGCGCCACCTATGCAGCTGACCAGGCAAAAACAGAGTATTTGAACCCCTTACGCCATTCCCCAAAGTGACTCCTGGTAATTATTTTTTCCTATAGATCAAATAAAAACGGACAAGCAGCATTTTTTGACGTATTTTGAAGCAATAAAGGTTCTTTTTTTATTGCAGCTAGTTTAATGAGTGGTGAATAATTGTGGTCGGATGGTCTCACTCCAGCGAGGTCTTTTCCCACACGACCTACTCGTTGCGGACCTCGTGTTGTAGTTGGCTCGGATTCTCGGTAAATAGGGCCTTGCTGCCGGAAATATTGCCGTTTTAGACGTTGTGATGCTATGACCTGCCACTTTGACATAGTATGTTATTTGCCTTTAGCGTCCGTTTAAGCTAAACGCCACAATAAACCCATTTCAACAGTTATTTTTTCCGTGACCAATTCAGCTATTCATCAAAAAGAACGTCCAGAAATAGTCACCGTGACCTTTGACACGTTCGTGATTGCATTTTTCAAGCCTAGCCCGAGTTGTATATACTTTCGTTTCTTCCTTGTACGCTAGAGCGTTTTTTAAAATATTATTTTAGAAGCTTGCACGGAAAGCTTCCGATGCTGACGCCTTGCCAGGTGGCGGTGGGTACACTTCTCCGGTGACATCAGAAACACTGACTAGGTGGTGCCCCGGTTCTTATAGCGTTGGCTCTCTGGTGAATCCAACAACGCTCACTAAATGATGCGTGGCCCGCCGTTGCTTGATGCGGTGCACACCACTCTCGGCCCGTGCACTTTGTCGCTATTTACCGGCAGCTCGCGCAGTGAAAACCGTTTGGCACCACTCGGCCGCATGAACACGTCAGACGTGAAGGCGCAGCAACTGGGGTACGCTTCCACGACCCAGTGGTGACAGTCCTATAAGCCAAAGCAAAAAAGGGTGGTCGTCAGGCTACCTGATGCGGCTGAAGCTCTCGCATTGTCAATAACCAGCCGAAAATCGGCACCGAACTTGTTGGAAGGAGACGTGACCAAGTACATCGAGATTGCAATGCATCGTTACAAAACCTAGTTCAAACACGGTCCCTTCGCGGAGATCAGAACGTTGACATCATGCAAAGTGATTGGCTAGCCCAACACATGTCAGGTTATGCTCTCCGGTGCGTATCATACGACTGCACGAGTCCCACTACCATCAGGGCACCTGTATCGATGTTGCCTTTTCAAACTTTCCATTGCGTGTCATAATCGATGATTCTGTGGCAACATGCATTAGAAATCATAAAGTAATAATCTTTAAAAGGAAATGGGTCCCCGAGCTCATAGATGGACGTCTGCCCCGCCGGAGTGGTCTAGTGGCTAAGGTACTCGGCTGCTGGCCCGCAGGTCGCGGGATCAAATCCCGGCTGTGGTGGCTGCATTTCCAATGGAGGCAGAAACGCTGTCAGCCCGTGTGCTCATGTTTGGGTGCACGTTAAGGAACCACAGGTGGTTAAAATTTCCGGAGCCCTCCACTACGGCGTCTCTCATAATCAAATGGTGGTTTTGGGACGTTAAACCCCACATATCCATCATCGATGAACGCCCTTGCACTTTGTAAACGAACATTCCTTGTTTAATTGTGTTTCTTTCTTCGATACTGTGAGTCTCAACAGGCCCATACAGGTGTGAACAGTGAACACATAGATTAATGTTGCAACAGCATGAAAGAAACACAGTTATAACACTTCAGCGTAGTGTTAATACGACAAAGCCTTATGCACTGATCAAAGCGAAAAACAGGAGAGAACTGCATTTTTACGTAACTTTGTGTTATGGTGAATTTCGAAACGTAGAAATATAGTCCCTTGACGGGGTTTAACGAATGTAAAATGCTCAATTTCCGTAGTGAACGCCACTAAGGATTTAACATCCTTGCAAGCAAGTGGCTGAACATTCCAGTTTTTTTTATTACAGACGGGAAGAAACAACATTTGTAAGTGCCGCACTGTGTTACGTATAGTCTGATACACTTTACATTGTCTAGTCTGGCTGGGAGAACACTGGTAGGGTGGTTTGAGGTGTAGTTGTTTTTATTAACATTATGTTTGTCGTGATATAACAAATACAACAATTTTAAAGAGGCAACGTGCCGACGGTTTTCAAGTGCCTGTATCGCATAACGAATGCCGAGCAGCGTCACACTATAATTTTAAACTTTTATTTTGAAACCTCGAAGACACCAGCTGGTGTATTCCACGAGAGACTGGCATGAGTTACAGAATAAAAGAGTGACTCGAGGCAATCTTGAATTGAGGAGGGTTGGAGTGGTGCATGGTAGATGCAGGTAGACGGCTGGAGTACCGTGCGATTGTCGCACAAAAAAAGGGAGCAAAGATGGGATGTGGTTGCCACCGGCGGAAAGCACATTGCATTTGTATGGTTTGCGGGGCTGAATGTATTGTGCGATGAGCTGTCAGGATTGCTGGAATTTCGATGGGAGCATGATAAAACTTAGAAAAAAGCGTAGCAGACATATGAGTCGTCGTGATTCTAGATCAGAAACATGAGCCCGGGATTTGAGTTCGGAAACACTGCAATTATATTAATATACAGAGCAGTTTTGGATGAATTCTTGAGCGTTGGATAAATTAGACTGACGTTGACACCCAATAGAGCACGCATACTGTGAGTTAAGATGAACAAACGCAGTATATGGTAATAATTTGACTGATTGGGGTGCAAGTCTTAAGTGTCTATGCAGAAAACCGAGAGTGCGATTCGATGAGTTGGCTATGTTAGTAACGTGGGCTGACCAAGTACTGTCACTTGAGAATGTGATGTTAAGATAATTGTAGCACTCAGTGAATGAGACCATAGAGCCGAAATGGTATATTCTGCTCACTGGTGAGGGGGCCTGCGATGAATACACATCAATGAAGTTTTGTTTACGTTTAGACACTTTAACCACTTACCACACCCCGATATTATAAAGTTGAGGTCGTTTTCTAAAAAAAATAAGGAAAGAAAATAGGAGGAAAAGAACGGCAGGGAGGTTAACCAGCCTATAGACAGTCGGTTTGCTACCCTGCGTGTGGGACGGGGGATGGGGGAGATGGAAGATTGACAGGAGAGAGGGAAGAGAGATAAACACAGCACGTTCGGCAGCACACGCGCGCACACTCTCTAAAGACTTTTTTTTCTAAAAAAAAGAGTATCTGCGTTGTTCGCTATGGGACGCTATATGACGCCGTCGTCTGCAAACAGGCATATGCTAGAAAGGTGTTTGATCGAAGGTCATTGATATTGATAAATAACAGCCGCCAAACGCGGCTGCATGAAAGAGGTTGACGAAGTCCGTTTTTGATTGATGCTGGACTGACGCCATCTCGCTCGTCGAGTTCTGTGCGTTGTAAATAGTTTATTAAAAAAGTTACTCGTAACATTATTGGTGGAGGTGGACGACCTCCGTACCTCGATGGAGATACGCAGTGGTCGCAACATCGGCGACCCTTCGACTGCTTCGACTGCTGGTACTTCCTCTACGCTGCCCTCATCAGTCCAAGGCACCACCTACGTCACCGCACCTCCGAGATCCCGGCACTTTCTCCGGTGATGGAACGATCGATCTTGACACTTGACTGAGCTGGTACGTGCGCGTCAGTGCTACTCACCACTGGTATCCCAAGCTCATGCTCACAAACGTGCTTTTCTACCTGAACGGCACTCCCCGAACATGGTTTCAAAGCCACGGAGCCGACATAGCGAGCTGTAATCTCTTCAAAGAAAAGATCCGTGACCTGTTTGGCGATTTATGTGGTCGTCAGCTCGCTGCGAAGAAGGTTCTTGCCACACGGGCCCAGTCTTCTACCGAATCATGCCTCCTACATTCTTGACGTCTTGGCCCTTCGTTCCAAGGTCGACTAGTGCATGTTGGAAGACGAAAAGGTTAACCACGTCTTGAAAGGCATTGCCGACGATGCTTTCAACATGCTGGTTTTAACAAAGTCTCGAGCATCGACACCATCCTTAAAAAATGCCCACGTCTCGAACAAGCTAAAGCTCGCCGCGTAGCCCAAACCATCGTGCGCCTCTCGAACACAGCGGCTACTTCTTCGTGTGACGACGCCTCCCACCAGGCCCCTTGATGTGACAACCTCACTCGCATCATTCGTCGAGAGGTCGAGGCAGCACAACCGGTAGCCACACCATTCCCTACGCCTGCGCCTTCTCCGACCACGATCTCTTTGATACAAACCGTCGTTCGTCAAGAGCTATCAAATGTCGGCATACATCCTGCTCGTGCCGTATACTCTGCTGAGCCTTCCTATCGTCTTCCTTCTGCTCCTCGCATCCAACGCAATCCGTCCGAATGGCGTACCCTTGATGACAGGCCCATATGTTTTAACTGTCGACGCGTTCGTCATATCGCTCGTCACTGCCGCAACAGCTGGGCTCCACCGTCACATTATGCACATCAGTCTCACGCCACTCCTCTCCGCCAGTCGTCCCCATCACTTTCTCCATCAATGCCGACCACATTTTCCGCTCCTGCAGCACCTCGGAACAGACCTCGCCACGACTGGTTACCGTCCCCTGCTCGTCGTCAGTTCCAGTTGCCCCCACAACGCCATGCTGCCTCCCCGACCTATTCGCAGCCCCTCCGACCGGAAAACTATAGGCCGTGCAGCTTCTGGAGGTGGAGCTGCGTTGACGACCTTCGTAAGAAATCCTCGCTTAACGTTAACGACGAACCGGAATTTTTTGGACGTTACTGTCGTCTATGTTTCTGTCAGCGCATTGATAGATACTGGCGCGCATGTGTCCATTATGAGTGCTAACCTTCGCCGTCGACTTAAAAAAGTTGTCACGCCCGCCCTCAACCGAGCTGTACGAGTCGCCGATGGAGGGAATGCCGCAATTCTTAGCATGTGCTCTGCGCGAATTTCTATTGGGGAGAGAAGCACTGTCGTTTTTTTCGCCGTTATCGAACATTGCCCTCATGAACTCATTCTTGGTATGAATTTTCTAGCCACGCACTCTGCCCTCATAGACTGTTCAGCTGGCTCTCTCCTCGATTTACCTATCTTTTCCGACCCGACCAGCCCACCGCAAACCAGCCTCTGTTGCATTGATTTCACTCGCCTCCCGCCTAACTCTGTCACATATGTCGACTTATCCTCGACGCCGCCAGTACCCGATGGTGATTATATGGTGGCCGCAATTCCTGCCGTGATGCTTTCGCATGGGGTTGCTGTGCCCCATATGATTCTGACGATTACGAAAAACCGCACCTTCCTTCCACTGGTCAACTTCTCACTCACCACCCAAGTTCTACTACAGGGTATTTTCCTGGCCAAAATTACCGCTCTTCAAGACGACCATGTCGAGCCCTTCAGAGTGGACGATTGCTGCGCCTCAGTCAGTGGTTCAAGTTTCAAGCTTTTTTCGCTATGCTCCCTTTTTGTGCCCCTCCTGCTTGGTCTACGGACTGCAGTATGTAATAAATAAATAAATAAATAAATAAATAAATAAATAAATAAATAAATAAATAAATAAATAAATAAATAAATAAATGAATAAATAAATAAATAAATAAATAAGTGTTCCACTTGATCACATTCTTGGGGCGCCGACATTGAGCGAATGGTGTCATTGGACCTCACGTCTGAGCAAGCTGCAGTGCTTTGCAACCTTCTTGAGGGCAATCGTACCATTTTCGACTTTGCCAGCAACTCTTTAGGCCAAGCCACCATTGTCATCCATCGCATCAATACTGGCCACGCGACTCCCATTCACCGACGCCCCTACCATGTTTCTGCGTCGGAGCGTGCAATAATACAACAGGAAGTCAGGAAAGTGCTTGCGAAAAACATTACCGAGCCTTAATGCAGCCCCTGGGCTTCTCCAGTCGTCCTTGTTGAAAAGAAATAGAACATGGCGCTTTTGTTTCGATTACCGTCACCTCAACAGAATTACCAAAAAAAGACGCTTAACCATTGCCTCGCATCGACGACGCGCTCGACTGCCTGTACGGTGCTACCTATTTTTCAACTATTGACCTTCGTTCAGGCTACTGGCAGAAAGCCGTCGACGAGATGGTTCATGAGAAGACCGCATTAATCAGTCCTGATGGTCTTTATTAGTTTAAGATGATGCCCTTTGGTCTCTGCAATGCGCCAGCCACATTTGAAAGAATGATAGACTCGTTGCTCCAAGGGTTGAAATGATCCCCCTGCTTGTGTTACCTTGACGATGTTATTCTCTTATCGCCCACATTCGACTCCCATCTCGATTGTTTATCAGCTATTTTGGACGTTTACCATCGAGCCGGACTTCAGCTTAACGCCTCCAAGTGCCACTTCACTCGTCGTCAAATTTCCGTGCTCGGCCACCTTGTCGATGCCCAAGGCGTGCGTCCAGACCCAGAGAAAATTCGCGCAGTCACAAAATTTCCCGTTCTGAGGACCACAAAGAATGTCCGCAGTTTTGTCGGGTTGTGCTCCTATTTCAGACGCTTTGTAAGGAGTTTGTGACCATTGCACGCCCCCTCACAGACCTCTTGAAGAAAGACGCCTCGTTTATCTGGGGACATGAGCAAGCGTCATCGTTTTCATAACTTATGGCCCTGCTTACAACGCCACCAATCTTGGCTCACGTTGATTCATCAGCCCCAGTCAAGGTTCACATGGACGCCAGTGGACACAGCATAGGAGCTGTGCTATTGCAGCACCAACGGGGACACGACCGTGCTATAGCCTACGCTTGTCGACTGCTATCTCCAGCCGAGCGCAACTATTCCATCACGAAGCGCGAGTGCCTCGCCCTTGTATGGGCAGTCTCCAAGTTTCATACATACCTGTATGGGCGCTCCTTCCGTTTTGTCACGGATCATCACGCGCTCTGCTGACTAGCCTCCCTAAAGGACCCCACAGGACGTCTCGCTCGTTGTGCTCTACGCCTTCAAGAATGCACTTTCTCCGTAATGTATAAAACAGGCCGATTACGTCAGGATGCGGACTGTTTATCCCGCTACCCTGTTGACGAAGCAACTGATACTGACGCTATCACGGACATTTTTTCCGTGTCGCAGCTGTTGAACATTGGCGAAGAGCAACGTCGGGATGCTTTTCTACGAGCCATCATTGACAAACTGGAGTCAACGCCTCGCGACCCGTCCCTATGAATGTTTTTGGTGAAAGACAGGGTCCTATACCGCCGTAACCTTGATTCCTTCAGATTTGACTTACTTCCTGTCATCCCAGCACACCTGCGTTCCACTGTCCTGCGCCAACTTCATGACGCTCCCATGACGGGCCATTTGGGCGTTTCTCGAACATACGATCGAATACGACGTCGTTTTTTTTGGCCTGGATTTGCCCGCTCGGTACAACAATATTCAAGAACTAAAGAGCTAATTCAAGAACTAAACGCACGAATTGAATACCTATAGAGTCTGTCGTGGAGCGGCAGGCAGAAAAACTTCTTGATTATGAAAACCGAAGTCGAAGAAATAACCTCTTAGTTTTCGGCATTCCTGAGCAAAAATCTGAAACTGAGGCGGACTTAATGGCGTCTGTTGTAGAAAATGTGTTTCGTAAAATACACGGGGTCCACGCCACAACAATAGAGAGAATACATCGAATTGGCAGAGAACAAACAGGAAAAATTAGGCCGGTCCTAATAAAATTTTATGATTTCAAAGAGAATGAATGCGTAATGAAGAACTGTGGCAAACTGAAAGGCCGTTAGATTAGCGTGAGCAACGATTATGCCCAAGAAACTGTACAAGTACGGAAGAAACTGTGGGATAGTGCGGATGCAGATAGGGCTCAAGGAAAAAAAGCAACGCTGCTTCACGATAAACTTAAAATAGATAGCAGGCTTTATGGCTGGGACAATAAACTGCAAAAACGTTTCCCTTTGCAGAGCAAGCGGGGAAAGGGCGAACAAGATAACACACAAGAGGCATCAAATGAATCTAACGCCTCCCAGAGCCCTCCTGGTGTAAGCCCGTCATCATCATAGCTAACCGTCATCCTGGTAAATGCTCGCAGCATTGCAAACAAAGTAACAGATCTAGAGTGTCTGATACTATCACGGTCTCCTCACGTAATAATTATAACAGAAACATGGCTCAGCAGCCCTGTATCAAGCGACTGCATTGTTCCCGTGGGATACACCATGTTCAGGTGGGACCGAGATTCCCGAGGGGGTGGCGTTGCGATTGTCGTGAAATCTTCAATTCGGGCAGCACTAATTGATTGCAAGTTACAGGAGTGCGTATGGTGTAAGATAACTTACAAAAACCTGGTATACTTAATCGGAGCCGTTTATAGACCCCCCTGTACCTCGCCTGAATTTTTAGATGATCTAAATACTTTTCTTTGCAACAATATAAACGATAGCACACGGATGATAATGGCTGGTGATTTTATGGCCACAGTGAAAATGGCCACAGTGAAAAGCGATCGTCCAAAGCCTGTTTCGCTTGTAAAAGGTAAAAATTTTGCAGAAGCGGACAACACTTCTATTTTAGATTTTTTAGAAGTCGCCTTCGACGAATTTCAGTCTGCCTCAGATTACGAGTCCGTTGAGACATTGTGGAATCGATTTAAGGCAATCGTGGACACCTGTGTACAGAGATTCATCCCGTCTCGTCTTAAAAAGGTAAAACAACGCAGCCCATGGATAACCAGATATAGTTCACATGAAAAGAAAAATTAAAAGACTATGGAAAAAAGGGAGGAACACTACTGAATTATCTCAAGCTCGTAAAACCCTAAAAGAAGCCTTGTCCGAATCAAAGAGTAAGTTTTTCAAAGATACCCTCACAGAATTTCTGAAGAGTGCGCCTCAGAAGTTCTGGCTTTATATGAGCGGCAGAAAAGAAAAAAGTTGAACAGATCACAGCCGGATCGAGAACAGTGACGCAAAAGACTGAGATAGCAGACGAGTTTAACAGGTTTTTCCAGTCCGTGTTCACGATGCCGTCAGATGTGTGTGGTGATAGCAACTTGCATTATTCATGCGCATGTCCTACGGAACCCTTATTGTTTGATCAAGAAGGTGTATTTTCTCGGTTGCTAAATCTGAATGAAAAGAAGGCTAGCGGCCCGGACAAGATACCAACTGCTTTTCTGAAAAGATACGCAGAATGGGTATCGTTCTTCCTTGTTATTATCTTCAAAAAATCTTTAGAAACTCAATCTATTCCACAGGACTGGCTCTGCGCAATTATCATACCTTTGTTTAAAGCCGGCAACCGAATAATTATTAGCAACTATCGTTCTGTGTCACTGACATCTGTTTGCTGCAAAGTCATAGAGCATATTGCTGCGACAGGTTCGCCACATTCAAGTAGCCCGCCACAATCATCGTGGCACCAGCACCAGCAAGACCCGGCTCGGCTGGCACGCGCCACGCGTTCGGACGTTCCAACAACGAGGAAGAAGAAGATAGTCGGATCTGTGCCACTCGGCTACTCGAACTTGACGAGCATAGTTTTTAGAATCGTGGGCACAAGTTCGCCCTAATAAAGACGCTTCTTTTTTTAACCTGTCGGCGTCAGCATCGCTACATTTCTGGTGGAAGTGCTGGGTTATGAACCGAAGCCCCGCGAGCTTAAGACAACGTAGCCCCGACGACCAGCGTATCAACCCCGTGGAAGTGACTCCTGTACACCAGAGGGCAAGTCGCCGTCTTCGAGGTGACTCACCTGAGTTCGGTCCTCTTCACTTCACACCAAGGGGAATTCAAACGATGGATGCCACCACTATGACTAGCCAGGTAACACCGGCACAAGTGTTCATTAGCCAACCGCACCAGCCACCAGTTTTCCACGGCGACTCGTACGAGGATGTTGAAGATTGGTTGGACCTGTTCGAGAGAGTAGCGAGCTTGAATGGATGGGACGAAAGAGAGAAGCTCCGTCGCGTATACTTCGCCCTGGAAGACTTCGCGAAGACATGGTTCGAGAACCATGAAACCTCGTTGTCTACCTGGGAGGTATTTCGACGACAAGCAGTGGCTACGTTCGCGAACATAGACCGGAAAGAAAAAGCGGAGGCAGCTCTTCAATCGAGGAACCAGCTAACGAACGAGAGTGCTGCTATGTACATTGAGGACATGGTCCGCCTGTTCAAGCGTGCGGATTACAACATGGCTGAGGATAAGAAGGTGCGCCATCTAATGCGCGGAGTGAAGCAAGAGCTGTTCGCCGTTCTCGTCCGCAACCCTCCGAGCACGGTTGCTGAGTTTTACTCAGAAGCGACGGCCATCGAAAAAACACTGGACCAGCGGGCTCGGCAGTACAACCGGAATCTTAACTGCGCATCTGCACAGGTGTTCCCCGGAGGCGTGCGAAACGACGTTGAAGCCCTGCGAGAGCTAATTAGATCAGTTATCAGAGAAGAACTGAGCAGACTGCATATGCCCCAGACTTCAACTGCACTATCTGTTACGGACGTTGTTCGTGACGAACTGAGGCAGGTGATACAAGAGCCAGAGCGTGAGCTGCAGCCGGTTCGACCTATCCGAACATACTCTGAGGTTGTCAGACAACCCACGGTACACAGCAATGCAGCAGTTGCGATGGCGACGACTCCTCTCCCACCTGCGGCACGCAGCGCACCTCGTCCACGGGAACCGACAGCTACCTATCTGCCCCCAGGAGCACGTAGCACACATCACTATGTGGAGCGTAGGCCCAGGAAAAGTGACGTCTGGCGTGATCACGAGCGCAGGCCTCTGTGTTTTCATTGTGGGGAAGCGGGTCATCTGTACAGATTCTGTCCTTACCGACAGGCTGGATTAAGAGGCTTCCCGTCATATGCACCGTGCCCCCGAAACGGCGAACGACCAGCGGAGATTGAGGAGTACCTGTCGACGCGCCGGAACTCGCCAACTCTACGCCAACACCGGTCACGGTCACCATCGCCTATGCGCTACCGGTCATCCAGCCCACGTACACCTTCAAGGCAGCCTGGTCATCGCTCTCCAATCCACACCCGGAAAACTGAAGCAAGCGACCTGTGGAGGTGAGGCCGCTGATAACGTCAGTTACGAAGATCCTCCAGTTTGGTTTGAGAGTGATGACAGTGTATTTCCGGTAGATGGGTGCAGCAACGAAAACGTTACTTCAGATTTGCGGTTGAGAATGGAAGGATGGGAGCTGAATGCCTTAGTCGACACCGGTGCTGATTATTCAGTGATAAGTCACAAGATGGTGAAAAAGCTAAACAAAGTTGTGACACAGTGGAGTGGATCGCAGATACGCACGGCAGGCGGTCACATTATTACGCCCCTTGGCAGATGCACTGCAAGACTTGAAATACGGGGCTTTATTTACGTGGCCGATTTCATTGTGCTGCCAGAATGTTCAAGAGAACTCATTATAGGAATGGATTTTTTGCGAGCTAATGGCGCCGTAATTAACCTGCGTAGGTCCAGCGTGTCGTTTTCTACTGAACGAGCTATACCTGTGGAGGAATCTGAGGAACGACGCCTAACTGCTCTACGCGTTGTTGATGATGACGTAACTGTGCCGCCACGCTGCAGTATAATGGTGCTCGTAGAAAATGATGCATTGTACAACCGCGAAGGCATAGCGGATACAAATGTAGGACTGTTTTTGAACAAAGGTGTCTGCGTAGCTAGGGGTCTTGTTCACTTGACGAATGGCCGTGCAGATGTCCTACTCACAAATTTCTCCAATGAGCTTCAACACATCGCTCAAGGCACGGCTATCGCCTATTTACATGACTTCTGTATGGCGACTGAACTATGCAGCTTAACGACATCAACCACTCGACCAGTGGCCTGCAACATCGACACATCCGTGACCGTCAATCAGAGCCTTCCGGACAGTCAGAAGAAACAGATTTACGCCTTGGTAAAAGAATTCTCTGATTGCTTTTCAAGTACCTCGAAGGTCCAGCGCACGTCAATCACGAAACACAGAATTATAACGCAAGACGATACGAGGCCTATATGCCAGCATCCATATCGGGTGTCACAGAAAGAACGGGAAATTATCAAGAAGCAAGTGGAGGAGATGCTTTCTGATGATGTCATCCAGCCTTCGAATAGTCCATGGGCGTCTCCCGTAGTGCTCGTTAAGAAGAAAGACAACACACTTAGATTCTGCGTCGACTACAGAAAACTGAACAGTGTAACTAAACGAGATGTCTACCCCTTGCCACGTATCGACGATACACTAGATCGGTTGCGATCCGCAAAGTTTTTCTCCTCCTTAGATCTGAAAAGCGGATATTGGCAAATAGAGGTCGACGAGCGGGACCGTGAAAAAACGGCATTCGTAACACCAGATGGCCTCTACGAATTCAAAGCGCTTCCATTCGGCCTCTGTTCCGCACCAGCGACGTTCCAGCGAATGATGGACACTGTCCTCGCCGGATTGAAATGGCAGTCATGCCTAGTGTATTTGGATGACGTGGTGGTATTCTCTGCAACGTTCGACAAACATCTAGAGCGACTACGCACAGTATTGGAAGCCATCCGGTCAGCGAAATTGACAATCAAACCCGAAAAATGCCACTTCGGCTTCGAAGAGCTGCGATTCCTTGGACATGTCATTAGTTCCGATGGTGTTCGTCCCGATCCCGAAAAGACAGCCGCTGTTCAGAGGTTCCCTACACCCAGAGACAAAAAGTCAGTGCGTCGATTTTTGGGTTTATGTGCCTATTATAGACGTTTTGTGGAAAACTTCTCAAAGATTGCGGAACCTCTTACAAAACTGACAAAAGACGACGTGCCCTTCACGTGGGAAAGCGAACAACAGAAAGCTTTTGACGAATTAAGGAAACGACTACAGGGTTCACCAATACTTGCCCATTTTGATGAGACAGCCGACACTGAAGTCCATACAGATGCCAGCAATGTCGGCCTCGGCGCCATCCTTGTCCAGTGGCAAAATGGTCAAGAGAAAGTGTTAGCCTATGCCAGCCGCAAACTATCAAAAGCTGAGGCAAACTACTCTGCAACTGAAAAAGAGTGCCTCGCCGTCATCTGGGCCATAAACAAGTTTCGACCCTACCTTTATGGTAGACCATTCAGAGCTGTAAGTGACCACCATGCTCTATGCTGGCTGGCAAATCTCAAGGACCCGTCAGGTCGACTAGCAAGATGGAGCCTTAGGCTGCAGGAGTATGATATTACGGTCGTGTACAAATCTGGAAGGAAACACAGCGATGCCGACTGCCTGTCACGCTCTCCCGTCGATCCAAGTTTACCTGAAGAGGAAGACTTCCCGTTTCTAGGCGTTGTTGACACATCCAAAATCGCTCAACTACAACGAGATGACCCGGATTTGCTGGCACTTACACAACACCTGCAGGGTCTCGACGTTCAAGTCCCTCGCATATTCTCCAGAGGGCTCTCCGCGTTCTGCCTTCGAGGAAGTGTCCTTTACAGGAGGAACTTCGAACCTAATGGTGAAACGTTTTTACTAGTCGTGCCCACAGCCATGCGCGAGGAAATTCTGCACGCATGCCACGACGAGCCAATATCTGGACACATGGGTGTGAGCCGAACATTCGCCAGGATTCGCCTGAAATACTATTGGCCCAAGTTGCTCGCATCAGTGCAGCGCTACGTGAAAACTTGTCGTCAATGTCAACGGCGCAAAACTCCACCCGTAAAACCAGCCGGCCTTCTCCAGCCAATAGACCCTCCAGATGCCCCATTCCAACAAGTCGGCATGGACTTCCTAGGACCTTTGCCGACATCGTGCGCAGGCAAGAAATGGATAGTCGTAGCCACAGACTATCTCACCCGTTATGCTGAAACTGACTCTCTATACAGTGCGACAGCTGCCGAAGTCGCCAAGTTCTTTGTGAAAAACATAGTGCTCAGACATGGTGCGCCCATCGTCGTTATTACGGATCGGGGCACCGCATTTACTGCAGACCTAATGCAATGCCTGATGCGCATGACAAATACCGATCACAGAAGAACAACGGCGTATCACCCTCAGTCAAATGGCTTAACCGAACGCCTCAACAGAACTCTGATTGACATGCTATCAATGTATGTTGATGTTGAACATAAACAGTGGGATGAAATATTACCCTACGTAACATTCGCATATAATACAGCCATTCAAGAAACAACCCACGTTGCCCCTTTCGAACTAGTATTCGGCCGAAGAGTGACCACCCCGCTGGATGCCATGTTGCCACTACAGGACGAAAGCAGCTATCCACCTGACTTAGATGACTTCTTGCAAAGAGCCGAAGAAGCACGGCAAATGGCAAGATACCGAATACGCCACCAACAGCACGTCGATTCTAGTCGCTACAACAAGCGACGCAGTGACACACTTTATCATCCCGGTGACAAAGTGTGGATATGGATACCAGTGCGCCGCCGCGGACTCTCTGAAAAGCTTCTTTGCCGATACTTCGGCCCTTATGAAGTAGTCAACCGTATCAGCAACGTCACTTATGAAGTTAGATCTGCTGGACACGTGAGTTCAAGACGCCAAAATCCCACGGAAGTGGTCCACGTAGTCCGCATGAAGCCCTATCATGACAGATCATCGAAAAACGAGTAAGAGTGCGCGTGTATCTTTTCACTGTCTTAAGCATCGGGACGATGCGTCTGAGGAGGGGGGCAATGCTGCGACAGGTTCGCCACATTCAAGTAGCCCGCCACAATCATCGTGGCACCAGCACCAGCAAGACCCGGCTCGGCTGGCACGCGCCACGCGTTCGGACGTTCCAACAACGAGGAAGAAGAAGATAGTCGGATCTGTGCCACTCGGCTACTCGAACTTGACGAGCATAGTTTTTAGAATCGTGGGCACAAGTTCGCCCTAATAAAGACGCTTCTTTTTTTAACCTGTCGGCGTCAGCATCGCTACAATATAATAGCAAAGCATATCATGGTTCACTTGGAGGTTAATCACTTACTTAATGACTGTCAGCATGGATTTAGAAGTGGCAAGACCACAGTGACGCAATTGATTCAAACAATTCATGATTT
Organism: Rhipicephalus annulatus; assembly: GCA_013436015.1. NCBI lineage: Eukaryota > Metazoa > Arthropoda > Arachnida > Ixodida > Ixodidae > Rhipicephalus > Rhipicephalus annulatus. The sequence goes on along the minus strand of WOVY01010468.1, from coordinate 609,783 downwards.
CAGCTCGGCTATAGACGATCGCAATCAAGCTGATCTAATTTGTGTTGATTTTGCTAAAGCCTTTGATGTTGTAAACCACCACTAAACTGCTCTTTAAACTTGGTAAAATGGGATTCCGTGATGAAATTTTAAATTGGATTGGCGCCTACCTGAGTAAACGCAAGCAAGCAGTGAGGATTGATGGTTCTTTTTCAGCTACGCTAGATGTGTTTTCAGGTGTGCCTCAAGGGTCCGTGCTTGGCCCGCTGTTGTTTTTGTTGTACATAAATGATATAAGTACTATTGTAAAGCCACCTGTTAAGATGAAACTTTATGCTGATGATTGTTTGATTTATATACCTGTAAGCTGTACTGATGGTCAACTCGAGTTGAATAAGTGCCTTGAAGATTTGGAATTGTGGTGTTGCGAATGGGATATGCAAATTAACTTTAAAAAAACAACATATGTACACATTACCAACAAGAAAAATGTTCTAAATTTCCAGTACAACATCGGGAGCAACAAACCCAGTAAAACGTCCCATTTTAAATACTTAGGGGTGACAATTACGAACAACCTAACTTGGCGCCGTCACATTGAATCGGTTTGTTCTGAGTCATTTAAAAAACTGTGTTTTCTGCGAGCAAAGATGCATAAAACACCGAAACATGTAAATCTGCTTGCATACCACACATATATTAGACCTAGACAGGAATACGCCTCTGTGGTTTGGAGCCCTCACCAGAAACACCTGGTTACCAAGTTAGAACGTATTCAGAGGCGCGCAGCTTGGTTTGTGTGCTCTAGATATAGAAGGCGGATTAAGTAACTGATATGCTAAATTCATGCAATTTAGAATCACCGGAAATTCGAAGACAGAAACAAAAACTTAAAACATTATTTCGTATAATCCAAGGGATATTCAAAATACCTAAAGACGAGTACATACGCCTTCCCGGAAAACGTAGCACTAGATTGAATCATGATGCCCCCATTGAACCTTTTAGCACTCGCACTGACATCTTTCGGTGGTCATTTTTTTCCGGATGCTATAGAACAATGAATTTCTTTACCCCAACATGTTATAATCATACCGATGTGCAAACTTTTGACTGAGAAATTGATGCTTATTTTGGTAATGGTTGAAGTACTGCCCATTCTGTTCTCCAGTGTTTATTGCTTAGTGGTTTTTTAGGTGTTCTGTTTGTACTCATATTGTACTCCCTCCCTGTTTATGACCCTCAAGCGAGGGTTGACAGTATTATTAAATAAAAAAAATATGTCACCGCTTGTGAGCCTTGCCAAGATCACAAAATGGCGTCTGCCCTCCCAGCCGGCTACCTTCAGCCGATCGACGTTCCCACTCAACCTTTCTTTCGAGTTGGTCTCCCTGTTGGGCCCTTTTCCACTCTCCACAGCCGAAAATATATGGATTGCTGTTGCTACATACTACGCGACGGAGTACACAATCACGCGAGCTGATTGATTGATTGATTGATTTGTGGGGTTTAACGTCCCAAAACCACGATATGATTATGAGAGACGTCGTAGTGGAGGGCTCCGGAAATTTTGACCACCTGGGGTTCTTAAACGTGCACCCAAATCTGAGCACACGGGCCTACAACATTTCCGCCTCCATCGGAAATGCAGCCGCCGCAGCCGGGATTCGAACCCGCGCCCTGCGGGTCAGCAGCCGAGTACCTTAGCCACTAGACCACCGCCGCGGGGCACAACCACGCGAGCACTCCCAACCAGTTGCACTACCGACGATGCGGACTTACTGCTGTACGACGTATGATTAGTGCACGGTGCTCCCCGCCAACTTCTCACCGACCGTGGCCGCACGTTCTTATCAGCTGTCGTTCACGAAATCCTGATGTCTTGCCATACCAAGCACAAATTTACTACTTCGTACCATCCCTAGTCAAATGGCCGCACGGAGCGCCTCAACAGCACCCTAACAGATATGCTTGCCAAATACGTTGCGCAAGACCACCAAGATTGTGACATTCATTTGTTGTATGTCACGTTCGTCTACAGTTCATCCCGTCACAACACTGCTGGCTATTCGTCCTTCTATCTCCTATATGGCCAGGACCCAACTCTACCTTTAGACACTTTGCTACCTGCGGCCACTGAATATACCGGGAAAGACATCGCCCGCACCAACCACGCGCGCCAAGTCGCCCGTAACCATCTACAGGCCTCACAGGCGCACCAACGACAGCTCTACTATTCTTACCATAGGGACGTGTACTTCTCTCGTGCTCCTCTGGTAAACCACTCGGCGTGTGGGACTGTCTGAGAAACTGTTGTCGCCTTACACTGAACTATTCCGTATCGTTCGCCAAGCGACAGACGTCACGTATGAGATTGTCCCAACATCCAACAAAGTCATTGTCAGGTTCGAGCGACATCGTTCACGTTGCTCTGCTAAAGCCCTATTACCCCCCTTCGACATCACCTGCGTAGATTTAACACCGGGATGGCGCTTCTACCGCTGGGGGTTACGATACATAGCAGCCGCTAAACGCGGCTGCTTGAAAGAGTAGGACGAAGTGAGTTTTTGATTGATGCTGGACTGGCGCCATCTTGCTCGTCGAGTTCCGTGCGTTGTGAATAGATTATTAAAGAAGTTACTCGTAACAATATAAATGAGAAAAAGTAATGACCCGAGCACTGTACTTTGCAGCACACCAGAGAGAAAACAAAAACGGCTAGGTAAAACAGGGTTAGCATAAACGAACTATTGGCGGTTAGTAAAAATACTTTGAATCCAGCCAGTTAAATACATTTGTATATTAATGTTTGAACAAGAAAACTTTAGCAGTAGCGGGTTACGCGGGAACTTGCCGAAGGCTTTTTCAAAATCTAAGAAGAGGGCGTTAACGTGTATGTTCAGGTGAAGGTTGGAACTGATATCGCGATAAAATAGAGCTAGTTTCGTCAGGGGTGAAACCAAGGGGTGGCACACCAGGTGCATGCCCCCCCCCCCCTAGACTTTTTTTCGCCATAGCACAGACAGAGGCAAAATGGTCGTTTGAAGGGGTGCCCCTCCTAAAATCAAGGTGTTGCCCCCCCACCCCTCAAAAAAAAATTTCGGTGACACGCAGGTGTACCACAGGAAAATACGAAGCGAAAGCCGTTCTGACTGCAATTTAAAAAGTTATTGCCGGCTAAGAACTTGGCAATGTTAGAATGGATCACATGCTCTATTAGCTTGGAGCAAATGTTAGTAAGGGAAATGAGGTGATAGCTGCTGCAAAAAGGTGAAGGACCTTTTTTTGAGACTGGAGCAATCTTGCCAACTTCCAGTCTTCCGGCACCTCTCCGGATGAGAGTGACTGCTGAAAGATATAGCAAGGTAGGGTACTAATGATTTATTTCGTGTTTTGGAGCATTTTTGCATTGATACTGTTCATGCCGCATAAAGATTGAAGCTCTAATGAGTCGAGTAGTTTAGCGATGCCATTTGGTCAGTATGTGATATCAGGCATCACACTATGGTCGGAATCGAGGAATGAATGGAAGTTGTCGACAGGATAAACGATAAACACAAAAAAGAAAATACCGTTGAGTTGCTCAGCAACCTAAATTTCGGGAATTGGATGGTTCTGATTGTTGTACAGTGTTGACGGTTGAAAGTTTCTGGTGTTAATTGTGTTCCCGAATCCGAGGGGGTGGGGTTCCTTAAGTATCGGGTATTGTTTTTGAAAAAGAGATATATTTTTTTTTGTCAGCAAGCATTCTGAATTTTTTTCTCGAGCGCAGTAGCTGTTGCATGCGCTTCCGCTACTTAACTACCCTGCTGGCTGAAAAAGCCGTTTTTTTATTATTTAGGCGTTTCAATGTGGTGTTAAACCACCAGAATGACTTTTGTTTTGATTACATCAATTTTGGGCACAAGTTTAGTGAATGGATATAGCGCTTTATTTTTGAACAGTAGCCCATTTTGCTTCAAGCGAACGTTATGAAAGGTTAGTAAAAAAGTTCCGAATTGTTCGAGGTTCATCTTTACAGCAGCATAATTGCCCATATCATACAGCGTGATATTTTTTGTTGTTTGTGTTGGATGCAGTAGTTCACATCAATAGGTTGCATATAGTACTAAGTGGCCACTGAGTCAGAATGGGAACGTCATCTGGGACACTTCTTCAGGCTCGGAAGTAAGGACAAGATCAAGAATATTGGCGCGTACATAGCTGCAGTAAATAATGCTGTGAGAATTTCATGAATTAATGAGTCACTTTCTCTGCATTGCATCTAAAACATGTTCGAAATATTACCAAATTCAAGTGACTTTGACGTCCATTTTAATGAGAAGGTGTAGAATTCTATGCTTTGAGCATTCGACAGGCGCCATTATTTATTCATGGACTCGCATTTCAACGTGTTCTGGAGGCTCTGTGGTAACTTTTCTGACACCTCTTGCTTAAAACTCTTATAGCTAAAAGAATCGAGGGGCCTCCATTTCGCTGTCTCGAATTGTAGTGAAATTCAAGATCAAACAAGCATTTGCCTTTTTGCTCTACGCGAGGTTTCTGACCTCGCTGAGCTCGCCTCATGACACCTGTGTTACCGTTTGACAGATGTACCACCCCAATCAAACTCCCCGCCTGACACTGTCCTCGGAACAGGTCTCGCCGGCCGAACCGGCACCCCGAATAGAAAACGAGGGCCCATCGCTTGACGCTAGAAGCGTGGACAACACATTGGTCCGCTTCCCGCTCCACCGAGAAAGTAAAGAAACGATGAGAGTAGTGGTATTTCGCTGGTGGCTACGAAGAGACCGCCGAAACGAGGCCGTATCCCGTGACCTCCACTTGAAGACGGGCCTCCCAATTAAGACGAACTGAAAAAAAATATTGGTTGAACGCTTTTGTGATAGTGAGAGCATCATCCTTAATTACGCTATCAATTTCTAACTGCTCGACACCATTTTTAGTCTTGAAAAGATAGCGCAAAATTTGTTTGGTTCATCTGTTATGAAAGTTGTTTGTGTGCTGGCGAAAAAAGTGTAACGTTCCGAGCTCATTTTCTCTTTTAGTTCAAGTGTTAATCTACGTACTTATTCAGAGCAGCTATTGCTTTTGCGCATGCACTTCTAATTTCATTTTTTTTGTCAATAATACTCCTTGGTGTCCAGGGTCATCTGCGCTTTGTACGTTTTAGTTTTGTTGTGACAAATGTCTCTTCACAGTGAGCAATCGGCACTTTAAAAGCGTGCCACAAATTCTCCGCAGTACCATATTTTCCAAACAGAAGTCGTCAGATAATGCTTCCAACTAATCAATGACACTGACATCTTCTGCTGTGTTAAAAACATTGACGGAGACACGCGATTGAGAACGCAGACTTTTGAAAACAAGATGCTGTGTCAGTATCGAAAGCATATGATGAGATATTCTATCCTCTGCTATTAGTTCAGATGACGTAGTATGCGGCACAAATGTAATATGCAACACTGAACTCGTTTGCTGTTGGATGCACGTGGGCTGCTTCACAAGTTGATTTAAACAGAAATTGTTGCCTATATCGAGCAGATATGAACAGCTGGACGCTTCCTTGTTGGTTATCAATAATGTACTCCAGCCAATAGAAGGAGGGTTAAAATCGCCAATAAACACTATCCTGTCGTTATCTTTAAGACATGTGCTAAGGTAATTGTGAATTCACATCAGATATTTACCAAAAACATTTGGCTTTCGATAATTATCACCTAATAATATTGTTACGGAAGAGAACGTCGTATCGATTAGGCTGTGGATGAGATATGTTTCAAACCAGCAACAGTGGCGAGACCGGTTGAGCAGTGACCGAGCTTGTTTATTTGTTTGTTTTCTTCGACAAATGGCGCGTACCACTTTGGGGGATTGGCCATGAGTGCTACGTTAAGACTATTAAATGCTTCTTTATCTAAGGTATGTGATTAAAAACCAAAAATAAGGAAATGAAATGGTAATATTATGTAAAATATTCAACTTACACTACAAGCTATATGTATTTGAGCTTGTATTTCTGGCTGCGGTCTTGATCTGATGAATTTTGAAAAATTTATTCAGGTTTTCACTTGTTGAAATGACAAATAATTTTAAATACCAGACTAAAGACTCATAGAGTAGTTGTAATAAAATTACACACAGAATCAAAGGCATTGGTGTGGCAATATCTCAAGCTTGAGACACCAAAGCTTAATACATTTTCCTCCGATAAGGTCAAGCCTATTTTTGCAAGAGGAATAATTAGAAATTGAGTTCTGATACGAGACTACCTTGCACATGACTAAAATTAAGGTGTGATATTTTTCAGTTCTCCACATAATTGGTAGAGAGGTGATACCGTCAAACCATTCCTAGACAAGTAAATGTTCCTTGGGGAGACATTACATCGAAATATCATGATCGTCACTATGTATTGTCGAGATTGGTTCCACTGTGACTTCCATGGATAGTATAGGGGATTATATTCCGTCCTCGTGGTTACTGCTTCCATATTCTTTGTGTGAATAGATAATCTTCTATACCTGATAGCGGTGAAGTATTCTACTACAGGGAGACCCTGAACTATTGAAAGATCTAGCAATGAGTGAGCTAAGCTGTTGGCTATTTCATTTGTAGTTAGCCCACAGTGACCTGGGACCTATGCTAATTTCAGGCACTTCAGCTGAAACGGAACTAAACATCGCAAAGTCGTGATGGCACGAGAGGTATGAGAAGCTGTAAGAGCTGTACATACCAAGAGCGAATCAGTAATTATGACTGCCTTATTCTTATCCATCGGAAGTTTTCGCAGTGCCATGACGACTGCCATAAGCTCCGCTTCCATAACAGGATTGAAATTGGGTAGCCTCACGGCGAACGATAAGCCAAGTGATTGGGAGACTATTGCTACGCCTGCTTTCTCCTCATTGATGGGAGCATCTGTAGCTATTATGTTACGTGTAAGTGTATGTACTTGAAAATCTGCTAACCTGTTCTCCAAGAGTTTGCGGGATCAAAATTTAGAATGTGGAGGAACAATCTTATCATATCCTGTAATAAGACTCTGGTTTGAGTTATCAGATGCAATTACCTATCTAATGTTGACATTTATACTTGCCAGTATCTTTTGTACATAGATTATCTGTGGTGTTTGAAAACGTGACAAATAAGCGAGAAAACGAATCTGGGTCACTGCTGAAAACACATTCAGCCCTTCTCACTGGTAAGCTGTAAAACTTTAGGAATGGTTGAACTGTTAACAAACGGAATCGACAAAGCAATGTAGGCAGACGTGCTTCCTGATAAATAACAATTATTGCTGCAAACCTAGGGAGCCCCTAACACAGACGCAGAGCCTCCCGCTCCAAGAAAACCAATGACTTTGTTTTGTATACAGGCCCTCCTGAAAACAATAAACATCCAAATTCAAATATTGGGCGCATATACATTTTGTATATCATTACCATGGGGCCTCTACGTGGGCCAAATTTGCGATTACTCATTCTTCGCAGTAAGACTAAAGCCCGTTGAGCCTTAGCTGCGATGTATTCTAAATGTGGACTCCAGTTAAGTTTTCAATTGTAGAACAGACCGAAATATTTAAGGGAGTCTACTTGCGGAATGGGTTCCTGATTATATGGATTGACGAGCGAAATTGAACCGGTTTTAGGGAACGCCAAGAGAGCACCCTTATTTACATGTAAGTCCATTGAAATTGTCTGCTGCCATCTTTCCAGCATGTTCAAGTATATTTGTAATTTTTGTTGTAAAGTGTAAATATCACTGCCAGCTGTAAAGAAGGCTACATCATCAGCATACACTTATAGATATCTCGGTAGGTCGGTATAAAACTCATTAGTATATAAAATAAAAGAGGTGATAGAACTGATCCTTGTGCAACTCCACGAGTCTGTTTGTGTCTAGATGACGAGCATCGATTCTTGACGCAACGAAATTCCCTTGAGTTTAAAAGCTCTGCTAAACACGCCATCACGTACTGTGGCAAATTTGTGGTCAATAGTCTGTTTAGTAAAATGGAATGTTCAATGTGGCCATAGGCTTTTGCTATGTCAATAGTCACAAGCACCGCGTATTTTCTTCTTCTTTTAGCAAGCTGTATTCGGCTCTCTAAGTTTGCATTGGCACATCAGATTAAACAATCAGACCTATAGCCAATTTGTGATTTCAGTATTGAGTTACCTTCTATCTAACTAGGAATTCTGTTGTGCAGAACCCTTTCTTTGAGTTTGACCAAGTTAGAAGTCAAAGATATAGGTCTTGTATGTTATATGTTGAATCGTGATACTTGTTTACTAGCTATCAGAATTACCTTCGCTATTTTCCAATCATAAGGAATCTATGCGTGCTTTAGCGCAACCGAGCGGACACAACCCTTAGTCCTCCTCGTCCGGTACACACGCGCATTGTCCTACAAAATGTCAACGTGCATGTAGCAATATGAAGGTATCGTGAAGCTATTGTGTATATACATGCATAATTATGTCTGTGTAGTGCTAAAAAGCTCATTTCCAGAAATTCTGGTGTCAGCGTCGGCGTCGTTGGTTGTGAGGGAGACATCATCATCTTATGCGTGACCAAAAATTAAGAACGGTGAAAATAGACTAAACAAATGATAAAAAGATTCTGGAGCACAGTGGGAACCAAAGCGGGGTCGTTTGGGTCCAAATGAAGATCGAACCTGAGTCGTTCGCTTGGAGACCAGATGTTCTACCACACCAGCTTGTAAAAACAGTGAAAAGAACTTCCTCTAGCTGCTTGGAAATGCAGTGAAAGTAGCTTTCATGCTTTACAAACACACGCGTCCTGTAAGGTTCTCTGTAATTCATTGATTGACTTGGCTGTATTCCATGATTTTACTCAAGTTGTTCACAGTCCCCCTAGAGGTTGTTCAATCTTGGACCTTGTTTTCGTTTCATCTGACCTATTGAATGGTGACTGAGAGTGCGAGGTTGTAGAAGGTATCTCGGATCACAATGCAGTCTTCGTTCAATTTTCTATTCACTACGAACTTAAGAAACCAGAATACAAAGTTGGTAGGGATTTCTCACATGCCAACGATGAAGGCGTACTTTCTCTGCTAGCAAATTATTACGTAAATTTTCTCCTTTGCAGCAACAGCTGTGCTGTAAATGCGTTGGTGGAGCCCTTTGGCATGATTGTGTTCGACTGCGTACCTAAATTCGTGCCAAACAAATGTGTGAAGCGCAATCCTGAACACCCATAGTATAACCGAGATATAATACAGCTTATTTGCCACATGAAGTGACTACCTCATCGATGCCGCTCCAATCCAAACCACCAATCCACTTTGTGTGCGTTGAAGGCAACACTTAAAAATAAAATGCATGAGGCTAGAGACGTTTATGACAATAAAACGTTGTCAACGTTCATTAGGAAAAATCCGACCAAACTTTGGAAGACAATTATGCCACCCTTTACGAAAACTTGCTCATTAATTATTGAAAACTAAATATGTACAGGCGTTCAGAGAATCTCAGAGGCCTTCAATAGGTATTTTAAGTCTGTTTTTAGCGCCGATAACGGCGATGTTCCTTCTTTAGTCACACTCTTTGCATCGGTAGCTATTTCGCATATTGAGTTAAGTTGCTCTGGAGTTCGTAATCTTTTACTGAACATTGACATTGCTAAAAATGGTGGTCTAGACGGTATCCCAACGCTTTTATGAAAACGTATTCTGAATGGTGTGCACGATACCTCATAATTATATTCCGGAAATTACTTGTCTCCGAACGGGTTCCGCGGATTTGGAAGATCGCTAATGTTGTTCCTATTTTTAAATTG